>JAMPIV010004075.1:0-211561 GCA_024509875.1 Oreohelix idahoensis
CGAAATTTGACTCTTCCACCTTGGTTGCAGCTGTAAAATCACAATTCGCCATCCGGGAGGCAATTGTGAAAGTAACAACGTTATACTTGGTTACAAAGAAACAAGTTATACTTGACTATGGGAATGTGTCCTTAAGGGTTGATGCCTTCAGCTGCTTTTTTTTTTCCTGTGTTTTTTCACCAATTTTATCTTATCTCCTTGTGTGAGGCTTCTTTTCAACAATATAGGTGGCACTTTAGGGTGTACCGCTACTTGATGCTGTTGGCCATTTATCCTCCCAGGTGCTGGCTTTATGTACAGCTCCCTCATGTCTCTTTTGCTCACATCTTAGAACCTTAATTGCTCAGGACGCTCGTCTATTCTTTTGGCTCGTCAGTTGTCCGTAGAAAATATCTTTGAGGATGCAACTATCTCCCATGCGGTGGGACATGGCCAAGCCCGGTCGTTGCACCTTCTTAAGCCGTGTATACATACTCTGAAGGCCAGAATGTGATAGCACTTCATATATGTCACTTTGTCCTTTCACAGAATATCAGGTTGTTGCTTAGTCCTATGATGCCAGGTATTTGAGCCTTCTTTCTTGCTTAGCTTCGGCTGTTCATGACTTACTGAAAATCTAGAAGTGTGCTGGTGACACAGGCATTTTATACTGCAGCTTTGGTTGTGGTTTGTAAGTATCCCAACTCGACTTGTGAGGCAGGCAAAGATGGTATAAAACAAGGTAAAACAGAATTAAAATCTCGCCATTTGATTAATAAGTTTTTTTTGTCTTTCCATAATAAAAAATAAATCAAATCTAAGTGGCCAATGCACTGATGTTACAAGAGACGCAGAAAGGCTGTTCACATGTAATTCATATGTTTAATAGGCCGGGTGTTCATGTGAAGCTGTAATGACGATTTGCATATAGGGGGATATGATGTGACGTAGTATATGTATATAACGGAATGGCAGACGTAGTATTCTATATAACAGAATTGCATAATATTTACCTAAATAGGAATTGATAATGTGTTTTGTAAATTAGTTATGATAGTGCGTGAAGCAGGATATAGTTTTAGAAAAACGGGAGTGGACTGTTTCAGTCCCCAGAGTATAGCACCTCTTTCATATATTCTTTATTGCCTTTATAGGAAGCTATTTGGATGTATCCTCTAGGTATCCCGATGTTGAAAGTGGTTTTTACATGTGCAGTATTGCTTTCATTATCTTCTTCTTCTTTGATCCCTTAGCGCGCGACGTCAAAGCAGTTCAGTGGCCATTACGCCTAGTGGGTCGTTGGTTGTGGCAACAACAAATTGATTCCACTTTGCATCGGTCGGCTCGGGCCATTCCTTCGTACAGTGCCCACTCTGGTTTCATTCTTTGCATTCTCAAGCTCCTCACAGGTCCTCCGACCAAGTTAGTTCTTTGGTCGGCCTTTCTCTTTTCGTGTTCCTTCAGGGGTCCATACGCATAGCTTTTTCTTGTGTTCATTATGTTGGCACGCTATATTATGTCTTTGTCTTCTGGTCTTCAAGTGCCAATATCAGCTGTTGTTAGATGCTCATGTCCTCACCACAATCTCCTGTCCCCAGTTCTGCTTATCAGTTCTGTTTGTTCTGATCTTTTCCATGCACTTTGGTAACAACTGATTCCTGCAATCATCTTTCTTTGTCATTCACTTTCTCTTTTTTTCATCCATTCATATCTTGTTTGGCTTGGTATATTCCAACTTTCCTTTTCTCTATTATTGAAGATTGCCCCAGGTTTTTTATATTTTTTTGCATTCCGGAGAAGGTCATTTTCCTCTAGGATCATCATCAAGTACCAAGGGGACTGCGGGTGTTAGGTGATCATCTTCTCTTCCAAAACTTCCTGTCTCCAGTATTATTTATCAATTCTGTTGTTGATTTTCTTTCCATGCCACAATATCAAACTGTATAGTATATGCTCTTCTTTGTATACCCTCTATCTCTTTTCCTTCAATCTCTTACTTGTTGTTATGATATTAATTCCAGCTTGCCTGTTCTCACATAAAACATGCTTAACAAAAAACGTGGATTTGCGTCTTTCTAACTTGGTAAAATAAGATTCCTTTGTGGCATTGGCCTCTTCAGGACATCCACATTACTCTTTTTGTCTCTCCATGGTATTTTTAACATTCTTCTTATTAAAACCACATCTCTATGGCCTCTCGTGTTATCCCTACTTTGTTTACTTAATTGTCCATGATTAGTTCTGTATAACACAACGGTGCTGATCACCCGTTTGCCAGTCACTTCGATTACGGAAACAACAGCAGATGGATTGATTTGCCATTGCCCTAAAAACGCCAATAGGCGTGATGGGAAACAATGGCAAAGAAAACCTATCTGCTGTTGCCCTAAGACGCCACTAGGCGTAATGGCCACTGACTGCTTTGACGGTCGGTGGCTAAGGACGGAAGAAGAAGACGAAGAAGAAGAAGAAGTTCTGTATAAACACTGAAGAACTCTCTTTTCTTACTTCCGTTGACAAAGAATTGTTGCTAAAAAAATAGAAAGCCTGCTTTGGCCTGAGACTATTCAAATCTTTGCTTCTGAGATGCCATCTTCCATCCATAGTTATTATTGGTGCCCAGGTATTTGGAATCGTATTGACTTGTTTAAAAAACTGTTCCATTTACTTTGATTGTGTATTCAGGGGGAAGCCATTTTCTTTGAGCCGACCAATTACTTCTGTCTTTTTTTACTTGAAGGCTGAGGCCTTTATTATCACTTTCTATCCCACTATGGCTCTCACTGTTTTTGCAGCTCCTTTTCATTTTATGCTTTGTAAGGACTGTATCATCAGAATATCCAAGTTGTTTATATTATGTTCTGCCAAAATGATATTCCTGGCATGTTCCTCTAGGGATTTCGATTATAATTTCAGTGTACAGTTTGAAACAGATCTGGTGATAAGATTTGGTGATAGATCTAGGTGATAGATTTGGTGATAGATTCTGGTGATAGATCAGGATATTCTTAAATCTATTGGCCCACAAACCTGTTGAGGGGTCCTTCAGTGGATTCTATGGGATTTGTATTCATTAACCTAACATAAAAAAGTTAACACTTTTAAATTGTTATGGCTTTTATGTAGTGGGGAGCTGCCATAGCGTAGTGGGGAGCTGCCATAGCGTAGTGGGTTAGTGCACTGGCTTTATAGCTCTGTGGTTCCCTGTTTCGAATTCCCAGTTGAGGTGGGATTCTTTTTTTTTTTTAAAGTGGGGGGGGGTGGGAATATTTTTTGGTCAAACACAGCTCTGGGGCGCCGCCGACCTTCAGCCTCATTAATTGGGAATACAAGCTCACCTCTGAGAAGGCTAGGCAGGCCGGCATGATGCTGGCCACATCACCCCCTAGTGAGCGAGGGACAAGAAAAATATGGGGGACCTACACACCGTGATTCCCAATATGCCTCAATGGACGGCCTTGATGCTGACCACGTCACCCCTAGTGTTGCCGATGGTCAAGAAACTATGGGCCTTAAACACCCGTATTCCCAATATGCCTCAAATGGCCGGAACTGGATGATGACCCCCCTCCCCCTAGTTGTGCGATGGTCAAGCAAACAATATGGGCCTAACACGTATTCCCATTATGCCTCAATGGGTTGTAACAGGATCCTTTTAATCTCCCCTTTTATGTAGTGGGAGCTGTCAATACTGAAAGAAGGCATCACAGAGAGTGGCTACCGAAGAGTGGCATTGAGAAACTTTTTTCAGGCCATAAATCGAGGAATCCTCAGCAAAAGAATAATTTGCAAGAAGACAAAAATGGCTGTATACCGCTCCTCCTATGTCTCAGTCTTGACATATGGATGTGAGTCATGAGCAATGATTGCAACCGACAAAAGCCAGCTCCAAACCTCAGAAATGAGGTATCTGATGAAAGTGATTGAAGTAACAAGAAGAAATATGGTCTGCAACAGCGCTTCGTCGGCTCCAAACTAGCTGCCGACACGTGGAAGTTCAGTTAAAATTATTTGGCCCATGTATGCGAATGGAAGAAAATCAGCTCCATGGCAATATGCAACACTACCGGGCAAGGGCTGCAGCCCTCCGGACCAACAGAGTTCACTGGAGGAAAACCTTAGACCCTCCTGACGGCTGCGGACTAGCTTGGAACCAGGCCCGGAGACAGACAGCCAATATGAAAGTATGGATTCTCTCTGGCAAACCTCTTCACCCCAGGGTTGAAGAAGAATGACTAAGTAAGGTTTTATGTACTTTTTTATGTCAAAAAGGGTATCTTAGCCCTTCACTAGAAAAATTGAAGGGATTCCCATAGGGCCTTCATCAGATAATCAAATGGGTTATCCTAGCATTTCATCTGACAATCAGAGAGGGTCCAATGGCAAATATATGGTTAAGGAAATCCATTCTCCTTTATGATTAATTTACTTTTTATCTTATTGCTAAGCAGGCTAAATCCTTAATTTTCTTTTTCAATTTCTGTCACTATTGTATCAATCCATTTTCCTATAACACTTTCCATAACTTTGTTATTGTATTGTATAAGGTTTTCATGGGATTCCCCGGTGTTTCAGCCACCATGTGACACTCTGAACATTTTACCCCACCCCCCTTTTCAAAATTGAAAATCATGCACTTTTCACTGAAAAAGAGAAAATCAAAGAACAACGTACGAAATTGTCTGACCAGTGAGGAAGCCTGTGAGACAGCCCAGGGAAGGGAGGACACTGTAAGATGTTGAAGCATACCTGAGACAGCCAATGAGGGAGGACACTGGTATGACAGTGAAGGAAAGCCAAAGACAGCCATGGAGAGAAATCCAGTATTGACAAGTGAAAAAGGTCAGATTACATGACTGCCCGTTGTATGAGATGTAGGATGTTTTTATTTACAGACTTAATGACAAAGAAGAAGAAATAAAAATTAATTTAGTAAAAAACTGTTGACCTACATCGAGGCTCAAGTATTCCATAATCTGTAACTGTAATTTATTCTATCTTCTTCTTTGATCCTTCGGCGCCGACCATCAAAGCAGTCAGTGGCCAAATCACACCTGGAGGGCATCTTAGTAGGGACAACAAAAACTTGATTCCACTATACTCGTCGGTATGGCCATCCTTCATACTGTTATCCCCAAATCTCTGGTTCTTTCTTTGCATCTCAGCCTCAACAGTCCAACTCCAAGTTGTTTTTGGTTGGCCTCT
This sequence comes from Oreohelix idahoensis, assembly GCA_024509875.1. Classification (NCBI taxonomy): domain Eukaryota; kingdom Metazoa; phylum Mollusca; class Gastropoda; order Stylommatophora; family Oreohelicidae; genus Oreohelix; species Oreohelix idahoensis. The sequence continues at coordinate 5,185 of JAMPIV010004075.1, forward strand.
CTTTCATTTTCCCCTTTCAGGAGTCCTTAGCATAGCTTTCTTATTCATTATTGTGCTGGCCACCGGGGTCTCTTCTGAGGACAAGGCCAACCCCAGCACCAGCGTCTAGCACAGCAATGATGGAGTTCATGTTCTCAAGCTTGCTCCGGAGTAAGCATATCTTGGTTGGTGATGGTATTTCGGCCACAGATTTTTGTGAATTTTTCTTAGGCAAATGTGTTGTGTGAAAAGATGACAATTTCAACGAAAGAGAAAATACACAGCATCAAAGGTTAAGAATGGACAAGCTCTGGCCATGATACCTTAATGCAGCGCTAGTAAGACAGACCCTGAGCTAGCAGCAGAACTATGTGAACCACTATTTACACAAGTCTGGAAACAGGACAACACCCCGGCGAGGAACCCAAAGGACTCACTTGTCACTTGCCCAAAAGGCGATTCTTGCCGATGCAATAATTGGAGAGGAATGTCATTTATTAATTATTTCTACAACAATAAAAAATCAAGTGTATATTTTCACTAATATATTATTGCCGATAAAGAATACAAAATGCAAGAGGAGCTTTCATTGCATTGGGAAATATATGGCATTCAAAAGAAATCCAAGTTGAGCACAAACACTTCAAGTCAAATAATCAATCAGACGTCAGTCCAATAAAACTTCCGACGTAATAATAAGGTTGAAACAACAATCAAGAAGTTGTTTCCTTAAATGGGTGCTTGTGTTGAGTAGAAGATTGCATCATTGATGAAGTCACCAGTGTGGACGGAAGATAAGAATAGAAAGGTACTGTGAAACAAGAGAGAAGAAAAATGCTGACGAATGGATAGGACAACTTGAGAACCCCTATGGATAGCTTTACAGGCAGTATTTTTCTGGAATTTCGGTGTCGAGTGGTAAAACACAAAAAACAAAATAGGTGGAAGAGAATGAGACAGAAGTGAAAGGTTTGGAGGACGATATGACCCTAAGCTGCTGCACATAACAGGAGGACTCGGCATAAGTTTGTTGACGGATAACTGCTTTCATTTAAGTGGCTTAAATAATTCGACTAACGTGACGGGTCCTCGATTATGTTGGCGACTTGTAATTCTTGAGGGTCCGTTGTGTTTGTATGAATGGATTTTTTCCAATCCTTTCACCACCTATCCAGCTGATGTTATTAAATAATGAAGTGTTTTTTATTCATTTTTTTCAGCTCTTGTTTTGATCTTTTCATCTTTCCTGATACAATCTTGTGAGACATGTAGGTATTACCTTATACAGTATCTAAAACGCTGATCAGTATACTTCAGATAGATGATGAGGTTACACTGTGTGGCATCTTTGTAATGTGCAACATGTCAGAGCATGACTGGAAAATATAGCATTAACCAATGCAGGGCACTGCCTCTACTCATCAAGTTTCTTGTCATCTTCCAATAGTGAGATTCAGTCCAGGGACTGTGTAATCTGACGATTATGGTAGTATCGAAAAACAAGGTAGTGTTTATTTAGTAAATCAATCAAAAATCACCCATTTCCTCCCAAGGAGCATAGGCCTTCAAACAAACCCATGCTAAGTCCTCCTATTCTAGTGCCTATAGCTTAAGTTCTTTCAATTGACTCCTCTTCCTTCTCATTTCGGTTACAGGTCTTTTCCGTCTGTATTTAGCTATTTTTTTTTTTTAATTGTTAGTTATTTTAGTTCAGCACAGAGAATATTAGCTGATTGTTGTATGATGATCTCAACATCTTTGAGTGGCAAAAGAGAAGTCATTAAGTTTCCACCTGCCAGCATAATGTTGTTTGGGGGGCTAAGCCACTGTCAATGAACGCGGGCCTGAATTGAGGACAAATAACTTCAATGTAAGCCACAAAAGATTTGGTGAATAGTATGTCTTCAGTTTTAATTTATATACAACACATCTGTTACTTTATAGTGCTTCAAAAGAGCGACAGATGGATTAAACAGGAGGAATTGGAAGGTGCAACCAGGCAGAGTGGATTCATTATAAACAGGTGGACAAAGTTAATAGGGAGCTGGGACATTGGCGTCCTGACCTAAGTGAGCTCCCCTGCCCTTATGGTTTAAAGGAGATAACTGGCAAAACACATTTCTGATGATCAGACTCTGTTGAAAAATTGTGTCGAGTTTCTGTCATCGAGTGCATTTTACAGCGAATTTAGCTCGTATTTTAACGTCCAAGCACATTCGCTATGCGGTAGCATGTGGTTAGTGCACTGGCTTCCGAGCGCAGTGGTTATGGTTCGATCCCAGATGAAGTGGGATTTTTTTTAGGCACAAACGGTCCAGGGTCGACCCAGCCCAATTGGGTTACCAGAGCACTCTGGGAAGGTTAAGGCGGCGGCGTGAGCCGATCAATCACCCCTAGTGTGCGACGGTTCAAGTTATATGCTTAACACCCTATTCCCATAAGCCTCAATGGGCGTGTAATGGGTTCTTTACCTGTACCTTTTAATTGCTAGGCATAGTTGACGTGCTGTGATCAAATCATACTCTGACTGAGCTAGGCATAGTTGACGTGCTGCGATATAAATTCATACTCTGACATTCGCTCGGCATAGTTGACGTGCGGGATAAAATCATACTCTGAAATTAGATAGGCTAGTTGAATGCTGCGATTCAAATCATACTCTGACTTAGCTAGGTATCGTTGACATGCTGCGATTCAAATCATACTCTGACATAGTAGGCTAGTTGACATCGATGCAATACAAATCATTCTTGGACATAGTAGGCATAGTTGACATGCTGCGATACAAATCTACTCTGACTTAGCTAGGCATAGTTGAGATGATGCGATACAAATTTTATACTGTGACATTCATTATCTTTATCACCTTCAGCTCCCGAAGGAGATAGGCCTTCAAACAATAATTATGCCAGTCTTCCATCATTGCACCACTTGCTCAATATATTTGCATGTCTTCTTTCCTCACATAATCTTATCTTCCGGCAAGCCCGGTGAAGTGGCGCCGGGTTTAGTTACCAATTTATACGGCTCGCCCCGTGAAGTGGGCGCGCGACGGTACACGATAGCTAACCCTAGCGTGTACAAAACGGAGGTTTTAGCTCACGTATCGTAAGAGACTACAACCCCAGTCTATTTCATAGTTTCTTCATCATTGGGCGAGTCCTTCTAATCTGTTACCACCAGGGATTCGCTGACCACGGGACTGCTATCTAGTATGCTACCTCAACCTATGTTTCTTCAGTGTGTGTTCCTATCATCTCCAGTCCTTCCTTGACTCTTTTCAATCAGGTTCCACTAGCACTTGTCTGGTTCGATGTTCATCTGTTTGTATTATGATCTTGTTGCGCACCCACTTCATGTCCTCTGCTACTCATGCAAACATCCATTTATGCCCCAGGAGTTCTGTATGCATTTTGGCTGATGTTTTTTCTTGTTCTTGACCTGCCATGTAGCATAGTGGTTCGTGCACAAAGGTTCCTCCGTGCTCAGTGGTCCAGTTTCGATCCCATGGCTCTGAGGTGGATTATGCCACTGTAAACACGATCTGAGGGGTGACCAGACCCGAGAACAGTAATTTGGGTCCCAGAGTAGATGGATGGGACGGTTAAAGGTGTCCGGCAGTGATGCTGACCACATCCACCCAAAGTGTACCTCGCTTGGGTCAAGAAATGTGAGCCACTCATATTTCCATATGCGACTTTCCTTTTTCTTTTTAATGTTTCCCATGTTGCAGCGCATGGCCCATATGCAATGCCTTGACATTTCGGAATTGAACAATCAGACTTTTCTATTGGATGAGCCTCGATTTTGATTTCGACAAATTTCCAATGCAGCCCATAAGTTCCTCTAACTTTGAAATGGCTTATGATATATGTCTGTTCCGCTCAGCAGCCCTATTTATACCCACTGCAAAAGGTATCCCATTGTATGTTTTAGCATCTTGATACCAGGAGTTTCAAATGAAGTGAAACAGTATTGTTATACCTTTCCTGCATATATTTGCATTGAGCTTTGTTTTCTTCTGTGTATTTTCAGAACCCACTTGCACAGAGTGACAAGATCTGAATACTTTTCATTTTGTCTTGGCTTGTATCTGGTTATGGGACAAGAAGAGTAGGTGTCTGCAAAATCTTGACCGTCACAAGCTGAATCGCCATGTTTTCAACTAACCCAATCTTATATTCAGAAAGAGATGTAGATAAATCTGTCCAAGCAGTATCTAAAACTGCACTACCGTTATTTTCTACAAAACGTTCTGCAACTTGCATCTTTCACCAAACAGAAGCACCTGCATAACCAAAATGTCTTCATTCTTTGAATTATGCTGAAATCCCCGCTGATCTACCCAGTAGTTTCCTGTGGTCGGCTTTCCCAGAAAGATGGGACCTGACTTATAACCCGACCTTCATGATTTCCCACTACTTATGCAAGTATGGTACTATAACGCGGCCAGATGTTGATCAGCATCTCCTTGACGTACTAGTCCTTTGGTGATGTTTGCAGTCATAAAGTCTTGAACAGTCATGTCGAGAAATTCATTATCTCCTCAGGCAAAAATATGAATGATACCAGATTTACAGAGACATACATTTTTCTTATATCTTTTGAAACCTGTCCAGGCTATTTGCACCAGTTCAGTGAACATGGTCAGGTTGCAAACTCTTGCTAGGCCCCGTCCATAGGATGGAACAAGGAGGAGAGCGGATTGCATGGCGGCAACGTATCAGGACGCCATGGTCTTTTTCACTTTGTTAAATTTATAGTGGTTACAACAGACGTTCTTCATGCCATGTTTCCCCTAGCTCTTATGGGGCAACTATGAAATAACAAGGTACCCAACGTAGAGAAACCAGATGATCTTAAAGGCGATGACATGGCACGAATTACGGACGATCCCTCCTTCAGGAACATAAAGTCACTCTGTAGACAGACACCTACTGGCGACTGAGCCAGGCGGAGTTTTCCGGGAGTGCAACGATGTACCTTCTGTTCAACAAAAACCTATTAGCAATCCTGCCCTCTGACCAGGTTTTCTAAGATTACAACCAGGCAAGGAGTTGTGGACCATCAATGGCAACATGTGATTCTGAGGAGTGGAGTCCCACAGCTAAGAGTAATATGTTTACTGCATGTGTAGGTTGGGTATTGTGCTAGAAGCCAAGAGCAAATTCATCCACTAAGCATCCCACAGGTTTGTCCTTGGAGGCGACAATTATGAGGATGCTAACTCTGAGGCTGCGTACAGAAAACCATAGTCAGCTTGTGCATTGTGTAGGCTGATCTAACAGGTGAAATTTCAAAGATGCGAGAAGATTCAAGAAGAAATCTTGTGACGATGCCAGTGACTGAATATTACGGTTGTTCATAGGGATGTCAGTGCCAGGTGGACGAATATAGGTTGTGCATGAGGCTAGTCGTACAAGAGTGAGTCATATAAGGAAGATGATGCGGAGCTGTCCGTACACGGAGACTAACATAGGAACGCGATCCTTGATTTGCATGGAGTGTCAAACCTTGTGCATTACGAACACCAAGTCCCCATAATTCGCTTACATACTGTATTACCAGCTATGAACCACACTAATACGGACTGAGAAATCAGTCCTGACGTATGCCATTTTAGGAAGCCTCAATCAGAGGTAGTGCACTGGGATGCTAGAGTCTGGAGAGGCAGGTGACTGGATGTGATCAAACTGCTGCAATTAAGCGAAAATGTAAAGAGTGGCACTAATCTAAGGCATTGACCCATGGGGCGATTTGTACAAGAGTGACTAATTACGGTTGAATCAAGGCGCTGTCGTACAGGTGCTACTATGCGGTTGTGCAAGGGTTATTGTGACCGCGGGAGTTGACCTGATATAAGGTGTGCTTGGGGCTAGCGTACATAAAGGTGAGCTGCAGCAGTCTGCATGTAGTGACAGTTCGATTGTGCTGAAGGCACAAGAGTGACTAACTATGGTGGTTGTCCTGCGGCTGTGTACCAAGGCGAAATCATCTGAGACAAAAGTGCATGGAAACTGTACGTAAGAAGCTGACAAATACAGAGGTAGTAACAGCGTGCACTCAGCACATATTTTGACATCAGATAAGACAGCCAACGTGAAAAGGTGACTAGTCATACAACGGTAGAAAAACTGGAAGAATTTGGAGAAAAGTTAGAAAATGATCGCTCACAGTGACAACTCTGAATTGTTCTAGCCAAGACCTAACGAACACCGGAAGGAAACACAGTGAGGTCTGTAAATTTTAGGCTGACATACAAGATGAAAATTACTTATGACCAAAGTGCCAGGGCAATGATCGTCCAGGTGACTAAACTTTCATCTAGGATTTGGAGAGCCTGATCAGTGCCTGCAAGCGCCCAAATGGATGAGGATCGTGCAAGCGACTGTCGTCCAGGTGACTAATACCCAAGTTCTACATGAGGCTTATCATTCCACCAGGTGGAAAATAGCTGAGGTTGTACATGGGCTGGAGTCATACCAGGTGAGACTGCATCTAAGGTTTGCTTGGAAGTTGACGTAGAAGGTGTTTGACAGAGGTCGTGCCTGAGGCTGCAAACTTTGCGTGACTTGCTATGGCCAGGAAGAACACTCAGCACCTGTCATGATCAAGGTGGATAACATGCGGTTGTCATGCGGCAAGTCTTTCTCGGAAATTATTTTCGGAAGTGCAAAAACCATATGTCAAGCAAGAGTTCCGGACCACCACTGAGTTGTAAGCTGGTGCTGATTTACAAGGTTATCTTTTTATCTTCATGGACGCTGTCATAAGCACTGTACGGACAAAGTGACCACAACGTATTCAGTGGGGTATGAGAAGTGAGACAGGTCTGTATTTCAGAGCTGGCTAATTTGCCCGATGATGATGCCCTGAGGTGTACAATGCGAAGGTGAAGAATGGATGAGAGTTGTACAGGTTATGGCAGCTCAAAAACAAAAAGCTAGGCTACACGACCTGGAGCGGTTCAACCCTGAGGCAACCATACACGGTGACTAATAACGATAAATGGATGCATGCGTTCCGCGTTGTCATTCAGAGACTATTAGGCCGTACAAAAATGTGAAGTCGGCAGTTAGTTGTACATACTAGATGGAATGCCGCAATACACTATGAGGTTTAGCATGGGTCTGTCGATATTAAAGACGCTAATATGGGAATAAATCCGTTCTTGAGGCTGTCAAGTACCCGGTGACTACTAGTGGCGTAGTGCATGAGATCATGTCTCATCCCAGGTGATATATGAGGTTGTCCAGTACAGGCTGTTCCTAGCAATTTGCTAATCTGAGGTTCTTCGTGACGATGTAAACACTGTCAGTACTATGCTAGGTTGTGCTGATTCTGTCATGCAAGGTGATCACAATTCGGTTGGCATTAGGCAAAGTCCTAAGAAATGACTATATATATTGTTAGATGCACAAATGATTTGGCAGTCATACTAGCCTTTCAGGAAGATCAGCAGAGTTGTACTGCGCTCGTCCTCAACAGAAGTGACTCAATGCAGGTAGTGCATTTGTTTCCTGCATTACGGTCGAATATCTGAGGTTTTGCATGAGCCTGTGTAGACACGCTGACTAATATGAGGTTATGCCTGAGGCTGTCAACAGATCCGAGACTAGACAAGAGGTTGTGCTGGGCTGTCCGAAACGAGCATGTAATATGAGGTTCAGCATGGGCTGTATACTGGTCGAACTAATTATAGAAGAATCAGTGACATGCAATGCCAATTATTATCACCTTCGTCGATTTTAAAAAGCCTTGTGCATGCGGCTGTTCTACACCGGCCACTCATTGTGGAAGCTACTTACAATCTATGGTTTTTCCATACAAAATATGGTGACTCTAATCACAGCGTAATGTGACCATGCAAGATGTTGTACAAGTTAGAACTTAAATAAAGGGACTACATGAATGGCTGTCATACAAGTAGACAACTATGAGGTGTGAACCCCGAGACTGTCCTATTATGTCACTACATATTCAGGTTGGAATAGCTATGATTGGGACTACTGAGCTGAGGTGTGCATACCCCACTGACAATACAGGTGATACATATGAGCAAATTACCTGTGAGGACTGTCCATTTCGCAGGCTGACTTTTAGCATTCGGTCAGTGATGAGGCTGAGTGCCAGGTGACTAATCCCATGACGCAGTCCATACCTGCCGTGTCACTTTCAAAGGTGACTAACACTAGGTCTGTCACTACAAATGCTCTAAACAACCTAAAGTTATGAACTTTTCTAACGAGCCCTTTGGATTCATCTTGCACGGGGGACACAACCTACCGCCAGTTGGACAAGTTATCACAATTATTTTAGTCAGTATAACCGACTCAGGATGGTGACCACAACCAGAGAGAACTCCATACTAGAATTGCATTTCCCCCCCCTAGCCCCTTGGGGGGCCCCCCTAAAAAACCACACTTCAACACCCCCCCCCAGCACCCACACACAACCATGTGGACCCACCCAACGCCCCCCTCGAATTCGAAACACCACCATACCCCACACCCAATCCCCAATCACCCAACCACCTGTTTACCAATACAACCCAAACCCCACTACATCCAGTGTAAACACCATACGCTGTGAACCCCGATTGGGCCCACAAATAACACCAAACTCAATGCCGACCCAACAACAAGCTGCAACACTCTTCTGAGAACCCACATAGATGTCTTAGATTACCCTCCCCAACAACAGTGGATTACAGGACATTCATGAGAATTGTAGCCACCCAACCCGACAAATGAGACACGACAAACACCATCATAAGGCAGAAATTAGTCTCCGAGTCCAACACCACTACGGACAATAAGACGATGGTCATATATCCCCCATGTCCTCCCCAATGCAAAACCACGGAATCCCACTACCCATCCACGCCAACTCATGATCAGCGGACCAAACCACATCTAATAGAAATACCCATAGATACAATACTTAAGAACGCGCCATCAATCGATCCCCCCCCCCAATTAATGTGGACAGCAAACTAAACATTGTACTGGGTCAAACCAAACCAACCCTAAACAACACTCCCCACAAGCCCTAAACCTAATAGGTGCTTAAAGACTTTAACCTATTATTATTATTTACCCCGAGGATTCACTCAAGTCACAGAGAGACCCCTTGAGCAGAGATCCCAGCTGAGGCCTGATCCGCTATGTCAGTTTTGACTCCTAGAACTCACTCACGAACAACCCCCAGAAAAGGTAACAGAGTACACGCCCACACTTTCCCAAATGAGGTCACCCCCTTCCCATAACGGTCCTCCCCAACAAGAAGAGTCCCACACATCATGCCAAACACCCCAAAGCCGGATCATCACCTCAGGGCTTAAAACCTCATAGCGTTGTTACGCCGTCACCAAATATAATCCAACTACAATGGGCGGATCCTCCCCCATGTCAGCGCAAAATCCAAGTCCAGGAGCACATCGATCCCAGATATGACAAAATACAGAAGTGCAAGAGCCGGTCTGATATACCAGACTGGGGGGGGGTCAGAATCTGACCCCGCGTCTCAACTGGGAGGAAAATCCTTAGACAGTCCTAAAGCCAGTCAACGGACAAATCGGAACAAAGGCCAGCCCAGACCATGCAATAGCGACGTATTGGGTGATCATCTCTGCAGGTCATACCTGCCTAATCGATAGCCCCCTTCATCCGAGAGATTTTGTGATAGCAAGTAAGCTTCAATCCACCTCACTGTCCCTACTGTAAACAAATGTATCTACATTAAGGACCAATGTCACTTCATCTTGCAATAACTTCCATTGGACCATTACAAAAGTGTTCAAACCTTGGTACCACATTACTAAGGATAACTGATTGTAGCTCCTGTCAAGTGGTGCCGTGAGTGGTAGGTGTGCTTTGGATGACATGGAAAGAAACCTGCATAGCTATTAAGGGACAGCATGTTCATGTTCCTTTAGGTAAGTTCTAGACAAAAACACAGTTCAGATAGACGGATACAATTATACCACCAAGCCACGCAACCCATTCAAACCCCCATTACCGTATTTCAACACACACACAAGATTCTGAAAAAATAACCACCCCCCCCCCCCCCCCATGGCACCGCCTCCCTATCCTGGCTGGCATTGTAACCTATCATCCCCCATTGTCATAGCCACAAATTTACAACTCATCAGACCTTCTGCATCACCCTAACACAGCTGCTGCCAACTATCATGACTCCACTGCACTGCTCAACAATCTGCCCAGACATGACACCCCTGTGCTTGCTTAGCTGTTGCTGATCCAAACTCTAGACTTATTTACGAAAGCCGTTAGCGGATACTGTACTGTGTAGGCTAAACATTAGTCAACTTCACATTGCCGTCCAACCCCTGACACCAGGTTAAGCCACCCCCCATCTTACTCGGATACTCAAACCTCCATGTCAACTAAGCCATTAACATAGCCCCCCACCCCCCTTTACATCACAAACGATAAACCGGTTACACTAGACTGTGCCACATCCGAATCTTAAATTAGCACCCCCGGGAGAAGACTAAGCATAAGAATTACGTAAACTCCAGAGCAACCTCTCACCATAAACATTTATTCCTCCCTTTTATCCCAGGCTTGCACCCCAACCCCCTCTAAAGCCACCCATGAATGATATGACAGCGTTTGCTTGATTCCCAGTAAACTCCAAATTCCCCTTTTGTTTTGCCCCACCATATAATCCATCCTTGTTGACCTGCTTCCAGACCCCATATCAAGTCAGGCTGCTGTATTTCACGGCCCAGGCAACAGACTGTGTTTGACCCCAGACAAGAAAGACTCACAGCCCATAATTGGTCTTGCACCGATCATGGGAAGAACCACAGAAATGAGTAGGCGGAAAAGACGATGCTGGTCACTGTGCCGAGACTCGTCAATCAGACAAGTTCTCACCCGCAGCGCATCACTAACCCACACAACTGAACTAAGATTCAAAGAATGAAGGCTTGGTTAACACTTTGATCGTTCACACATGGGATGGTCTACATCGTAAGTCACAACGTACAATTCATTATGTTCTGAATAAGGTCAGTTGTTCATTGCGAACAAACAGGGATTTTGAAGCATTTTTACACATTCATTTTGCATCCATGGGGCCAAGGTGTGCAAAAAGGAGGATTACCGCAACAGTTAGACGAATCCAACATCGTGCGCACTGTCCCCCCCACCCGCCCTTGTATACAACAGCATAGACAAACCTACTAGTTTCTGGCACCCAGAACACAACAAGGCAAGACACAACAATCACAGACCAAAGAAGTATTCCCGCTACGGGGAAGGGCACAGTAGCAAATGATATGTGCATTCCTTACTGTCCAGCAACGCCAAACACAGGACAAAGGCCCTCAAACGTTACACTGTCTCACCTGATTCCTGTTGGATGTCTCAAGGAGCTCGGATCACCTCTGCTCCGATACGCAATAGCACCACTGGCTTAACTCGGCCTGAACCCGGTACCAGACCCTGCTTCATCCAAAGGCAGTCACAGCCAGCTTATAATCTGAGTACTCCAATGGTCATGTGTTCCTCACGTCATTGCAATACGCCCAGCTTAGCGTTCGTTTCACCCACATGGTGACATCACACCCACCTTCACGCACCATTATCAACCTCTTCCCGTAGCTTGATCCTCCCCCCACGGCTACCCACACCGCCTCCCAACGCAAGCACCCAGGCTTACAAACCACCGAAATATGCAACTAATTCATTCAATGACATCAACAACTTGCCTGTATACCCAACACTGTCTTTCCCCTCCCGTTTCACCCACGCAACTATCAACCAGATCCCGCACTTCCTGCTCCGTTCTGTCCATCCCCCGCAATTAAAAACACCACCCCCCCCCTAACTGTTGCTGACAACAAAACCCCCTAGAGTCCAAACCACAATAAACAGCGACCAACACTAACCCCCAAACCACAAGCAGTACATACAGATTATACTTTGAAAACATACCTACAAAGACCGCTATCCCCTTGACCAACATATATGTAAAGAATATCGACTTATGTGGACGGGCAGACACTAATATAATTAAGAATAGAAAAGTGCAGTAGGGTGGTATAGAGGCAGTGTAACAGCTTTCCCCCAAACCAAGTTAATCCATGCACCTACAAAGAATCAGCATCTATCAGCAAAGTCTCATCTTCAAAGTCTTTAGCAGTGAAACATGAGAACCACCCCCCATTAACTCCACCCAACCAGAAGTATTGTTGCGTGACCATAAACTGGGCCCCAAAAAACATGACACATAACCCAAGACACGATGACCCCCCAAACACAGATAAACCATAATCCCTGGAACCCAAAATGCATGACCCCATACAACGAAACCATTCATGCCCACCCCCCCCCACATAACAACCTCAACTCCCATCCCACCTGGCAAACCCCAGCATTCACACAACATTCAGTACTTTTTTTTGGTCTTAAGTTCAAGGTTGAATGCTAGCTAAAAATCGCAAGACGCAATTTATAATTAAAAAGGATACAACAAACAAAAAATTAGGGAATCGCAAAAATAAAAGGGAAAGACATATTGCTGATGAAGTGGCACATTAAACGCTAGGACAACCCATGAGTTCTCTAAGCGCTCAGTACATGATATTTATCCCATATGATGTTACCAGGCCCGCACACGGTCGAGCTCCGCTCATCGTAACCTCCCACCCCCTACCCCTGCCTGTGTATACAAGTGACGATCACGGGAACCTCACCCCCACCCAATATCACCGTAAAACAAACCCCCTAACCCTCCACCAACTTCCCACAAAACATGGAATTAGTCAAAAACAGACTATAAATCAACTCAGCGCCCAGACAGAAGAAAAGTCCTTCTGGAGAAGGAGGGTGCAAGCAAGCAAAGAGTACCGCGAACCGGAGTCTGGATTGTGACTAACCTTATTTCATTAGCAATCTCATGGATTGGACTGAATGTTCACCTCTATGTGAACAGGGACAACTGCACAGGTAGCAGCAAGAAACTGCCCCAAATTTACAGGAATTTATATCTGGGTCTCTGCGCGACACGGTGGAGGGCATAGAGAGGTCGGAGCTGAACACGGAGAAATGGTGTTGTCCTCAGGCCTGAGGAGGAAAGAGCCACCACAGTGAAGGAGGTGGCTATAATGCTGTCTGGGACGCACAGAAGGCCTTTCGATGGGGAGCCAATGGGCCCCACATTCTACCGCAGGTTTAAATCAGCCAAAAAGACAAAGTACAATAAACCTCTCCTAGTGTTAAGACAAAATGATAAAGAAGTCATTGAGAAAGACGACTTATACACAGGACTCAATATGTCTTGGACAAACAGAACAAGACAGGACATCCAACTTTGCTGGGGGACTCAACGCGCCAATCGCGAACCGAAACCACGGCTTGATCACTTCCGTGAAAACCTGATTCGGTATGATGAACACGAATGGGGCAACTAATAGCAAACTTCTGTGCTTCCAATCAACTAGCTCTGAGGCGGAAGCATATTTCACATCAAAGGATACATAAAGCACCATGGATTTATCACCAGACACAGAAATGCGTAATCAGATTGATCACATATGCTTAGTAAGCGCTGAAGTTTAGGTCATCACGCATGGCTGTAACAGTATGTAGCGGAGCAGAGTGGTATCAGACACATCTTCTGTTGGCTAAACAAAATTAAAACTCACAGAACTGTACCACAGTATATAGCTATAGAAGACTGAATGAACCCTTGGACACACTCTGGATTTAAATCAAGGATAACTCATAAAAGGACAGTCAGCTGGTCAGAAGCATGCTGGTGAAGTAACGACTTTGGAAACCAGTAGGAACAGCGAGAACCCATTGGAGGACAGACGGAAGTCAAAGAGCAAAAATAAGAGGGGGGGGAGAAGAAAATGCATGTGCACACTATATTACGGAGCTAACAACACCACCGGACAACATGAAACTCTATAGAGATATATTGTGAACATTCCAGCAACAGAAGAACAGAACCAAAGTGTTTAGCAGCAAACACAGAAAGTCCTGGGAAGATTTCATGGAGGACAAGCTAGAAAAAGATGCACATGAAACCCAGAAATTGTTTCATAAGACACTAAAGGGACAATGAGGACAGGACCAACAATGCCCCCTCTCATCAATTTATAAAGGACAAGCAAGGCAAATTGCTTACTGCCCCGAAGGAAGTAATGGAAAGATGGAAAGAATATTTCTCAGAACTCCTGGATGGTGAGCATGATGACAGCATCAGAAATGATAAAACCCACTGCCACCGACGAGGAAACCAATGATGGTGAAGGATGACAATAAAGATGGAAGAACTGAAGGGCAGCCCTAGAGAAAAATCAAGATGGGGCAAAAAGCCAGCAGGGATGAGGTGATTAACACCAGAATTGGTTAGTTCCACTGGGAAGCATCAGGCGTCTCTATACTGTTAAGGGTTTTACAGGCAGCATGGTGCAACAAGGACCATACAAACGGATTGGGAGATTGCAATATCAATAACACCACATTTTTCAAAAAAAGGGTGACAATCGACAGTGTGGTGCAAACCTGAGGCCTATCCTTCTCAGTTGTCCCTGGTAAAATCTATCTAGACTCTAGAGCAGAGACTCGACGCCTAGCCTGAGCCACAATTAGGATGAGGTATCCAGTGCGGTATTCCGATGCAAACCGATCGTACTCAAGGAACTAAATTTCACCCTGGACAGGCTGATGTGAACTAAGTGCCTTGAGTAATAAGAGTGACGCCATCCAATTTGTATATTCATAGCTCTGGACAAGGCGTTTGACCGGGTCCTGGAGCACAACTTTGGGGACTGGTTGGCAAGCGAAGAATATCTCCGCAGCACTCTGATTCATGCTGTACGCCTACAGAGCCTTCTACATAGTACTGTGCAGCCATTCTGTTGAGGGACAAGCAAACCATAAGTCAGAAGCAGGTTCAGGACCTCACCACTTGCGTGTACGGACAAGGTGACTAATCTTATCACCATTACCTCTTCTATATTATACTTCTATGACTGATGTCATCAAGGCAATGTTAAGGCAGTGAACACGACAAGTATTCAGTAGGGCTCTGAGAAGAAGAGACCGGCTTTATATCCTGGGTCTCTGCGAGCCATGGTGGCAATTAGGGCATCGATGCGGAGGAGATTGATCACAGGAGATAGTGAGGCAATTTCCATCCCAGGACATGCAAGTTGGAAGAGAACTGAGGCCCCCCCGAGTATCAGGGGTCTGCTATATAGCAAGCTGTAAAAGGGAAGACCGAAGGTGACAATCGGAATGGAAAGCAATGGGACCCCAGATTATAAACAGCAGGTTTAACAGTTCTTGGAGCAGTTTCGACCGTACATAAAAACATCCTCCAGTTGTTCTAGCAGCAACTTGTAGAATGGCTAAAGCACGACTTGCAGCTAAGAGACATTTAATGTCTACCAGACTAGCATATAGTGTCTTGGATTATCAAGACCATGTGAAGGACTGAAAACCCTATATCATTGCCGGGACTAAATTGTTCTGAATAGGTCTTTAAACAGGCTTTGACCTATAACTATGTCGAAACATGGCTTCGGTCTGATCGAACAAGCATGGGGACTACATAAGCAGGCGCTTCTGTATCTTCCAGAGTCAACTAGCTATGCGGGAAAGCATATTTCACATACACGGCTCCATAAGCAGGGATGGATATCCCCGACCACAGGAATGAGCAATCGAGTATAGATCAGCATATGCCTTAGTAGCATTTTTTGAAGGTCATAAATGCTTGATGTACCCGTATGTAGCGCGCAGACGTTGGTTCAGGTGAAAACGAGATGCGCATCTTTAGTTATGGCTACAAAACAAAATGTCAAAACCTCAAGAACTTATACGGATGCTAGTAATAGCGTCTAGACCGACTGACTGACCCGAAAACCTATGGACATACAGCCCAAGCTTCATAACTAGAAATTGCGGCTGCCGACGCCTGCGGTGAAGGTCCGATTGGGCACATTAGACAAGAGGACCCCTTGTGTACGCAACAGCGGCAGTCAAGAGAAAATCGAGAGACGAAAAAAGGATTTTTAACACTCCTTAGGCGCTACCAACACCCAGGACAGACTGGACCAATAGTGAGCCATCTGAGAACTCAGTCACTTTAAGAAAGAAAAAGTGTAGCAGCCTGTTGCTAGAAGTCCTGGGAGCAATTGGAGAAAAGCTAGAAAAAGATGCACAAGACAACCAGAAAATAGTTTAAACGCCCCTAAAGGAGCAATGCGATCAAGACCCACCAATGCCTCCTCACATTGTATAAACGCCACACCGCAAGGACAAACATTAGACATCTTTGACTAGCCCCGAGGACGTAATGAAGATGGAAGAAGGCTTTCTACGGAGGAGCACTCTGGATGGAGAGCATTGATGACGACTCTCTAGAATGATAACCACATGCACCGAAAGAGGAACCCAATGAGGGTGAAGGAAGCATAAAGCTGTGAAGTAATGAGGGCCGCATAGAGATCATCAAGCTGGCAAAGCAGATGGGCTCTGCTGGTATCATGACCCGAATGGTTAAGTACATGGTGAGTTATCCGTGTCGGACCTAAATTACTTTTCTTATCAAGGTCCTATCAGGCAGCATGTGAACAATGTCAATATAAAAACCCGGATTGGGAGATTGCCATCATCCCCCAATATTCATCAAAAGGGTGACCATCGACAATAACTGGAAACTCATAGAGTGCCTATCCCTTCTCGTGTCAACTGGATAAAATCTACCTCTGTTATTCAAATTGTCCAAAAGACATCCGCGCCCTAGCTGAGCCCCATTGGATTAGGACCCAGTGCGGATTCGCGAATGTCCGAAGTACTCAAGCCCTAATTCTGTCATCACTGTCCAGACCGCTGAGTGAAAAGGCCTTGGATGTTATTCAAGAGTCCAGCAATATCCACTCTTTGTTTTCAATGTCCAGATATGGAAAAGGGTTTGTTATTCATTGGTCCCTAATCGCCAAACTTTGGGATGTTGGCCAGGAAGAATATTCCCAGCCCCCTCTGGATTCATTGCTATACAGAGCTTCTACATCAGTCTTGAGAAATATCATGAGGTCAATATAACACTTCTAAGTCAGAAGCAGTTCCGGACACACTGGTGTACGAAAGGGTGATATCTATACCTGTACCTCTTATAAATTCATTTATGGGACGATGATATCACTCTTAACGAGTTTATGAAAGGACATTTGATAAAGGAAAGTAGTTATAGTGGGGTACATGTATAAGATGAGTAGGTTTATCATCGGAGATGGCCATTTGTGCTAGAATGTTGTACAAACAAGAGTCAGCTATAATCAGGGACACAGTCTCAATCTACCACCTGCAAGATACGTTCAATTTGGAAGAGCTGGAGACAGAGAGGGCGGTCACTCAATGGGCAGCATCTGAATAACACAAGAGTTTTCCATTGGACATTCGATAATCACGAGCCGACATTGAACCAGTCAGATAACAAGTTGGTTTAACATTGGTCATGGATAACAGGTCGCCACTTTAAATATCTCGGAGCTATTTAGACCGAACAAAGAGGATCATACGAAGAGTTGATCATGATACCAAGCAGCGGTGGGAGACCTATTGGACAATGGCCATAAATCGTGTCATTCTGGAAAGATAACGAACGAGTTTATGGTAATATGGAAAAACAAAGATGCTGTTATACCGCTCCACCTATGGTCCCAGATCTTGACATATGGAAACGAGTCCCATGGGGCATATTGGACTACATTGACCCATAAAAAGCCAGATCCAAACCGTAACAGAAATGCGCTATAGGCGGAAAGTGTTGAATCTATCAAAAGAACCATGGTAGCGCAACCAGACGATACGTCAAGGCCTAAAATGCCACCCACTACAGACCCAAATGGACAGTCGCCAAACTAAGATGGTTTGCGCCATATCTCTGCAGCAATGGGTGAAAGATCGGCTACGAGACAAGCAGGGAAATCAAGAGAGCCAGGTGATCAGACTCCAGGACGACCCATAGTCCGCTGGGAGGACAACATTAGACATCCTTTGGATAGGACCGAGGACTTATTGAATGTTACCAGGAGGAAACCCTGCATAATCCATGCTCTTGTTTCTTCTAACCTGGTTAAGCGACCTCTCTTCGGAGAACCATCCTACTATAAGGCAGGTAGACATGTGCTGACGATACTTAAATTTTTAGGGGATCCTGTTCCTCACGTAGCGTTTTTAATTGAAGGAGTAGCGTGCTCCGGAATTACAGGTATCAGCTTGTCTTCTTCTGGTTATCAAATGGTTGGTATTTTCTTGTTCGATGCGTAACACTGTGTCTGTCAAGATTCACTCATTCTTGTCACTTCAGAGGATTGGACCTAGTCCTGGATGTCGGGATTGTTGCTCATTTACGAATTGCCATCGCTTGTATAGTGGTGGATTTTCATTCAAACCAATGGATCCAAGTGGCAGAAAGTCCCGCTTCGTTGGGATTTTTCTTGGTCAAATGCAGCGGATGAGAATCCTCGATTTTTGGCCTTGAAAAATCACTTTCTCTCACGTCTGGCTTATAAGCAGAGGCATCACTTGGCTCTTCTTTGGGGCTACTTAAAGGCAACGGTCCTTGATAATCATTTCTGATGGTATTTATCTGGCTTAAATAATATTTTGCGGGCATTATTAGTCAGGCGATTGACTGATCCCGTAAAGTAAGCGTATAAAATGTACTCGACTGGTAGTAACAGGCCTCGGTAACTACATGCGAACAATTTATAGTGCGAATTAATCTGACGTTTTCATACGATGAGTCAACTTTTCATGATTAACTATAATCCTTGAATGTTTATGGCTTTATCAATAAGCTATATGAGCAGCTGCGATGTTCATCGTGGCAAGTTCATTAAAAGTTAGACATGCTCGCTTTCGTTATAAAGAGTTTCCGAGCTATTTAAATAGTGGTCGAACCTCAGAATCCAGGACCTGTTCGCCCCAGCTTAATCTGGAGTGTTTTCTTTCGTTCTCGTGAATTATCCACCATGGATTTTGTTAATTGTTAGCAGTGCTTATGCAGCCATTCCCTATCTATCTCCAGCTCTTCCTTCCAGACTTGCAGGTTGGATGGAGATGTGTCTCTGATTTAGCAATCAGGGCAACATCATCAGCAAAATGCCAGTCGAATATACAGACCCTGATCCTCTCTTGCCAGTATACCCCACTGCAAATACTTTTCTTGTTCTCTCCTTACATGCCTTGACGTGCCGATTCGTCCTAGGCATCAGTGATATATAGTGAAAAAAGGTAACTGGTGATCAGGATTATCACCTTGTCTTACACCAAGATGTGGTGGTCCTGGAACTCTTCTGACTTATGGTTTTCCCTGTCCTCACTATCAAATTTCTGCAAGTACTTGTAAGCTATGCTCTGTATCAGCATGAATAACAGAGTAAAAAGTGCTCTGGAATATTCTTCATACTTGCCAAAGAGTCCCCAGGAATAACTTGCGTCCAGATGCTGGACCCTGTACAAACATCGCTCTTTTCCAGATCTATGAAACAAAGAAGGAATCTCACTCTTATTACTCACCAGGGCTTTTCACTCAGCGTGTTGAGTGTGAAGATTAAGTCTTGAGTACTTCAGTTTGCTCGGATAATCGCGATGAAACTATCATCTCATTGTGGCTCAGCTTGGCAGTCGGAGTAACTCTGCCTTCAAAAGGATTATTACGAGTAGATCTTTTAATTGGTACAGTGAGAAGGGCTGTATGCTTATTGGTTTCCCATGACGGCTGTCGATCTTGTACCCTTTTTGAAAATTGGCTTGTTATGATGGCATATTCTTCCCAATTCCTTTGGTATGGTCTTGTACAATAACCATGCGACGGATGCTCTGTAGGCTACCTATTAAGAGTTAATAGGTCTAATGCCTGAATGCTGCTATTTTGTTACTTACCTATTTTTCGGGTAATTCTCCCATCATGCCCTTGCTTGCTTTGCCCCTCTTCATATTACATCGAGCTTGTTACATCAGTTCATTGAAACTTTAGGTCATGTTTTCAATCATCATTGGTTTACATCATCTGTTACAGTCCCTATCATTTACTGATGCGTCACATGTTACCATCGGCATGAGTTCTGACATCTTCATGTTACATTCGTGCATTACACCGTCTTTCCATTACTTACTTCGAGTGGTAACATTAAGCATTTTTACTTGCTTGGGTCTTTACGTACATTTGCGGAATTATTAAAAATACATTGCTCCAAAATTATTACGTATAAAAAAAAAAAAACAACATATAACAGTTTTAACAATGGTTGACAGTTGCTTCGACTTTCCACTTACAATGTTCCACGTGACTTCTGTTCTGTGCTAGCACTTTGTTCTTAAAGCTTTGTTTCTGTGTGTCACTAAGAATCCTAAAAAGTTGTCCATTTGTCCTGTTGTGTTTTTAGCTCCTAAGTATTGTTTCCATGCCATTTTCTTCTCTCTTATTTTCTCTTTGACTTCCTCTGTCCACCAAGGTGTCCTCTTTCTCTGGTTCCCAAGTCTTGAATCTAAAACTTCCACCGCATGCTTCTGCAGCAGCATTTGATCTTTAGTGATATCCTTGAATTTATTCCAGAGGGTTTTCCAAGTCAAGACATCAAAAGGTCGTTCCTATTATACTATCCAAATACTGTTGTAAATTTCTTGAGTTTTTCAAATTTTGTTTTAGCCAACAGAAAGATGCGTGGTCTGATACCACATCTGCTCCTCTACATACTTTGACACGCCATGCTAGTGATGATCTAAACTTCTTACTAATGACTCTAGTTGTGCTCCATCTGATTCTCTTTTTTCATGTGGGTCCTGGGTGATATCCATGTTGCTTTTATGTATCCTGTATGTGGGAAAATATGCTTCTCCTTATCTAGTCCTTGCTTTTGAACAAGCACAGAAGTTTGCTAATAGTTCCCCATTCCTGATCATCATACCTAATCCATGTTTTCACATGATTTATTTCAAAGCCGGTGTTGTCTGTTCCTATTTTCGCGTTTAGGTCCCCCATCAAATTTGTGATGTCTACCCCTTTCTTTTCTTTTTGTCCAAGACATATTGTAGTCTGGTGTAAAAGTCATCTTTCTCAGATTCTTCGTTTATCATTAGTTGGTGCATAACACTGGATGATGTTTTTATGTACTTTCATTTTGGCTGATTTTAAACCTTGCTGTTATAATTTGGGGTCACCATTGCTTTTCCATTCTATAAGTGCCTTCTGTGCTTCCCTGGAACAGCATTATAGCCACCCCTTCACTGTGGTGGGCTCTTTTCCTCCCTCATGTCCTGAGGACAACTTCCATTTCTCCTGTGATCATCACCTCCTCTTTATGCCCCTTCCAACCATGTCTCGCAGAGACCCAGGATATAAATCCTGTCTCATCTTCCAGTACCCTACTGAATACTTTCTTGTTTCTCTCCTTACATGCCTTGATGACATCGTTCATAAGGGAGTATGAAGAGGTTAAGGTGATAGGATATCACCCTTGTCTTACACCATTGGTGGTCCTGAACTCTTCTGGCTTATGGTTTGCTGTCCTCACATAATTTCTGCAAGACTTGTAGAAGCTCTGTATAGCATGAATCAGAGGTGCTGGAATATTCTTCCTTGCCAAACAGTCCCAAAGTTTGCTCCAGGGGACCCTGTCAAACGCCTTTTCCAGATCTATGAAACAAAGATGGATCTCACTCTTATACTCAAGGGCCTTTTTCACTCAGCTGTCTGAGTGTGAAGATTAGGTCTTGAGTACTTCGGTTTGCTCGGAATCCGCACTGAACCTCATCCAATTGTGGCTCAGCTAGGTGTCGGAGTCTCTGCTCTAGGATTCTAGAGTAGATTTTACCAGGGACACTGAGAAGGATATGCCTCTATGGTTTCCGCATTGTCGATTATCACCCTTTTTGAAAATTTGGTGTTATGATGGCAATCTCCCAATCCTTTGGTATGGTCTTGTTGCACCATGCTGCCTGTAGGACCTTTAAGAGTAATAGGTCGCCTGATGCTCCCATGTACTTAACCATTTCTGGTGTTATACCATCATGCCCTGCTGCTTTGCCCATCTTGATTTTCTCTAGTGCTGCCCTCAGTTCTTCCATCTTTATGTCATCTTCACCATCATTGGTTTCCTCTTCTGTGTCAGTGGTTATCATTTCTGATGCTTCATCATGCTCACCAACCAGGAGTTCTGAGAAATATTCTTTCCATCTTTCCATTACTTTCTTCGGGGCAGTAAGCAATTTGCCTTGCTTGTCCTTTATAAATTTGAGAGGGCATTGTTTTTCTTTCCTCATGTTCTTTAGGGTCTTATAGAACAATTTCTGGTTTTCTTGTGCATCTTTTTCTAGCTTTTCTCCAAATTCTTCCCAGGACTTCTGTTTTGCTGCTAGCACTTTGTTCTTTGCTTCTGTTCTGAGTGTCACATATTCTCTATTATTTTTCCATTTTGTCCTGTTGTGTTTTTAAGCCTACATACTTTTACATCATGCAATGAATGACCTAAACTTCTTACTTAATGCAATATGTATATCATCTAATTCTCAGTTCTGTGGTCTGGTGATATCCATGTTGCTTTATGTATTCTTTTATGTGGAAATATGCTTCCTCCTATAGCTAGTTGATTCGAAGCACAGAAGTTAGCTAATAGTTCCCCATTCTCGTTCATCATACCTAATCCATGCTTTCCCATGATTTCTTCAAAGCCGGTGTTGTCTGTTCCTATTTTCGCGTTTAGGTTCCCCCATCAAAATTGTCCTTTCTTTTCTTTTTGTCCAAGACATTTTGTAATCTGGTGTAAAAATCTTCTTTCTCGGATTCTTCTTTATCATTTGTTGGTGCATAACATTGGATGATGTTTATATTTACTTTCATTTTGGCTGATTTAAACCTTGCTGTTATAATTCGGGGTCCCATTGCATAAGTGCCTTCTGTGCTTCCCTAGACAGCATTTGAGCCACCCCTTCACTGTGGTGGGCTCTTTCCTCCTCATGTCCTGAGGACAACACCATTTCTCCTGTGATCAATCTCCTCCTCTCTGTGCCCTTCCACTGTGTCTCGCAGAGACCCAGGATATCAATCCTGTAATTTGTCATTTCAGCTGCTACCTGTGCAGTTTTCCCTTGTTCACATAGAGTGCGAACATTCCAGGTGCCATTACTGGAGATTTTCCTAGATGAAAAAAGGTTAGTCGGCAACCCAGATTCCTTTCGGCTTTCTCTGGGTTGCTTCATGCGCCTCCTTTCCAGAGGACCTTCTTCTGTCTTGGGCGGCTGCATTGTTTTATATCCTGTATTTGACTTGTCCATGTTTGTTGAAGTTTTTGTGGTAACAAGTTTTTTACGGGATGGGGTAATCAGCCCCATGCCCAACCCTCCTTAGTCGCTTTTTACAACATGCATGGTAACCACTCTATTTTTAACAGTCATAGACTGGGTGATGCGCCAGACAACAGAGGGCAATCCAAGAGGAATAAGATGGACTACATTTTCTACATTGGAAGATCTGGAATATGCAGATGACATTGCACTGCTAGCACATTCACATCAACACATCCAGGAAAAAAGAAACGAGATATTTCTTGTTCCAAGTTATAGCTTCTCAGGTGGGCTTGAACATCAACCTAAAGAAGACAGAGGTCATGACGCTCAATGTGAGCAACCCTGAGCCCATATCAAAAAGGAGGTCAGCCTTGTGATGCTAACAGACAATGCCTTCACATACCCTAAGATGTAAGTAACACCTATGGCGGAGCAAGCTAGAGACATCAACAACAGAATCTCAAAGTTCGTTTGCCTGGTTGTGTCTGTCAATATCCCTCTGTCATCAGTTCCATCATTAGCTGTGGTCTTGTCTGTACCAATTACCAATCTATGGCAAAGCGGAAGCCAGCAGTTACATGAAAGTCTGTAATTTCTTGGTTGTCATTTTTGGTTTGTTCTCCATGTTTCACTGCCTTACCAATAGACTGATTGACATTGAGCAAGCAAAGACATTGCAGTGTTTTATGTATTGGGACAGATTTCTTGTGGGTTACAGAGAATGTACTTCGAAAAGTGCAACGACGATGCATTCACAAGCCTATGTCCTTGGAATTCTTATTTTTCAAATTAATTTCTGCCGAAATACCATCACCAACTTAAGTCTGCTATGGAGCAAGCTGAGGACAAATATGTATCATAATGGTGCATCTTGTAGGGGTGTTTCGGCCAAAGTGGAATAATCCTTGCTGTTACAAGACCCCCTGCATTTATTTTCAGCTTGTCTATGTCTTCCCCTGTAATGTTTCAAACGAAGAAGATTTTGCTATGTACCATCAAAGAAGTTTCACTTTGTTAAAAAGCTTTGGTTGTAGGCAAAGAAGAACCAGCCAAGGTCAACTGTAACGAATCTTAGGTCATCAAGCCTGGAGATGAGCAAACTGGAGACAGTCAATAAAAATATTGCTCTACAAGAAAACGATCATACATCACGTGATGTGCATGAACAGGAGGATTATGCATATAACTTGTTGAAGGCCTTTGACAGGTCTTTGTGGCTAGATGATGGGTAATGGAATGGAAGATGTTCAAGAAAAGAATTGCTCAGTGTTAGCGACAAGTTCAGAGCTGAGTGGACAAACATGCTTGAGATGGAGTAAGCTGTAAGGACACTAAGTTGAGGGAATCACTTGAGCCCTGTTACGCTTAATTAAGGTACTGGCTTTTACTTGGCTTGCTGCATGAAGCAGGGTCCTAACCACAATGGAACAGAATGACTAGTAAAGTTTGCAAGATGGGAAGTGCATCTGTACCAGGAAGGTGATTTTGACTGCAACCTTGGGAGAGCCCCGAACGAGAGCTTTAAAGTATTTCGAGGCTTTTAATGCATTGTTTGAGCGCCCTGCTTGGACAGTAAGGCAAATGCACAGTTAGGATGCAGATTACAGTATCGGCGAACTAAGGTAGCTAACCTAGGCCCCCTTCAAGCGTGAAACGCTGATCTGCAAGGAATCTTTAATTGTCCGTCACAGGTGCCCGGATTTGAACTACCTGAGAAAAAGCCTGAAGTCATGACTTCAATGGCAGCAAGCATCAGAATGGCATTACTAATTAAATATACAAGCTTTAAAATTAGGATCCTATCAGAGTTAGGTTAATGCCAAGGACTCTTCAATGTGGTTTATGTCTGCAACGAAGCAACAAAGATCTCAGCAGCCCTACAGTAAGCTTCAGCAACAACAACCACTCGGCCCTTTTCAAAATGAAATTTTATTTGACAATGCAGCCAGTGGTGATACTTACTAAGGTATGCTATACATAAAAAATACTATCAAAGGTTGAAAGGCTCTCTTGGACATTCATGCGACAGCAGTTTTAATAGGCGTAGTGATCCTGGCACATAATTCTGATAGCATTCAGAAACATTCATAGAATCACGTCTCCATTTCTGTAAGTCCCAACCAATAAAACCAGAGTTCTTAATTCACCAGTTCAAAATTAACCTCAGGTCTATGATGACGAAAATACCCAACAAAGTTTCGCAGTGTGACGGATTGTAGTCCAAGCAATGGCACCAAAAGATTGAATAAGCTCAAATCAACGGGATTAAAGATTTTGGGTAGTTTTTACTGGAATGAAAGCAAAACTATGTCATATCATTGGTTCACCTACTTTAGTAAGTATGATATTAAGTGGCAACTACATTTTAATTTATTGAATAACATTCCTTTGGTGATAGGGTTCTCTGTTTTTTACGGATTAATCACAGTTGTTTCATTGAGCATCAGATTGGCCCAAACAGTGGTCTTCTGGAACCATGCTAAGTTTTTCTTGCAAATAAACCGTGTGTTTTTAACAACCTTCAGGAATAAGATCTGGGGTCTTTTAAACAATAGATTTTTGACAATGATATATTAGTGGTCTCAAACCTGGTTGCGGTTTCAACACTGCTGTAAGAACTCAACCTATCTAGCCTAGTACGACAAGAAGCGTAACCAAACAAAAATTCATAGTAAGAAATGGAATAGGTCATTTTTTATAAGGCCATCTACCTATTTTGTGCGAAAAAACAGTATGTATGCGTCTCATCGCAAGGTTACCAGGCGGCACCAATTTTTACTGACCACTGGACACATTCGCAGTTTTGACAAGCTTTCTGGGATCAATATTGTACGTAAAAGCAGATCCTTTCCAATGAGAAAAACATCAGGTACCGCGGATTTTTACAGTTTAAGTGACACCAAATGATGGGTTTTGAGAATCACTGCTTTTGCCCACTTTTTTTCCCTCATTCATAAATAGCAGTTAAGCTTCCATTGCAACAAATTCAAGATCAATTTTCACAAAGAAGAAAAATTAGTTGAATTCACCACCCATCCACCCTAATAGGAAAAAAAAAAAAAATTACAAAATTACAGAAACTAACTGACGCAGCAAAAGTAATATTAAACGATGATGTGACAGTAGGAAGCCATGATTAACACTGTTTTGGGCACCGCTTATGCAGGGGTAAATCTCTAGAATTTTACTACATTAATTTAACGACTACAATCAAATAATTTAAAGTAACTAAAAATTACACTAATATTAACAATCATGAGGAAAATTACAATAATAACAATGCTCCAAAATAAATTAAAGATAACTAACTAATGTAAAATCTGGTAGTTGAAAGCCATAGTCAGGCCTGAAAGTTTATTACTTACTTACTTAGTAGTTCCCCTTCTACCGTGAGGTGTAGAGGTTTGGAAGAGAGAGCGCCAGACGTGAATTTCGGCTGTCTTCCTCCTGGCCTGGTTCCATTCTAGTCCTCGGTCCTTCAAAGATTGTCTAATGTTGTCCTCCCAGCGGACTCTGGGTCGTCCTGGAGGTCTGGATCCCTGGCTCTTTGTTTCCCATGCTTGTCGTGGTAGCGGATCTTCTCCCATTCTGCAGACATGGCCAAACCCTCTTAGTTGGGACTGTTCTAGTTGGGTCTGCAGGGGGTGGCATTTTAGGCCTTGTCGTATCGTCTGGTTGCGGACCATGTCTCTTCTTGTTACTTCAACCACCTTCCTCAGATACCTCATTTCTGATTTTTGGATCTGGCTTTTGTGGGTTGTAGTCATTGCCCATGACTCGCATCCATATGTCAAGACTGGGACATAGGTGGAGCGGTATACAGCCATCTTCATCTTCATCTTCTTAGCCAACCTCTCTCTTGCTGAGGAATAGGACATGACCGATATATGACCATCGTCTTTTCCTTATATAGTCGGAGACATATTTCTGCCTAGAGTCTTCTCTTATTTGTCGATTAGTCTTGAATTCTTTCCAACTGATGTTCATGAGTTTTCTAAGACATTTGTTCTCGAATGTATTCAGCTTGTTCTCCAATGATTTTTTGTTATTTTCCAACTCTCACAGCCGTATGTTAACACTGAGATAACATTTGAATTAAACAGACGAAGCTTGGTATGTATATTCAATGATCGTAATTTCCAAATGTTAGATAATCTATTGAAGGCGCTAGCTGCCAAAGCAATTCTAGTATGGATTTCTCTTGTTGTGTCACCATCCTGAGTCATTTTACTGCCTAAATAATTGAAACTTTCAACTTTCTGTAGTTTTTTTTTTTTTTTTTCCCCGTTCAAGATGATATCAAAGGTCTCGTTAGAAAAGTTCATAGCTTTAGTTTTAGAGGCATTTATTTGGAGACCTTTTTTTAACCGAGAGATGACACAAATTATTTATTGCTTCTTGGGATTGTCTTGGTGTTGAACTTAAGAATGCTACATCATCTGCGAAATCCAGGTCCCCCAGGAATTTTCCATTTGTCCATTTTATACCCAATTGTTCATTGTGGGTATAGTTTTCTCATAACCCAATCAATAGCTATTCCAAAAAGTAGTGGTGACATAATACAGCCTTGTTTCACCCCTGTTTCTACTGTAAACCATTCTGTATTCCCTTTATTTGTTCTAACACAACATCTTGCATTGTCATATAGCGCTTTGATTATATTCACATATTTTGTTGGAAAACCATAGATTGTAAGTATCTTCCACAATGATGGGCGGTGTAGACTATCAAAGGCTTTTTGAAAATCGACGAAGGTAATAATAAGTGGCGATTGCTTTCCACTGATTCTTCTATAATTGTTCTTAGTGTGAATATTTGATCAATACATGATCGTTTCGTATTTGTTGCATGCTAAACAAATTATAATAGATATTTCTTGGGACTTTGCCTAAATGGTTTAATTTTACACACTGCCTGTAGAAATACAAATATAGCAAATACTGGACAGTTTAGACAACGTGGCCGAACCTGACAAGAAATCCAACAGCAGGAAGAATTGCCTTAAATTGTACTGGGGACCGGACTTTGTGGAGCGACATGATCTCCTCCGCCACATAGGCATGGAAACTTGAAGAAGAAGTACGGACTATATTCATTTTAGAGCTGTCTTTTTAATATCCCACGATACCATTAAAAATATAGTTATTTTGCGGCTATTCCATCTAGTTAGTTACAGCTAACTTGCTATAATCAATTTTATGTTATCAGGCTTAATGTACTTCTGAACAAACAGCTTGACGACGCATGCGATCCATTTATCTTTTTATCCGATATGGTTGGTCCAGTGGTTGACCTGCTTCCAGGATCTGTTTTCCCTAGCATTTTTGGGTTTTTGAGCTGTCATAACCATTTTCTCTCTTCTCCAGTTCCTTCCTTTCCTAGATTTCGCAAATCAGGTGCAACATCATCGGTCAAAATGCCAGCTCTGAGCTACAGACCTGTCTCCTCTTCCAGTACCCACCCCCCACTGAATCCTTTTTGGTCAAATTTCTTACATGCCTTTTGATGACATCGTTCCATGAAAGAGTATGACAACGCTAAAGTGTCAGCAATAAATCGACATTTACCACTAGTGGTCGGATCCTGAACCTTCTTAGACTTATGGTTTGCATTCCTAAAATAATTTTTCTGAAAGTCTTGTAGAAGCATCTGTATAGCTTGTAGATCCGAGGTGCTGGAGTGTCTTTACCTTGCCAAGCAGTCCCCAAAGTTTGCGCCCAGGGTGACCTTGTCAAACCACCTTCCTCCACATCCAAGAAACACCGATGGGCATCTCACCTTCTATACTCATGGGCATTTTACTCAGCTATTTGAGTGTTGAAGCTAAGGTCCTATAGTAAACTGTGGTTTGCTTGGAACGTCACACTGGCCTCATCCATTTGTGGCCTCAGCTAGGCATCTGACGTCTTCTGCTCCATAAGTCCTAGCAGTAATTTTAGTTTAGTGACAATCACTTCCTTAGGGGGGTAGTAAGTAATTTTATATCTTGTTTGTCTTTTATAAATTTAAGAAGGGCACTGTTTTTTCCCATTCCTTGTGTTCTTTAGGGTCTTGTAAGAACAATTTTCTGGTTTTCTTGAAGCATCATTTTCTAACTTTCCCCTCCAAATTCTTCCCAAGGTTTTCTAAATTTGCTGCTAGCACCTTGTTTCTTTGGTTCTGTTCTGAGTACTCAAATATTTTCTATTTTTTCCTCTGTTTTTCCCTGCTGTTGTTTTTCGCTTCTAAGTATTGGTTCCATGCCTTTTTTCTTCTTAATTTTTCTCTTTAACTTCCTCTTGTCACCAAGGTGTTCCTCTTTCCCTTACCTCACAAAGTCGAAAAAAAAAACTTCACCTACATGCTTCTGCTGCTGCATAGCTGTTTTTGTTTATGTCCTTAACTTTAAGCCAGATAGTTTCTAGGTTAAACTCCCTGCTGTCACAATCAGCCCTTGAATATCCTTACTCCTCAGTTGCCTTCTGCTTGATTACTTATTTTCTTGTGTGATGATGGGCAATTGCCCTAGGCGTGCCACTCTTTTAGTTGTTCACTTACTTGTCAGCATGTAAGTGATCAAATCCAGTCTCTGGCACTCTCCAGACACAAGCATCCCACTCATACTTGAATTAGATTCTTCCTTAACACATTGGCATAGTCATGTGACTGATTTCCCTCATTCTTAGTTGGTTATATCTGGTCTAAGTATGTATGCTATTATGGGGGCCCTTTGTTGTTCGAAATGTAACAAGGTTTAGACTTCAGTGCAGAATCTAAGGAGTCCGCTTTCCATTGTTTATTTAGTGTATATTCTTCATATCTTCCAATAATTCCACTCTATCTAGCGATGGTTCATTTCCAGCTCTGGCACTGAAATCTTCCTAGAACAACTAATTTCCCTCCAGGCAGTCGTCCCACAAGAATTTCTTCTTTGAAAACTTCTTTCGCTCTTTTGGACAATTTTCATTTGGCCATACACAAATGACCAGGCTGACTCTGGTTTTGCTTTCTTTCCAAGATTTAGCAACCATAATGTGCTCTCAACGACAAGTTTCCATGCTTTGATGATTATTTTCTTGGCTTTTTAGCCACCATACAACCTACAACCACATTTAGGCTCTTTAGCGTGTGGGGGACCTTTTCCCAACTTGTAGATCAAGCCATGTTGCCATTGAGGTCCACAACTCCTTGCCTTTTTTTCTTAGTTTCCGTCAGAGCCAGGATTTCTAATTTTGTTTTCTTCATCTACTCCAGTAGCTCCTCCTCTTTCCCATTAATTCTTCTACAATTCCATGTTCCTAAATCATACGTCCGTTAGATTCGTCGCCAGTTTCATTCGCCTTTACGATCAAGTCTGGTTTTCTCTACGTTGGAGTCCCTTGTAATTGGTATATTTAGGTTGTAAACAGGATGATTGGTCTGTTTGTAACCTTCATGAAAGGTGGCGGGGCTGTTTCTCTTTTCGGCCTCCATGCAAATCCGCTCTCCTCCCTTTTTCAGCCCTTGGACTGGCCTAGGCAGAGTTGCCCTATTGCTCTTAAAATGGGCAAAACAGCTAAGTGGTCAAGAAGAAATAATGAAAAATGTATGTCTCATGGAAATCTGTATCTTCATATTTTTTTGCCTTGAGGGATATAAGAATTCTCACAGACTTTCAATAATTTGATGGACTGCAAGACATTTTCAGACCAAAGGGACTCGAGTACTCATAGCAGATGTGTGCTGCTGTTGATCAGAACAACTGCACAACTGTAATAGTAGCCATGACTCGATAATATTTGGGAAACATGAATGTCGGTGTTATACATTCCTGGGTCCCCAATGCTTCCCATACTGTAAGATCATCTAATTTAATAAAGAAATAAAATGAAAGACATGAAATTGCAGAGTCTTCAGTGAAAGACAATTTGCAGAAACGTTTTGAGAAAATAAACTGTAGTGCAGGCAAAGATACACTTTTGTTAGCATTTCTCTTTTTCTACTGGCAATATAGATTGGAATTTTTTGAAACATAGACGTCAGCTGGACGGTCCAGATTTTGCCAGACACCTGACTCTTCTGTCCCCCATAACCATATTCAGATGCCAAGACCAAAATGAAAATATTAAGATGAGAAGTTCACAGCAAGTGGGTCTGAACCTACCCAGGAAGAAAAACACAGGTAATGATAAATAAATGCAGGCCATGATAACCATACTGCACTTCAAGAAACACACACTACACGATGTAGAAACATACATATACTTTTGCCGCAACTATAAGATACAGCTGGAGGGGAACAGACATGATATCATAAGAAATACAAAAGGTTTAGAGGAACTTTGGCTGCATGGGAAATTTTTTTGTTGAAATCAAAAGAAATACAGGGACCAATAATAAACGTTCTGAATTTTATCAACTTCAAAATGTCAAGTCATTTCATATGGTATGGCTCTGCAACATGGAGAACATTTAAAAAGCAGAGGTAAACGTGAGGCATATTGGGAAATCTGATCGTTGGGCCTCACATTTTTCTTGACCATTGGTACACTATGGGTGATGTGGTGGATCAG
This sequence comes from Oreohelix idahoensis, assembly GCA_024509875.1. Lineage (NCBI taxonomy): Eukaryota > Metazoa > Mollusca > Gastropoda > Stylommatophora > Oreohelicidae > Oreohelix > Oreohelix idahoensis. The sequence continues at coordinate 37,040 of JAMPIV010004075.1, forward strand.
CCTTCACGCGGACTACCTTTTAACCTTCCCAGAGTTACTCTGGGACCCATTTTATGAAGGCTGGTGGGTCAACCCCAGAGCTTGTTTTACAGTTTCCTAAGAAAATCCCAACTCAACTGGGGGAGCGAACTAGTGGACCACTGAGCTATTTGTGAAACCACTGCACTAACCATATGCTACTACCATGGCTCCCAAAACATTAAAAACAAACATCCCAAAATGCAACAGACTTTCATAAATGGATGTTTGCAGAGAGCATGAGGACTGAAAGTGGTCATCACAAGATCATAATACAGAACAGATGACAAGAACCAGACCAGTGCTAGTGGAACCAGAGATAAGAAGGAGGAGCTGGAGATGGATAGGACACACACTGAAGAAACATGTGATAGCACACTACAAAAGCAGTTCCTTGTTCAGGAATCCCCCATGGTACACAGAGGTAGAAGGGAACACATGGAGAAAGTGAACTGGAAATAAAGACATTAACTCTTACTCTACGTGAGCTAAAACCTCGTTTTTACAACGCTAGTTTAGCTATCGTTACCGTCGCGCGCCACTTCACAGGGGCGAGCCGTAAAATTGGTACTAAACCCGCGCCCACTTCACGGGGCTTGCCGGATAGTAAGAGTTAAGGTGAAGAAGAAGACATGCAAATATCCCTTTGAGAGCTAGTGGTGCAATGATGGAAGACATGGCATATAGTTTGTTGAAGGCATATGCCTCCTTCGGGAGCTGAAGGGTGATAATGATAATGAATGTCACAGTAATGGATTTGTATCGCATCATCTCAAACTATGCCTGCATAATGTCAGAGTATGATTTGTATCGCAGCATGTACAACTATGCTCAGCTAATGTCAGAGTTATGATTTGCTACATTGCAGGCATGTCAACTATTGCCTAGCTAAATGTCCATAGTATGATTTGTCATATCGCAGCATGTCAACGATCTACCTAGCTAATGTCAGAGTATGATTTGCAATCTGCAGCATGTCAACCTATGGCCTAGCTAATTTCAGAGTCTGATTTTGTATCGCCGCCCGTCACCTAGCTCTTGAGCTACATTGTCAGAGTATGTTATTTGTAGGTTTTTCGCAGCACGTCAACTATGCCTAGCTAATGTCAGAGTATGATTTGTATCACAGCACAGCACCAACTATGCCTAGCTAATGTACAGGGTAAAGGTAAAGGAAACCCATTACACGCCCATGAGGGATATTGGGAAATATGGTGTTAGGACCCATATTATCTTGACCGATTGCGGCACACTAGCTGGGTAAAATGTGATCGGCATCACTCCGGCCGCCTTAACCTTCCCAGGAGTTTGCTCTGTTTAACCCAAGTTTGCCAGCCTGCATGCATGGGGGCTGGGGGGTCGACCCACCAGGAGCCGTGTTTGTGGCCCTAAAAAAAAATCCCACTTCATCTGGGGATCGTAACCATAGACCACTGTTGCTAGGAAGCCAGTGCACTAACAACAACTATTGCTACCGCATAGCTAATGTGTCATTGTGAATTAATAAATACTGAGCTAAACTTTATCGCTGTAAAATGCACTCGAAATGACAGGAAACTCTACACAGAGTGTTACAACATGAGGTGTCTGTCATCAGAAATGTGTGGTTTTGGCCATTTATCTCCTTTAAAACAATAAGGGCAGTGGGAGGGCTCACTTAGGTTCATGACTCAAGTGTCAGCCTCCTATTAACTTTGTCCACCTGTGTTATGAATTGAATCCACTCTGCCTGGGTTGCACCTTCCAAATTCACTCCTGGTTTAATCCATTCTGTCAGCTCTTGAAGGCGAGCTATGAAAGTAACATTATTTGTTGTATATAAATTAAAAACTGAAGACCATACTATGTCACCAAATATTGTGTGGCTTTCATTTGAAGCCTTATTTGTCTCATATACATCCCGCTTCATTTTGGACCAGTGCTTTATTCCCCCAAATCAACATTATGCTGGCATTTTCACATGACCAAACTTAGTGACATCTTCTTTTGCCACTCAAGAAGTGTGGAGAATCATCATCAAGCAGATCAGCTTGAATATTCTCTGTGCTGTGAACTAAAATAAACTAACAATTAAAAAAAAAAAATATCTAAAAACATACTGAGAAATGAGACCTGTAGTACAGAAATGATAAGGATGAGGAGGTCATGGTGGAAAGAACTTAAGCTGAAGGCACTAGATAGGAGGACTTAGCATGTGTTTATGTTGAAGGCCCTATGCTCCTTGGGGAGTAACAATGGGTTGATGTTTGATTGATTTACTAAATAAACACTACCTTGTTTTTTTCTATACTTAGACCATAATCGGTCAGGACTTTACAGCAGTCCCTGCACTGAATATCATCTATTGGAGATGACAGAAGCTTGAATGAGAGATGGCAGTACAGCCTCTGCATTGGTTTAATGCTATAATTTTACAGGTTCATGCTCTTACATGTTGCACATTACAGAAGCTGCCACCACAGTGTAACTCTTTCATAAATCATCTATCTGAAGTATACTGATCAGCGGTTGTATGATACCTGTATAGATTAATACCTACATGTCTCACAAGATTTATCACTGAAATATGAAAGATCATAAAACCAGAGAGCAGAAATAAATGAATAAAAACACTTCATTATTTTAATACATCAGGCTGATAGGTTGTGAAAGGAATGGAAGAAAATCCATTCTTCCAAAACACAACGGACTGGACTTACAGCAAACGATAGTTAATACAGTCACTTAATAAATTTTAGCCACAATGAAGCATGAGCCTTTCAACAAACTTATGCCGAGTCCTCCTGTTATGTGCCAGCAGCTTAGGGTCATATCTTCCTCAAACCTTTCACTTCTGTCTCTAGTTCTCTTCCACCTATTTGTTTTTTTGTTTTTGTACCACTCCTACACCGAGAATTCCAGAAAAAGTTACTGCCCTTTAAAGCTATCCATAGGTTTCCTCAAAGTGTGTCCTATCCATCGTCAGCATTTTCTTCTTCTCTTGTTTCACAGGTACCTTTCTTATTCTTATCTTCAGTTCCACACTGGTGACCTTATCAAATGATGTCAATCCTTCTACTCAACACAAGCACCCATTTATGAAAGCAACTTCTTGATTGTTGTTTCAAACCCAAATAATACGTCTGATTTGTTATTTGACTTGACGTCTGATTTATTATTTGACTTGAAGTTTTTGTGCTCAACTTGATTTCTTTTTTATTTCCATATATTTCCCAATGCAATGAAAGCTCCTCTTGCATTTTGAATTCTTATCTGAAATAATATATTAATGAAAATGATACACTTTATTTATTTTTAATTAAATAATGTTAATAAATTACATTCCTCTCCAATTATTGCAGTCTGCAAGATCTCCCTTTTTGGGCAATTTGACAATTATTCCTTTGTTCCACTCTGATGGTGTTGTCCTGTTTTTCCAGACTTGTGCAAATAGTGGTTCTAATAGTTCTGCTGCTAGCTCAGGGTCTGTCTTAAATAGCTCTGCATTAAGGTTATCATGGCCAGGAGCTTTTCCATTCTTTAAAACCTTTGATTGCTGTGATAATTTCTTCTTTTCGTTTAAATTGTCATCTTTTCACACAACATGCCTAAGAAAAATTCACAAAATCTTTTGGCCGAATATCATCACCAAACAAGATCTGCTTACTCGGAGCAAGCAAGAGAACGTGCACACCATCATAGCTGGCAGACGCTGGAGCTGGGTTGGCCATGTCCTCAGAAGAGACCCCGGTGCCATCACAAGAACAGCTATGCTATGGACTCCTGAAGGAAAATGAAAGAGAGGCCAACCAAAAACAACTTGGCGTAGGACTGTGGAGGCTGAGATGCAAAGAATGAACCAGAGTTGGGGAACAGTATGAAGGATGGCCACCGACGAGTAAAGTGGAATCAATTTTTTGTTGCCCTACAAGATGCCACCAGGTGTGATGGCCACTGACTGCTTTGACGGTCGGCGGCTAAGGATCAAAGAAGAAGAATAAATTACATTTACAGAATATGGAATACTGAGCTCTATGTAGTCAACAGTTTTTACTAAATTAATTTTATTTCTTCTTCTTTGTCATTAAGTCCTGTAATAAAAACATCTACATCTCATACAACGGGCAGTTGAATCAGACTTTTTTCATTGTCATACTGTATTTCTCTCCATGGCTGTCTTAGGCTTCCTTCAACTGTCATACAGTGTCTTCTCCCTCATTGGCTGTCTCAGGTAAATGCTTCACCATCTAACAGTGTCTCCTTTTCCCTGGCTGTCTCAGGCTTCCTTCACTGTCATACAATTTTTCATATAGTTTTGTTCTTTGCTTTCTCTTTTCAGTGAAAATTGCATGATTTTCAATTTTGAAAGGGGGAGGTAAAATGTTCAGAGTTCACATGGTGGCTGAAAACACCGGGAATCCCATGAAACGTTATACAATACATAACAAAGTTATGAATGTGTTTATAGGAAATGATTGATACAATAGTGACAGAAAAAATTTTAAAACAAAAACTAAGGATTTAGCCTTCTTAGCAATAGGAAAATAGTCATAGTCATCAAGACCAGGATTTCTTTAACATATATTGCCATGGACCCCTCTGATTGTCAGATGACAGCTATGAACCCCCTTTGATTATCTGATGAATGGCTATGGAACCCTTCAATTTTCTAGTGAAGGCTAAGGACCCCTTTTTGACAAAAAAGTACATAAAAACTTACTTAGTCATTCTTCTTCTACCCTGGGGTGAAGAGGTTTGCCAGAGAGAAGTCCATACTTTCATATTGGCTGTCTTTCTCCTGGCCTGGTTCCAATCTAGTCCTCAGTCCTTCAGGGATTGTCTAATGTTGTTCTCCCAGTGAATTGGGTTGGTCTGGAGGTTGTCCTTGGAGGTGGTCCTCAGATGCCACTCTTCGGGTAGCCAACTCTTCTGTGATGCCTTCTTTCCAGTTATTGACAGCTCCCACTACATAAAAGGGGGAGATAAAAGGATCCTGTTACAAGCCCATTGAGGCATATTGGGAATACGGTGTTAGGCCCATATTTTCTTGACCATCGGCACACTAGGGGTGATGTGGTCAGCATCATGCCGGCCATTGAGGCATATTGGGAATACGGTGTTAGGCCCATATTTTCTTGACCATCGGCACACTAGGGGTGACGTGGTCAGCATCATGCCGGCCATTGAGGCATATTGGGAATACGGTGTTAGGCCCATATTTTCTTGACCATCGGCACACTAGGGGTGATGTGGTCAGCATCATGCCGGCCGCCTTAGCCTTCACAGAGTTGATCTTGTATCCAATTAATGAGGCTGAGTCGGCCCCAGAGCTGTTTGCAGTCTAAAAGAATCCCACCTCAACTGGGAATCGAAACATGGACCACCGAGCTAGAAAGCCAGTGCACTAACCACTACGCTATGGCAGCTCCCCACTACGCTATGGCAGCTCCCCACTACATAAAAGCACAATTTAAAAGTTTACATTTTTTATGTTAGGTTATGAATACAAATCCCATAGAATCCACTGAAGGACCCTCAAAGGGTTTGTGGGCCATAGGTTAAGAAATCCTGATCTATCACCAGATCTATCACCAGATCTATCACCAGATCTATCACCAAATCTATCACCAGATCTGTTCAAACTGTACACTGAAATTATAATGAGATCCCTAGAGGACATGCCAGGAATATCATTTGGCGGACATAATATAAACAACTTGAGATATTCTGATGATACAGTCTTAAAAGCAAAAAATGAAAAGGAGCTGCAGGAAACAGGTGATACCATAGTGATAGAAAGTGATAATAAAGGCCTCAGCCTTCAAGTAAAAAGACAGAAGTAATGGTCGTCTCAAAGAAAATGGCTTCCCCTGAATACACTATCAAAGCAAATGTAACAGTTTTAAAAACAAGTCAATAGATTCAAATATCTGGGCACTTTAATAACAACGGATGGAAGATGCATCTCAGAAGCAAAGATTTGAATAGCTCAGGCAAAAGCAGCTTTCTATTTTATGCAACAATTCTTTGTCAACGGAAGTAAGAAAGAGAGTTCTTCAGTGTTATACAGAACTTCTTCTTCTTCTTCTTCTTCTTCCGTCCTTAGCCACCGACCGTCAAAGCAGTCAGTGGCCATTACGCCCAGTGGCGTCTTAGGGCAACAGCAGATAGGTTTTCTTTGCCATTGTTTCCCATCACGCCTATTGGCGTCCTTAGGGCAATGGCAAATCAATCCATCTGCTGTTGTTTCCGTAATCGAAGTGACTGGCAAACGGGTGATCAGCCCGTTGGTGTTATACAGAACTAATCATGGACAATTAGTAAACAAGTAGGGAAAACACTAGAGGCCATAGAGATGTGGTTTTATAGAAGAATGTTAAAAATACCATGGATAGACAAAAAGAGTAATGTGGATGTCCTGAAAGAGGCCAATGCACAAAGGAATCTTATTTTACAAGTTAGAAAGAAGCAATCCACTTTTTTTTAAGCATGTTATGAGAACAGGCAAGCTGGAATATATCATAACAACAAGTAAGATTGAAGGAAAAGAGATAGAGGAATACAAAGAGAGCAAATACTAGACAGTTTGATATTGTGGCATGGAAAGAAATCAACAACAGAATTGATAAATAATACTGGAGACAGGAAGTTGTGGAGAGATATGATCACCTACACCAGCAGTCATGGTACTTGATGATGATCTAGAGGAAAATGACTTCTCCAGAATGCAAAAATATTAAAAAACCTGGGCATCTCAATAATAGAGAAAAGGAAAGTTGGAATATACCAAACCAACAGATATGATTGATGAAAAAAGAGAAAGTGAATGACAAAGAAAGATGATGCTGGACAGTTTGACAAAGTGGCATGGAAAGATCAGAACAACAGAACTGATAAGCAGAACTGGGGACAGGAGGTTGTGGAGAGACATGATCATCTACAACAGCTGATATGGCACTTGAAGAAGAAGACAAAGACATGAATATAGCTTGCAACATAATGAACACAAGAACAGCTATGCTATGGACCCCTGAAGGAAAACGAAAGAGAGGCCGACCAAAAACAACTTGGCGGAGGACTGTGGAGGCTGAGATGCAAAGAATGAACCAGAGTTGGGGCACTGTACGAAGGATGGCCGCCGACCGAGCAAAGTGGAATCAATTTGTTGTTGCCCTACAAGACGCCACTAGGCGTAATGGCCACTGACTGCTTTGACGGTCGGCGGCTAAGGATCAAAGAAGAAGAAGATAATGAAAGCAATACTGCACATGTAAACAACTTTCAACATCGTGAAACCTAGATGATACATTCAAATAGCTTCCTATAGCATAAAGAATATATGAGAGGTGCTATATCTGGTGACTGAACAGTCACTCCCTTTTTTAAAACTATATCTTCTTCACTCCTATCAAACTAATTTATGTGAAATATTATCAATTCCATGAGAATTAATTGCCATTCTGTTATATAAAATACTACGTCACATCGTCATTACAGCTTCACATGACACCCGGCCTATTAAACATATGAATTCATGGTGAACAGCCATTTCTGCTGTCTCTTGTAACATCAGTGCATTGGCCACTTTAGATTTTATTTTATTTTTTTTATTTATGGAAAGAAAAAAAAAAAACTTATTAATCAAATGGCAGATTTTAATTCTTGTTTTACCCTTGAAAGCTGCAGTGTATATAATCCCTGTGTCACCAGCACACTTCTATATTTCAGTAAGTCCATGAACAGCCTTAAGCTAAGCAAGAAAGAAGGCTCAATATCCTTCCATCTATGGTGACTATGCAACATCCTGATATTCTGTGAAAGGACAAAGTGACAAATATTGATAAGTGCTATCACACTTCTGGCCTTCAGAGTATGTATACACTGCTTAGAAGGTGCAGGACTACGCTGGCTTGGCCATGTCCACCGCATGGAAGATTGTTGCATCCTCAAAGTTATTTTCTACGGACAACTGACAGATGCCAAAAGAATAGACGAGCGTCTGCAATTAAGGTTCTAAGATGTGAGCAAAAGAGACATTAGGGAGCTGTACATAATCCAGCAACCTGGGAGGGATAAAGTTGCCAACTGCATCAAGTAGCGGTACTCCCTAAAGTGCCACCTATATTGGTTGAAAAGAAGCTCTCACAACAAGGAGATAAGATAAAATTGGTGAAAAAAAACACCAGGGAAAAAAAAAAAGCAGCTGAAGGCTATCACCTTAAGGACACATTCCCATAGTCAAGTATAACTTGTTTCTTTGTAACAAGTATAACTTTGTTACTTTCACAATTTGCCTCCAGGCTGGCGGAATTTGTGGATTTAAAAAAGAAAAAGCTGCAAACCAAGGTGGAATAGGTTCATTTTCTGCACAAACAACAGGAGGCAGAGACACTTGGGGAGTCATGACCCAGGTATACCCCCCCCCCCCCCCCCCCCCCCCCCCCCCCCCCCCCCCCCCCCCCCCCCCACCCCCCCCCCCCCCCCCCCCCTCCCAGAGTGTAAAGGAGAACAAAAGGGCCGAAACACACGAATGAAAGGGTACCACTTCTGATGATCAGATTGCCTCCTTTTGTTGTATCGCTCTGTATAGAGTTTCCTATCATAACTTAAAGAGGCTATTATTAATCCTTGTTTTTTATGAGACATATTTCATGAAATCCAACAGATACAAGTGAGGATATCAAAATTTAAAAATAGGGATCATCTTTCATACACCCTGTCGCATTGAAGAAAAAAAATGCCAATTAGAATAAACTCCACCAGCTGCTAACATATACTTCCAGTTTATCTGGTTTGGATTGTGGACACAACACTTCCAAGCATTTGACAGCACTGTCTTTCTTGACAATGTCAGGATCAGAAAGCATTTCTCCAAGAACATGAGAAAATACATCATTACAGAATTATCAACAATAGTGAATCTGTACGACAAGAAAGAAATCTTCTTCACTCATTCTCATATCAACATCATGAAACCCTTTAAGCTCCCTGTGGAGAATAGGTCCCTTTAACTTACTCATGTCAAGGTTCTCCTGTCCTGTTGTAACAAATGAAGCAGAGTGCTGTAGAAGTGATAAGAGCTTTTTTTTTTTTAAATGAAAATGGTATTGAAATCAGTTTTACAAATGTGTCATGGGAGTTAGTTTCTTTTTACATTGATATTTCTTTCTTGTTTAGTAATTTTTTTATTTTGTCTCTGTCTGCACTGTCTTTTTTATAGTAGACAGATAACCACTTGGAAATTGGGATGAGGTGTTATGATGGTCCGCGTTAAGATCATTAACTTGTATAAAGAAAACATGCAGAGTCCTTCAGGGAAGAACAACTCTGGGATAAGAACTGGGGATGTGACAGAGATGCCTATTGTCACAATTTCTCTTCTAATTGGGCTATAGATTGGGGTTATGAAAACATCAACCTCAGCCAACAGAATTGAAATCCAATATGCATGGACTAAAGCAACTTGACGGAATCTAGATTTATTTGTAGATGACAGCTCTTTTCTACGCCAGAACTTATTACAGATGCAAGACAAAATGAAAATACTTGATAAGAGGTCACATCAGCATGATGACAGAAATAAATAAGAGATAAATGCAGGTAAATGATAAAAAGATTGCACTTAAATAAACACTCCTAAAAGATGTAGAATCATTTACCTTGGCAGCAATATAGACACAGCTGGATGGATAGACAATGAAATCAAAATAAGAATACAAAAGGATAGAGGAGCTTCCTCACTGCATTGGGAAATATATGGAGATCAAGAGAAATCAAAATTCAACATAAAAATTAGAATCTTCAACTGAAAATATTTCAAGTCATGTCCTACTGTATGGCTCTGAGGCATGGAGAACAAAAAAAAAAACAACAACAACTAGCTACAGAATTTCATAAATAGGTGATTGCATAGAATAGAAGGCTTGAAGTGATATGACAAGATCATTAATGTGGGAACTGAAATAACATCACATGACAGTTCTTGTTACAAAATCCCAGAGGTAGGGGGAGGACCAAAGAGAACACATTATGAAGATAACTGGAGACTGACATGAAGGGAATTCTATTTCCTCTGCACACTTCCATAACATTGGATATCAGATGGGGTCAAAAGTTAAGGTCAAAGGTGAGGTTAGATTTTTTTAGTGGAAGCGTATCTTCTGATATAGATGCAGCTTGTGCACTATATGTTTTACTCAGCTTTAGGAATTTAACAACACCCACACAGAGCCAGGAGCATCGGTTAGAATGGTTAGAGCACTTTTCTCTCACAGCAAAGTTACTGTGTTCTGGGTTTCAGAACCTGGTAAAGTTATCAGTCTACCAAGCTGTAAAAGGGTAATACCCTTACTCTGCACCTGAGTTAGGGAAGAACAAAGGCAGAGAGTAAAGGGAAGTGGTCAACCTCATGCCATAAAAGCTGGACCCAGTATAGAGAAGTCTCTATATAACTTTACTCCCTCTATGGCATTATCTGCTATGGGACTGACCTACCGTACATGCAGCCAGAGACTTTAAGGAAACATTTCTTCAAAAAATGACAAAATAGAAAGCATTCTCAAACATTTTTTTTTATGTTGCGCAATTTCATGAAATCTGTAATATGTTGGAATATCTTATTTAGTGGGGAGAAAAAAACACAAAATAAAAAACCTTGACCTTGGCTAAACACTTTAGTCTCTTTGCTTTATAGTCATTGTTTACATATGTCAATAACGATCTCAGATACGTACATTAAAATGCATATAAAAGCACTGATCTTTTCAGAAAAAGTATGTATTATCATCATTTTTCTTTGCACTCCTTACGGAGCATGGAACCACCACTGTAGCTGGTCCCCTACAGGTAGCTTGGTGCAGGCTTACATATGCTCGTTTGCTGCCGTGGTTTCTGTGAAGGAGGTTGCCAACCCCATACACAACCTCATATTAGCTGACTTGTACAACATGGCTGAGGGTGCAGTAGTCCCCTATTTTTTTCTAGTCCTCTACAACAGACCCCCCCCTCCCCCCCCCCCCCCCCCCCCCCCCCCCCCCCCCCCCCCCCCCCCGAACTACACAGGGAAAATGTAAACATTGCTAAATACTAAACCCAATTTTAAAACCATCTGGCATACACAGGCAATATTTAGGCAATCAAAAAAAATGTGCACAACTTAATTTAAGACAATGTGACATATCTGGCAATATTTTAGGCAATCTAAAAATGTGCACAACTTAATTAAGACAATGTGACATATCAGCAATATTTAGGCAATCTAAAAATACGCACAAACATAATTTAAGACAATGTGACATATCTGGCAATGTTTAGGCAATCTAAAAATGTGCAGAATTTAATTTAAGACAATGTGAGATATCTGGCAATATTTAGGCAATCTAAAAATGTGCAAAATTATTCACCACATTTTTCTATTTTAATTATCTTTAATCACATTTACAAAGGTAAATGAAAGATCGATTGATAAATTAATTTGCAAGTGTTTTACCATGGCCAGAAGCTCTCAAAGTTTCTGGGAGAAAGATGATATCAATCACACTACAGGCCCGTATCCTTTAATCTGAAATCACTGGGAACACCTGTGTGTCAGAAACCCGACTTTTTTCAGTTTTCAGATGTCACACTCCAAATAACATACCAAAAGTAGCCCAAATATGTGTTAGAAAATAACCCAGTCGCCTAAAAGTCCATCCGAAAGAAGCCAACAAAACTTGGGATTTTCAGAATATTTCAGTATTTTAGGGTTATAAATACATATTTAATTAATGCTAATTTAAAATAAAGAGTAAATAAAATAAATCCACATGCCCCAAGGTTTCACAACCCACCTTCCCCTCTTCCCCCCCCCCCCCCCCCCCCCCCTTCACCTCTGTATCCAGCTCTCTTCTGCATGGGTTTTTTGGTCTACCTCTGCCTCTCTTTCCCTGTGGATTCCAGAACAAGGACTGCCTTGTAATGCTATCAACAGGTTTCCTCAATGTTTGTCCTATCCATCGCCAGCGTCTTCTTCTCAGCTCTTGTTCCACTGGCACTTGTCATCAATTCCACATTTGTGACGTTGTCATACCATTTCAGTCCTTCTATTCTACGCAAGCACCCATTTATAAAAAGTCTGTAGCTTTTTGGTTGTTGTTTTTGTTGTTCTCCATGTCTCAGAGCCATACAATAGGACTGACTTCACATTTGAGTTGAAGATTCTTATTTTCGTGTTGGACTTGATTTCTCTTGACCTCCAAATGTTTCCCAATGCAATGAAAGCTCCTCTTGCTTTTTGTATTCTTATTTTGATATCATTGTCTGTCCCTCCAACTCTATCTATATATGTGTATACCAAGATATGTGTACGATTCTACATCTTTTAGTGGTGTTTCTTCAAGTTCAATCTTGTTATCATTTCTTGCATTTATTCTCATAATCTTTGTCTTTTCCCTGTGTATTTATTTTCAAGCCCACATGTTGTGACCTCTCATCGAGAATTTTCATTTTCTCTTGCATCTGATTATGGTTATGGCACAGAAGAGCCAAGTCATCTGCAAAATCCAGATCATCAAGCTGTTTAGTCAGATTCCATTTTTGTTGTGTGATGTCAATATTTTCATAACCCAATCTATTGCTAGTAAGAAAGGAAATGGAGACAAGAGGCATCCCTATCTCACTCCCATTCTTATCCTAAACGATTCTGTAAGTTGTCCTTCATGAAGAACTCTGCATGTCATGCCTTCATAAGTCTTCCTTATTAAGTTAATGATCTTCATGGGAACTCCATAATGCCTCATCAATTTCCAAAGAGATTCTCTGTCTACACTGTCAAATGCTTTATCATAGTCCACAAATCCGATTTAAAGTGGTGAATTCCATTCAAGACTTTGTTCAACTATTATTCTCAATGTGGCTATCTGGTCTGTACAGGATCTGTTTTGTCGAAAACCTGCTTGTTCATCTCTCAGTTTCTTGTCTATGGACTCTTTTAAGCTCTCAAAGATGATTCTGTTTAATATTTTTCCTGGCATTGATAGTAACATTATTCCTCTATAATTTGTGCACTCTTGTAAATTTCCCTTCTTAGGCAACTTGACCAGATAACCTTCCTTCCATTCTGCTGGTATTTCCCCTCTCTCCCAGACTTTGCCAAGTAGTTTGTATAATATCTCTGTAGAGGTATCAATATTTGTTTTGATGGCCTCTGCTGGAATGCCATCTGGACCAGTTGCTTTTCCATCTTTCAGAAGCTTTATGGCTTTCTTTATTTCTTCTCTACTTGGTCGTTCACAGCTGATTTGTAGCTCTTCTTCTGCTGGCTGGATGTCTGGGGGATTAGTTGGAGCTGGTCTATTGAGAAGTTCCTCAAAATGTTCTGTCCATCTCTTCAATTGCTCTTGTATATTACTAAGCAATTTTCCATTCTTATCTTTTATGAGGCCATTTGCTTGCTTATATCTCCCGGTTAGCTTCTTTGTGTTGTACAAGTCCCTCATATTTTCGTTGCCTGCAGCATTTTCTCAGTACTTCTTCACAAGTCTCGTTCCATATATTTTTTACTTGTTGCCAGTGGTCTTCCGTATCTGCTTCATCTTCCAGCTGTTGGAGTACTTGGTATTATTTGTTGGATACTGTGATAGAAAACTTTTCTCTTATTTCCTGATTTCTTAGATATCCCACATTGTACTGTTGTCTATAGCTATATACTGTTGTAAATTTCTTGAGTTTTAATTTTGTTTTAGCCAACAGAAGATGGTGGTCTGATACCACATCTGCTCCTCTACATACTTTTACATCATGCAATGATGACCTAAACTTCTTGCTTATGCATATGTGATCAATCTGATTCTCAGTTCTGTGGTCTGGTGATATCCATGTTGCTTTATGTATTCTTTTATGTGGAAATATGCTTCCTCCTATAGCTAGTTGATTTGAAGCACAGAAGTTAGCTAATAGTTCCCCATTCTCGTTCATCATACCTAATCCATGCTTTCCCATGATTTCTTCAAAGCCGGTGTTGTCTGTACCTATTTTCACGTTTAGGTCCCCCATCAAAATTGTGATGTCCTTTCTTTTCTTTTTGTCCAAGACATTTTGTAATCTGGTGTAAAAGTCTTCTTTCTCAGATTCTTCTTTATCATTTGTTGGTGCATAACATTGGATGACATTTATATTTACTTTCTTTTTGGTTGATTTAAACCTTGCTGTTATAATTCAGGGTCCCATTGCTTCCCATTCTATAAGTGCCTTCTGTGCTTCCCTAGACAGCATTAGAGCCACCCATTCACAGTGGTGGGCTCTTTCTTCCTCATGTCCTGAGGACAACACCATTTCTCCTATGATCAATCTCCTTCCACCGTGTCTCGCAGAGACCCAGGATGTCAATCCTGTAATTTGTCAATTATGCTGCTACTTGTGCAGTTTTCCCTTGTTCCCATAGAGTGTGAACATTCCAGGTGCCAATCTTGGAGATTTTCCTAGATGAAAAAAGGTTAGTCTGCAACCCAGACTCCTTTTGGCTTTCTTTGGGTTGCTTCATGCGCCTCCTTTCCAGAGGACTTTCTTCTGTCTTGGGCGGCTGCGTCGATTTATATTCTGTATTTGACTTGTCCATGTTTATTGAAGTTTTTGTGGTAAGAAGTTTTTTTATGGGATGGGGTAACCAGCCCCATGCCCAACCCTCCTTAATCACTTTTTACGACATGCATGGTAGGGTACAGTGTTACTATTCTTTGCTCCCCTTTAGGGCCCTGGTAACACACGGGTGAATTCATACAATACCAATAACAATATCTCAATAAGCTGAAATTTTACTGATTATGTCATGTCCTAAGACCTACCCACTAAGATGTTCCACACAGAAGCATATGGATGATTTAGCGCAATAAGATATTCCAGCACATTTGTATGGAAGTGAAGTGCAGCTAGAGATATCAAATTGTTGCCCTGAAGATCTGTTGCTCTAATCTCTGCCTCAAGCTCAATGAAGCACTTCACAGCAAAGAGTGCCCCTGAAGTGGCAGCTAGAAGCAGAGGGGTGGAACGCAACCTAAAGAACACAATGATGAGAAAATTTGCCAACACTTGAAGTGCCTGTTTGTATTACAACTTGACGTGCCTGTTTGTATTACAACTTGACATGCCTGTTTGTATTACAACTTGACGTGCCTGTTTGTATTACAACTTGACATGCCTGTTTGTATTACAACTTGACATGCTTGTTTGTATTACAACTTGACGTGCCTGTTTGTATTACAAACTTGACGTGCCTGTTTTGTATTACAACTTGACGTGCCTGTTTGTATTAACAACTTGATGTTTGTTGAATTTCTAAATCAACATCACACTACTATCATCATTATCTTCCTTTTTTGTTTCCTTACGGAGCATGAAAGCCACCAGTGTAGCTGTCCCCCATTGCAGGAAGCACATGCCAAAGCCTTCATGTTCTTGCAGCAGTGTTTTCACATGCCAAAGCCTTCAGGTTCTTGCAGCAGTGTTTTCTGTAGCAATCTATTTTACATACTGCAGTTTGCCAGCCCCACGTACACAACCTTACAAAAAAATTTGGTCCAGCCATGTGATTCTAATCAGGTAATTTTCACTTTTTATTTTTTCATGTTTTCTACTTAGTTCTCACTCTCTTCATTCAGTTTTTTTTCGTCTGTGCCTGATGAAGGCCTTGTGGCCACAACACAGTTTTTCTCATCTTTTGTCCTAGTAAGACGCAATACCTATTATTTTTTTTTAAATTTTATTCATAGATTTTTTTATATTTTAATTTTTCTTTTCTCTTTCCAGTCCACCGTTTAAAACCACTTACTGAAATGCTCCTCATTTCCTTATAGGCCTATACACAACCTTATAGCAGTCACCTCATGTGACATGCCTGAGAGAGAAGTAGGCCTTTCTCTCTTTGTATCCTTAGAGACTCCTGTTATCTACACAGGACACCATTTTGCCATGATACTGTTAAATACATGATGCTACACCAGTTAAAATACTAAAAATAAATTATATGCTTGCTGTACAAAAATATATAACTGATATCATACGCAAATGTTCTAACTTTATTCCATGTCATTTTAAGGACCTGTAACTAACTACCCAGGGTATCAGGGAGGATGTGTACATTTTCGAGATTGGTCATTACTTGTCTCACTTATTCTTTGTAGGCCTGCAGGATACTTTAAGATCTGTTTAGGTTACCAGTGTCTGGAGATCTTCCCCTTTGCAATAAGGATAACACAGGGTAGGGGATCATTGTCCTGTGTCCCTAAGGTCAAGTAATTTGCCATTAAAATTCTTTAAGGTGATAATTTGACAGCTGCTGAGCAGTTTGGAATCTTTACCAGGTTTAGGAAGATAACTGTGCAGCCAGGCTTCCTGCATCTCAGCATTCTGGATGCTGAAGTTGAAACCCCTGACTGTACTCATAATGCCTGTGTCATCGAGTTGTTTGATGTGGTGATACTGTACATCATGACCTGGGGCAGGGTTTCTACTAGTTTCTAAGGTATATAAAACATCCTCTACAGAAATGAGTTCGACATATATCTCTTTTTTTTCACTTCCCAGAACACATTCCTTAATTTCTCAACAGTCATCTTTATCACCTACATCAGTCCGAGCCACATGCCAACATACTCGTCCCTTCTCTTCATTTGTCTTCAGACTGGATTCCCCTTGAGCAGACTGAATATTAGGATGGGTTTGTTTGTACTCTTCCTCTTCGTCCTTTGATGTTAGGACCAGAATTTCTGTACGGTCTTTTTTAGTGCTCGCCTGCATCACTATGAAATACTCCCACATATTATCCTTGGTCTTCTTTGTCAAGATTTTGAATATATTTATGGCTCTCTTTTTTCACTTCTTCCTTCTCTTTGACCTCTCTCCATCATTACTCATACGACCCATTCAAGCTTTCCACCATTACTGTGTCGCTCTTTCTTTGTCTACCCATGTTTTTGCCACTGTCTCGTTCTACAAGGATGGTCACAGAAAAGATGTTCTAGCTGTCTCTTGTCTGGCATTTTGATGCAGCATATTTATAGGTCTTGTAGGCCTGTAGGATACTTGAAGGTCTATTTAGGTTAGCTGTGTCTGGGGTCCTTCCCTTTGCAGTAAGGATGACACAGGATATGGGAACATTGTCCTGTGTCCCCTAAATGGATGTCTAGGACATGAATGGAGAATTTATATAGAGACCTCAAACCTTTAGGAACTGGTGCCCTGGTCATGCAAGGCTATGTAGCAATGAGCGAGCTGATAGTCTACCTTGAGAGCATCCACAGCAAGAACAATGAATATGGTAGAGATAGTAAGAACAATTAATTAACACCTGTGAGAGAATGATACTACTGTAGATGAACCAACAAGGCTAAATTGGCATCAAATATATGACTAGCAGGGATGAATGTATGAGAGGATGACCAGGTGTTTATACAAGCAGTGACATGGGAACAATCAGCATTCATACCATTCAACATTTTCTGAAGCGGACTGAGCAATTGTGGATTAGTTTGGAGTGCAGTGATGTTGACCCTGAACAACAATAGTAGTAACAATAAATTTATATCACCTTCATAAATGAATAAACCCTTAATTATTCTATTCAGCCAACAAAAGTGGAATTTAGTGGACTCTGACTAAACATCTTGACAATCTAGATTTTTTTGCCAACAACCTTGCTCTTATGTCCCATAACCAGGACAAAATAAAATACTTGATGAGAGGTCACATCCAGTGGGTCTGAAAATGCACAGTGAAAATATAAAGATAATGAGACTAATGGCAGGGCATGATGGCAAGACTGCACGTGAAGAAACACCCTTACAAGATGTAGAATCTTTCATTTATCTAGGCAGCAATACATACAGAGTTGGAGGGACAGACAACGGTAATGAAATAAGGATACAAAAGGTAATTGCATTGGGAAATATGTGGAAATAAACCAAAATCAAGTTGAACACACAAATTAAAATCTTCAATTCAAGAAGCTGGAGATGGAAAAGACACACATTGAGGAAACCTGTTGATAGCATTACCTGGCAGTTCTTGTTCTGTAATTCTCAGGGTAAGAGAAGTAGAGATAAACCAAAAAAAAGCACATGGAGACAAGAACAGGAGACAGAAGTAACAATGATGAGGAATACATGTAAAGATCTTGAGCTGACTGCACACAACAGGAAGACTGGGCACACATTTTTTGAAAGCCTATGCTCCTTAGGAAACTGAAGGGTACTTTTACTTTTTCCTTCCACTGATGCTGTGAAGCGTAGTGTGGAGCTGAATTTTTCTTTCTTGAGCCAAGAATGTCGCCAAGGCTGCTGTAAGCCCATGTTGTTGTGGGATGTCAGTGATGTTGTCTATCCCATGGCTGCTGTAAGCCCATGTTTTTGTACGATGTCTGTGATGTTGTCTATCCCATGGCTGCTGTAAGCCCATGTTGTTGTGGGATGTCTGTCATGTTGTCCTATCCATGGTCTGTAAGCCCATGTCTGTTGTTGTCTATCCCATGGCTGCTGTAAGCCCATGTTGTTGTACGATGTCTGTAAGCCCATGTTGTAGGATGTCTGTTGTTGTCTATCCCATGGCTGTTGTAAGCCCATGTTGTAGGATGTCTGTGATGTTGTCTATCCCAAGGCTGCTGTAAGCCTGTGTTGTTGTGGGTAAGCCCATGTTGTTGTCAGTGATGTTGTCTATCCCATGGCTGCTGTAAGCCCATGTTGTTGTTCGATGTCTGTGATGTTGTCTATCCCATGGCTGCTGTAAGCCCATGTTTGTTGTAGATGTATGTGATGTTGTCTATATCCATGGCTCTAAGTGATGTTGATGTCTATCCCATGGCTGCTGTAAGCCCATGTTGTTGTAGGATGTATGTGATGTTGTCAATCCCATTGCTGCTGTATCCCATGTTGTTGTAGGATGCTGTATGTTGTCCATGGCTGTAAGTCCATGTTGTTGTAGGATGTCTGTGATGTTGTCTATACCATGGCTGCTGTGAGCTCATGTTGTTGTAGGATGTCTGTGATGTTGTCTATCCCATGGCTGCTGTAAGCCCATGTAGTTGTAGGATGTCTGCAATGTTGTCTATCCCATAGCTGCTGTAAGCCCATGTTTGTTGTAGGATGTCTGTGCTGCTGTAAGCCCATGTTGTTGTAGGATGTCTGTGATGTTGTCTATCCCATGGCTGCTGTAAGCCCATGTTGTTGTAGGATGTCTGTGATGTTGCCTATCCATCTGCCTCTTGGTCTTCCATGTACTCTGAACCCAGATCTTCTGGTGTTGTAGGCTGTAGTACCAATTTATCTGGCTCTATTCTCATAAGATGGCCAAACTACTTGATTTTCTGTCTCCATTTATTTGATGCGGATGTAGTTCCTACAATATTTCTGATGTCATCATTTCTCATGCTGACTCTCCTGGAAACATTAACTGCTTTTCTTAAGCATCTCATCTCACAGATTAAGATTTTCCTTTCCTGTGCTTTGGTCAGTGAATGGGTATGAAAAAAAAATCAAAAAAAGATGATTCGTGTTACGAGGACAAATGACAAAGAAAATAGCCAACATTGCGGCCACAAGGCCTTTATCAGAGAAAGGAAAGAAAGTGAGGGCTAGATAGGACACAAAGAATCTAAATAAATATAAAAATAAAACGTGGATATTTCCCTTAAGGCAGCTAAGATCTAGCACGCCTGCCTGTGACCATGTTTGACACTGACAGTAAAGAGTTGGTAACAATATACTATTTATCAGCTGTCATTTAGTTTCCATACTGATATTCTCATGTTTGAGTAGTGGTGACAGTTGGGTAAGTCACTTCGCTGGCTTTTTGACACCTTCTTTCAATTTCTTTGTCACGTTTTCCATTTTCAGTAAAAATGCTTCCTAGATACTTGAACCCTGGACCCTGCTTAAGCCTGATGTCATCAACATGTATGTTATGTGGGCCTAGTGATCTCCTAATCTTCATAGTTTCTGTCTTTGATGTGTTGATCTTCATATTGTATCTTTCACATGTTGAATTAAGTGCATTTATGTGTTTTTGCTATTTTTGTTTTTAATCTTCACATACATTAGACTTTGGATGTCTGCTAAAAGTAACTCATTCAGTGGATTGTATTCTTCCCTTTCAATGTTTTTTTTTGTCTTCCTGGTTTACTTTTAGATTAGCTTCTGTTGTTATTTTGTCCATTTTTGTTTGCTTAACTGTCTTCTTCTGTTACGTTCACCCTTGCCACATTAATGACTCTAATAAAGGCAGTAGTCAGCTCATGGTTCCTGACATCTCCAAACAGTTTTTTTTCGTGGAGAGAAGTAGGTTGTTGCCATATGCTGCTCTGTTCACTGCTGTAAGTTGGGCAGAACTGGAGCAGATGTTCGGCTGAGAAGGGGCCGGTGCCACAGGAGCAGAGATCTGTTGGACCAATCATGTACTTGTGATACATCAACCAATTGTGACCGGTATGTAAGTGGAAAATAATGACCTAGTCTTGCCTAGATAGCTAGTGATAGACATCATCTTTTATGTGACCTTTGTCTTCTCTGTCCCTCTGGGACTTGAATATGGCATTTATAGTTTCATAAGTTGTCTCCTGACTTAACTTGACGACTTTGATCCACTGTGACTGAGCATCAGCTCTATATTGCTTTGTTGCAGGGCTCTCCCTTCTTTAGCAAGTTTATCTGCCTCTTCGTTGCCTGGAATGTTGCAGTTAACTGTCCTAAGGTCAACAAAGCATTAATCAGTATATCCCATTCCTTTCCTGAATCCAAATTGGACCTACTCAATGTGGTTCAACGATGGGTCTTATTCTTTGTTCAGGGATTTTTGCACATAATCTTCCTGTGCGACTTAGTAGTGAAATTCCTCCTTATGTGTCACATTCTTTTTTATTACCCCTCTATTTCCAGATGACACTACTATAGCACTTTGTCAGTCTTTTTTTCAGCCCACGCTACAGTAAAAATTCTTTTCAGCCATTTAACACCTGTCCTGCCACAGGTCTGAATTGCTTCTACTGGTATTCTGTCCATGCCTGGTGATTTCTTTAGATGACTGTTATTTATAGCTTTTTCTATGTCACAAAGTATTATACCAGGTTCTAGTCATTCCTAATACCTTGGGGTATAGTAGAGTTTCTATGACGACCTGTTGGGTTGACAAGTTGTTGCAAGTTTTCTTTCCATCTAATCTTTCTTCTGCATTCATTGAATATTGGTGTTCCATTTCTATCATTGATTGTAGAAGGAAGTAGAAGGTTAATGCTCTATAAAGTGGAAAAACATGTTAGAAATAATAATAATATGAAACTCTGCACAGATTATTACAAAAGGGGGTAATATGATCATTAGAATCAATCTAATTGCCAGGACAGCATTTCAGCCTTTTTATCTTCTATCTTATACCTTTTATCTCTTAATAAGATATCATAGCTTTTTTTTCTCATGCATTGCCACTGACTGAATAAGAGACACAGAAACTGTGAGAACAGATATGTCCTTGTTCTCTCTCTTGGGTTTACTCAGCTTTAGGATTTAACAACACACACACAGAGCCAGGAACATTGGTTAGAATGGTTAGAGCGCTTTCCTCTCACAGCAAAGTTACTGTGTTCTGGGTTCAGAACCTGGTAATGTTGTCAGTCTACAAAGCTGTAAAAGGGTACCTTACTCTGCACCTGAGTTAGGGAAGACAAAAGCAGAGAGAAAGGGAAGTGGTCACCTCATGCTATAAAGCTGGACCCAGTATAGAGAAGTCTCTATAACTTACTCCCCTATGGCAGTATCTGCTATGGGACTGACTACCTACATGCAGCCAGAGACTTTAAGGAAACATTCTTCAAAAATGACAAATAGAAAGAATTTTTTTTTCATGCATTGCCACTGATTGTATAAGAGACACAGACACTGTGAGAACAGAAATGTCCTTGTTCTCTCTTTCGGGTCATAATGAGATCCTGTATGGGGTCCCATAGAAAGACATATTTCCTCCCTAGAATTAGAGGATGTACTAGATCATCTAGCACTGCTGCATTAATTTGTCCCATATATATTGCATTGAAACTTCAACAGCAAGAGTCATGGGCATGACATTCTTCAGGGGTCCCTGTATTTCTACAGTTTTCCAGTGTACTTGTGGGCTTTCATCAAAGATGGCGAGATTTGAGCTTCATAATCAACACCCGAGTCATAAAGACAATAATAAGACTGACTAATAATGGTCGCTACTTCCTTGGTGGGGGGATGATGGGGATTTTGTTGGCATGTAGTAAGGTCACAATTCCCTGTCAACCTTGTTAGCCAGCATGAAACATTGTAAGGGTCAGTTTTTTTGCCTCCGATTAATTTCCGATGTGAAATGAGTGTCCTGACAGCATGATTTACACCATCATTTCCCTGTGCCCTGGAGTGGATTGCTCTGTTTCTGCCTGGTGTTATCTTGTGGTTCTGTAATTTTGTGTGTTGCATCTTTCATAGCTAGCATAAACATGGTTGTTTAGGGGGATTATCGTGTGCACGCTTTCGAATGGGGTTAATTTCTGCCTGTATGCTTTGGTATCTTTCTGCAAAGATAACCAGCTGATCAAGAGTTTTGGCCTGTGCTTTGCTGGAAATCATTACGTGACATGTCAGATGTCCAGATTGCTACAGTCCCATCTTTAGCTTGTTGAATAGATGGTATCCCAATCTGTTGTGGCCCATGTGGAATCTGAAGATTTCTACTTGTTCTCTTCTGCTAAGCTGGTAATATTCCTTATCTTTTTGGTGGCCTGGTTGCTCTGCTTCCCATTTGTTCCTGTATCTGCTTTTGATAAACCTCTTTGTCTCTTTGAAAGTTATGTTTGTATCAGGCTGAGGTAGCTTTCCATCTTCATTTGCCAATCTGTCAGCCTCTTCATTGCCGGGGATGTTGCAATGAGATAGGATCCACTGTACCACAACTCTTTCTGAATCGCTAAATATAGTTTGTGGAGTATTACTCTTTGGTCATCCAGGTCTGCATTACTGACAGTGCATCTGTGAAGAAAGCAACCTATCTCTCTGTGCTTTCCTCCATCACTAGAACTTCTGCTGCAGTTTTCAATGCCTCTGTCTTTGCCTTGAAGTTATATGAGAATTTGGGGAGTGTTCAAAACCCATTGCAGGTTTGCAAAAAAAAACAAAAAAACAAAAAAAAACACACAAGATAATGATATTTAGAGGGCATGATGTAAGTGGGCCAACATAGGACCCGCCCGCCCCCCCCCCCCGCCCCCCCCCCCCCCCCCCCCCCCCCCCCCCCCCCCCCCCCCCCCCCCCAGGTGTCAGGAAGGTTAACTACTGTTGTAATGATCTGTATAAAGTTCTCTACCACAACAGTGCACCTTATGTAGAACCTGTACTTCTTTATTGACCATTGTGAAGAAGACTGGCAACTCTCTTCTTGCCCCTTTCACTCAGCATAGATTTCACACTTACTCATTTTTGGTCATCAGATCCAAAAGATCAGCATTTCTTCGCACCAAGAGTTTAATTATGACAGGATGGTCAAAGAATGCGGCATGGTGAATAGGAGCCCACCCATTTTGGTCAACAGCCAACATGTTAGCTTGGTTACACAACAAGCAGGATACAGCATCTAATGATCCACATCGAGCAGCAAAGTGCAACGCTGTAGGACCTAGAGATATACACATCCACAGCTTAAGAAAGACATAAATTATCTTTATGACAGGAATGCACTGTGTATCAGTGTAAAATAAATGAAATAAAATAAATTAGAGCTCCTTGTTTTCTGCACTTAGCACCCCTTCCCTGCCTTGCTGGAGAACAGGGATCAGATCTTTGCTGAGTTCTTCTTTGATCCTTAGCCGCCGACCGTCAAAGCAGTCAGTGGCCATCATGCCTAGTGGCGTCTTGTAGGGCAACAACAAATTGATTCCACTTTGCTTGGTCAGTGGCCATCCTTCGTACAGTGCCCCAACTCTGGTTCATTCTTTGCATCTCAGCCTCCACAGTCCTCCGCCAGGTTGTTTTTGGTCGGCCTCTTTTTCGTTTTCCTTCAGGGGTCCAAAGCATAGCTGTTCTTGTGATGGCATCGGGGTCTCTTCTGAGGACATGACCAACCCAGTTCCAGCGTCTGCCAGCTATGATGGTGTGCATGTCCTCTTGCTTGCTACGAGTAAGCAGATCTTGGTTAGTGATGGTATTCGGCCAAAAGATTCGGTGAATTTTTCTTAGGCATGTTGTGTGAAAAGAGGACAATTTCGACATTTCCTTCTCTGTAACTCTCCAGCATTCCGCACCATAGAGCAGCACAGAAAGCACACAGCTCTGATATAATCTTAATTTTGTGCTTGTGCTGTATTGGGTGGACTTCCAGATGTTGTTTAGGCTAAAGAAGGCTGTTCTTGCCTTATTCATTCTGATGTTGATGTCTTTGCCTGCCCCGCCGTCTGGTGTTACTATGCTTCCTAGGTATGTGAAGGTATCTGTCTGTACCAATTGCTTATTCCTTACTGATATGGGCTCAGGGCTGCTCACATTGAGCGTCATGACCTCAGACTTCTTTAAATTAATGTTCAAGCCCACCTGCTGCCTAAACTTATTAAGTCTATCCGTTTTTTCCTGGATGTGTTGATGTGAATGTGCTAGTAGTGCAATGTCATCTGCATATTCCAGATCTTCCAATGTAGAAAATGTTGTCCATCTTATTCCTCTTGGACTGCCCTCTGTTGTCTGGCACATCACCCAGTCTATGACTGTTAAAAATAGAGTGGTTGATAAGAGGCATCCCTGTCGTACTCCTGTCTTCACCTCAAAGGTTAGGTTGCTCTGCCCAACACTGCACGTAAAGTTTGCATAGAGGCTTTTTATGATTGACACTATGCAGCTTGGAATTCCATAAGCCCTCAGTATTTTCCATAAACTGTCCCTATGTATGCTGTCAAAAGCCTTTTCAAAATCAACGAAATTAATGTAAAGCTGTCTTTGCCATTCTGAGCACTGCTCTATAATGTTCCTGAGAGTGAATATATGATCTACACATCTCCTGTTCTTTCTAAATCCTGCTTGTTCTTTCCTCAGTTTGTGATCTACTGCCTTTGAAATTCTCTGTATAATTATCCTGCCTAGTATTTTGCTGGGAACTGAGAGAAGAGTGATTCCTCTCCAATTATTGCAGTCTGCAAGATCTCCCTTCTTGGGCAATTTGACAATTATTCCTTTGTTCCACTCTGATGGTGTTGTCCCCGTTTTCCAGACTTGTGCAAATAGTGGTTCTAATAGTTCTGCTGCTAGCTCAGGGTCTGTCTTTAATAGCTCTGCATTTAAGTTATCATGGCCCGGAGCTTTGCTGTTCTTTAACCCTTTGATTGCTGTGATGATTTCTTCTTTTCGTGGAATGTCTGTATTCACATCTAGATCGTTTTCAGCCTCAGGAACATTCAATTGTGTCTCTGGTGGTTCCTTGTTCAGAGTTTCT
Organism: Oreohelix idahoensis; assembly: GCA_024509875.1. NCBI lineage: Eukaryota > Metazoa > Mollusca > Gastropoda > Stylommatophora > Oreohelicidae > Oreohelix > Oreohelix idahoensis. The sequence goes on from JAMPIV010004075.1 coordinate 62,486, forward strand.
CTGAAGTGCTCTGCCCATCTTGTTTCCTGTCCCTCTGCTGTCATGATGAGATTTCCTTGCTCATCTCTTACTAATGTAATATTGTTTGCACCTCGTTTTCCGCTGATGAATTTAGTTATTTTGTATACTGTGCTTTGTTCATTTCTCAGTGCTGCCTCCTCTGCCTGTCTTGCAAGATCGTCTAGGAAATTCCTTTTGTTGGCTCGGGTTTGGCGTTTAACTTCCTTATCCAGCTGACTGTACTGTTCACTATATAGTTGCTTTAACCTGGGGGACTTTGCTTCTGTTTTCTTTCTTTTCATTTCCTTTCTCATCGTTATGGTGTTTAAAGTTTCTGGTGTTATCCAGTCTTGCTTCTTCCTTTCCTGGAATCCCAAGCATGATTTGCTGCTTTCTTTGTATATTGTTGAAATGGTGTTGAAATTCTGGTCTATATCATCAGTCAATGTCTTTTCCTGACTTTTGGCAAATTGATATCGTTTCTTTATGTCGGCCGTAAAAGCTTTTCTGGTAAGGGAGTCCTTCAATTTGCTGATGTCAAACCTTTTCTGTGTAGTTACAGTTGGTGCAGCCCTTCTTAGTTTCACTTTCAGTTTTGCTACTACTAAATGGTGATCACTTCCCACATCTGCACCTCTTCTTACCTTCACATCTTGTAATGCATGTCTCCATCTACCATTAATCATGATGTGGTCTATCTGGTTTCTGTCCCGACCATTTGGTGATTCCCATGTTAATTTGTGTCTTTGCTGAGTAGCTAACCATAATGAACACTGCAGGTCAACTATGTCTACTTAAAATGCTAAATTAAAATATAACTTCTGTGTATACAAAATTCACAACGGGCTGATCACCCGTTTGCCAGTCACTTCGATTACGGAAACAACAGCAAATGGATTGATTTGCCGTTGCCCTAAAGACGCCATTAGGCGTGGTGGGAAACAATGGCAAAGAAAACCTATCTGCTGTTGCCCTAAGACGCCACTAGGCGTAATGGCCACTGACTGCTTTGACAGTCGGTGGCTAAGGATGGAAGAAGAAGAAAGAGAAGTATACAAAACAATAAATAATAATATAGCTCATGTATGCTTAAAGACAAAGTGTGGCAAGATCATATTTTAAAGGAATAAAGAAGAAATTCCAGTTTTGGCTGGCTTAGAAGCCAAGTAGCTTTTCCTGTCACAAAAAGACTCCATGAAATTCCTGTCATGTAAGGATACCATGACTTTCGTGTCTATGTTGTGCAATTGATCCAGATGATGTCTTGAGATTCTGTGACACAGTGTCAAAAAAAAAAAAGGAAAAAACTACAACCAAATTAAATTCAAGTAAGTTATCCAGGATGATAAAAGGCTGTTCAGAAAGGAGGATTGTGTTGGGTAACAAATAAATGCAATGAAGCCTGGACCACTGACTCACCATCTTTCATTCAGGAAAACTAGCTCCTATATATGACACTGCATAAATAAGACCAGCACAAGTCACTTCTAAGTTCTACTGTCATTTGTTTAGCACCATAATGATAACACACAAATACACTACCAGGAAGAATAAAGTCGTATCCTATGTGAAAAAAATGATCCCAGAATGCCAAGGGATGAAATCAAAGTTTTATATGACAGCTGAAAAAACACTATGCCCAAGAAGAACTCACTAGAATGGATCTCCAGTGTCTTCTGTCTCTTGTCTAGATGTTACGCTCTAATACTCTTTCCTGTCCATCTCTTAATGTTATTTTTCCATTAATAGCATTGTCTTTCTCTTGCTTGTTTGACTTCAACTATTCCTTCCTTTATGAAATGGAAAGATAACATCAACAGATGTACAACAAGGTACAGTCCATCCACCCACAATACAGTACTTTAGCATGATCCCTATTATAATCATTATACGTTCGCTATATAAAATTCATCCTTCACGCAGAACAATCTATTTTATCACTTCCCAGAGTCGCAGACCAACTGAGATAATGTGCACATTCATGTATACTTCCTAAATGACAGATGTAGATCCATTGGCATTCAATACAACACAGGTAATATTGCTATATATTCTTAGACATCTGTACATATTCCACAGGGATCATCTGATACACAGTTGAACACTTTCCATACATCTCTCTTCAAAGACACAGTCCAAATCCTTATCACTAGCATAAACAAAACGCCACTTCTCATACCAATGTGTAACTAGCATTCCCAATGCAATTTAGTGTAACAAACTTCACAAACTGCAATTTCCAATTTCCTACACTAAATGTATCTCTTAAGAAAATACCATACACCAAACAAGACTGAAACCGAGACTCAGAGTACCTGCAAAGCTATAACAATTAATAATATTCTCAATAATAACACTATCTAGAGTATGAAAAAACTATATGAAGGAACAATACAGAAGAACATTATCTACACAAGCACTATGTAAAAATAATTACACAATATATAAAGGCGCCCTGATATAATCAAATGTCATATGTATATGGTTGAAATAGTATGTTGCATAGAAATGTGGCAAATATCTGGGTTAAAAATAGGACTTCAGAAATGAAAAACAATAACATGGACATTTTAGGACTATGTAGAACAAGTTAGAAACAGGAAATAAAAATGTGAACACAGGAGAAATGGTGCTGTACCTAAATGTTGAGGGGTGAATGCGTTCCGGTGAATGTACGGGTGATGGGATATATACTACTGGACAAAAGTTAAGGGCCGCCATTCAGTTTAGACAAGGTTTATATAATTCTTCGTGAGCAGGGTCGATTTTCCAAATGTCTGTTAGCTTGAAATCTCTCAAGAAGTCTCTGAATGGTAGAGTGGGACACTGCTAAATGTCTTGCAACATGACGAACAGATTGACCATCCTGAATCCATGCCATAGCTCGACCACGGTCTACAGTACTGAGACTTCTCCTTGGTGGCATGGCTAATGCAGTGATCATTTCAACCACTTGTCATACTGATTTATTGCATACTAACGGTGGACACTCTTTACTGATGATCATTTTCCACCTGCATTCAAATTCAACTCACTTTTTCACCTTTTGAACTAGTGGGGCGTGTTGCAAAAACCATGAGTTTTTGCAGCAACAATGGCAATTTTCACGTGCGGGTATACACATTTCTCTGAGCTCAGTTTTAATGACATTTTCACTTGTCTTTACAGTTTGCCAATCAATTATATAAACCTTGTCTAAACTGAATGGTGGCCCTTAACTTTTGTCCAGTAGTATAGTCAAGACCAAAAGAAATATGGATGATGAGTCAGCTATTTTTATTAAGGAAGACCCAAAAAATGCACAGAGAAAAGAACTGAGACAGACATCAGAAGAAGAAAGAAGGCACTGAAAGGACTTCCCAATATGGAGGCTTGGAGAGATTTTGCTTAAGATCTTAGTTTCACATAGAGCTGAAAGGCAAGGAAAAAAAGTCTGTTTTATAATCTTTGCTACCAGGAAGACATCATCATTTAAATAATCTATTTTTTTATTCTGTGTTCCCTAAAACATGACCCCATCTTGTTCCTGGGGATCTCTTATGAGACAAAGAAAGAACATGATTACTGCTCCCTCAGGCATGAACGAACGAATGAACAAACTTTATTTTCAAAGGGTTAAGAATTGGGCATGTAGGCACGTCTGACATTCTTCCCTTCCTCTCTCTCTCTCATCATGCATACTGTATACTTTCATCCCATGACTAATATGAGATTATGCATGGGGCTGATGACTTCATCATGTAAATGTAACTGCTAAGAAACCAACACTACATGAACATGTAAATGCTTTGTGTAAGCTTCCTGCAAGTGGGTCAGCTACAGTGGTGGCTCTGTGTTCCATGGGGAGCAAAACGGAACATGATGATAACAAAAAACATGAAACCAAAGTTTTAAATGAAAAAACAAAAACAACTTTGGAAAAATCTGTCAACAGAAAAAAAAAGTAAAACTAATATTTAAAAAAAAAGAAAATAAAGTATACCACCAGACGGCGATTGATTAGGTTTTACTCTACTGGTAGATTTATTACGATCTGAAGTACAAAAGTATTTAAAGCAGAGGATAAAAATTATGGGATACATGTACAGATGTTAGATAACATTAGAGCACTGAAAAAAACAGTCATATTGCAGACAGCAACAGCATGAACAAGAGATTTATTCACAGCACAAAAGTAAAGGTCAAGGTGGTCCCATAGCAAACACTGCCACTGGGGAGTGCTATGTCTTAACCTATACCTGGTCTCAGCTTTATACATTTGCCTGCTCTAATATTCACTTTTACAGTTGGGCAGACTGGAGCTAGAGACAACCTGTTTTCAAACCCAGTCCCTTTGTATCAAAAAAGCACTCTGATACTCTATCATGCAGATAAATGGGCAATTTCAAATGAATATTCAAACCTAAATGAAAAAAGTAGCATTGCACAGGTAGCAGTAGAAGATTAGATGGAATATAAATACATAAACAATAAGTTCAGATCACAATACATTATGGAGCAGAAGAGGCATCACAATACCAAAAACTTCATTTAGTCAAAATTAAGATGAAACTTAGAACATATGCGGCAACATTAAGATACCGACAAAATTTTAATTGGGCCAGTGGTTAGCATGCACATACTTGCTGGAAATGGTGCTTCCCTCAAACCTTACCTTAACAAATACTTTGCACAGCAAATGTAGAAAAATGTTACCATCTATGATTTATTGCATTAATAAATTGTGAATTTTCAATTTGTGTCTGTTTTCCTTCCCTTCAATCAACCATGAAACTCATTTCTCTGGGTTGAACTGATCAAAACATCTGGCAAGAGGCTTTAGAAAAACCAGACATTGTCTCATATTCTATTTTCAGAGCAGCTGTGTACACTGTATATTGAAAGCAACAAGCTCTTACATGTCAACCTTTCCTTAGCAAGAAAAGTACATTTACTGCAAACTATCACTGACAGCTTCTGATGGAGCTAGGTATTTTTTTTAAAGTTTTGGTACTGTTGAGTGCTTAATGCTCTCTATGTGGCTATTTCAAATGTTTTGAATATTGTGATTATACTTTGTTAAATAACATTTGTCATCCTGTACTTCATTGGAGGTGGAACTGATTGGTCATACCATTCCAACAGTTAAATTCTTGCTAACAATCCATATATTTTGTTTATTATATATGATTATATAACGGCATATGTTTGAAAGGGGAAACAGTTTACTTAAATTTTATTATATTCAACCTGTCTGAAACTGTGACAAATTTTCATCAGCTTAAGATGGCTATGGTTGATTCAAGTGACAGTTTTTGTGGATGTTTGATGGAATTTATCTAAAGATAACTTTTTACTAGTCTACCATGTGTGTCCTTTGGCATATACTCTGGTTTTAATGATGATGATGATGATATGTATAGTGGTTCGTCTCACTACCCTAACAGTAGGCAGCTCATTTATGCATGGTGATAATACTAGAGCAAATTCTTTCTCATATGAGGAGAAACGTTTTACAGTTGACAGTGATGAATGACCTCAACAACGATGATTAACCTCACTCGAACAGCAGTGGCAATTTAACGTGGCAACTTTATTTACATAATAAAGTGTAGAAATGATGATTTGTACACCCAGCCTTCCTCACGTGGCTGAGTAGCACAGCAACAAATTCAGAACTAAATTTTGTTTTTATAACAATGACTTGCTGTCTCTCACCCTCGCTGTTCAGTAGTTCTAGTTGTTATAGTGGTCATGTCTTTCAGAGCACTGCTGTCAATTCTTTTTCTGCTTGTCTCTAACTTCTTCATAGGTAACCTTGTCTCTGTAACCACAATCTGCTATGTTTCTTCTGCTACAGTGTAAAATTCTGTCCTTTGCTTCTATAACCTTACTTGGTACATCTTAGTGAAATCATACTGGTCTACCACCAGGGTTGGTTATTTTCCAAGTCTTATCTATTTCTTAGTATATCACCTTGCCTACTGTTCTCCGTGTTTGCTAGGCGACTTAATTTATTCAGCATACCTGGATTTCAAATGTCTTGAAATTATTTCATAATTCTTGAGATGGCAACACTGTCTCTTATCCTCAGAATAAATAAAAATGACTGTCAGAGTGGCATACCAAGCGATTAAGAGGCTAGACAACAGTTTCATATTTCTGTCACCACAGAAGCAACCAACTCTTCGGCATATTGTCCTTTTGGCACCTCTTAAGATCACTTGCCACTTCTGAGATACTACCTTTACACACAAATCTGGGAGACAGCCCATTTTTACTAACCTTACGCTTAACGTGTTCTGAATCTGACTGCCTATATTTTGTACCACGATTTAAAATTACAACTATTTCCCGAACGTTCTAGAACAAAGCAGTTCACTTGAAATATAAATTTCCTGTGCATGCAATTTACTAATGCGTAGTTTAACTCACAAATCAGAGGCACATCTCCAATCCAACCTGCAAGTCTGGAAGGAAGAGCTGGAGAAGAGAGGGATGGTCATAAGCAGCTCTAAAACAAAATCCATGGTGATATCACGAGAAGAAAGAAAACATCAGATTAAGTTGGGAGAACAGGTCCTGGAGCAGGTCGACCACTTTAAATATCTCGGAGCTATTATAGACCGAAAGGGAGGCATCAAAGAAGAGTTGGCCACTCGAAAAGCAGCGGCTGGGAGACTTTTTCAGGCCATAAATCGTGGATTCCTCAGCAAGAAAGAGGTTGGTAAGAAAACGAAGATGGCTGTATACCGCTCCACCTATGTCCCAGTCTTGACATATGGATGCGAGTCGTGGGCAATGACTACAACCCACAAAAGCCAGATCCAAACCTCAGAAATGAGGTATCTGAGGAAAGTGGTTGAAGTAACAAGAAGAGACATGGTCCGCAACCAGACGATCCGACAAGGCCTAAAATCCCATCCGCTGCAGACCCAAATAGAACAGTCCCAACTAAGATGGTTTGGCCATGTCTGCAGAATGGGAGAAGATCGGCTACCACGACAAGCATGGGAAACAAAGAGCCAGGGATCCAGACCTCCAGGACGACCCAGAGTCCGCTGGGAGGACAACATTAGACAATCTTTGAAGGACCGAGGACTAGAATGGAACCAGGCCAGGCAGCAGACAGCTGATAGAATGGTCTGGCGCTCTCTCTTCCAAACCTCTACACCTCACGGTAGAAGGGGAACGACTAAGTAAGTAAGTAAGTAAGTTTAACTCACTTAAAAAAACAAACTTCGCCCTTTATGCCTCAAGGGGCGAAAACACACTACTGTTAATGACATGCCTATTTTGGATTATCACCCTTAGCTTCCAAATTCATGTCATAGATTTATTGCCCTCTAATGTAAATTTAATGGTCCAGTAATTTCTTTTAATGCAAATTTTTTAAACCAAATTTCAGTTTTTACGAAGGTGAAAAATAGCATGAAAAAACTGTCACTCACTGAATTTCTTTGAAAGATTTAAACCTTTTGACCACATTCAACAAGTAAAGCCAAATATAGTTATGCCTACATCTTTAATATGGGTTGTGTCACGGCATATTTCTAGGCCATATTTCTATGTTGTTAGATAGGCAAAAGCCGTCCTGATAGTCATGTGATCAGCAGTCATGTGATCAGTGGAAGTGATGGAATGCGCAAGTCTGGCGCGAATATAGTCAGTGGAGATTTGACTGCCATCCATGGCGTACGCAGTTTTTGGGTATGCCAGCTTCGGCTGTCTGTGATATCTAGGAGAGTGATGTGGTGCCCGCCATTTGAGCCCTATTCCTTTATGTTAGCTATTTCTGCTATTAAGGATTCCAGGGAAGTGGTTATTTACTTAGCGCTGAGTTTAGTACATGCTAAGTTACTGTCGTGCATTTTCATAGTCAGTGTTACTATGTAGGTTTTTCCCGCGTGATGGCATGGTGTCCATTTTAGGATTGTGGTAGCCAGATTACCCGTTCTGTAGATTGATATTAGTGCATGCATTCCCTGTTGTGGCACGTATATAGTCGTAATGTTGTATTTTCATCAGGCCATGTGTGGTCATGTGTTTAATTGAATAAATGGGATATAAGCTGTTTCATGAGCGTTAGTCATATGTCACCCACTGTTGTTGTGTCATGCCTTTGGCAATACGAGCCCATGTGTAGTTCTTGATATAAGTTATTTAGGACAACAGTGGTATAGCCTTAGTGGTGAAGGGGAAGCTAGCACCTTATTCCTCCCTCCACCTTAGCTAGTATATAAAGGCTTGTGTGATAGGTTGTCTATGCCTTATGGTGACTTAGTTTTTTACATTTTGTTGTCATTATAAATTTCCAACATTCTCCAACAGAGGAAACCATGTTGAAATGCAGAAGCTGCTGGCATATTATGATGCCCTTCTTAAGAAGCATACTGCAGCAGTTGTGTTTCTTGAAGAATGTCCCCAGAAAAACAAAGTCTGTGGATTGCATCAGCATCAGAATGCATCATATATGAAATTTTTTAAAAGTTTCTGAAGCAGATTTTACTGCACTAATTATCAATGAAGCAACAGGCATCTCTTCAAAATCACAGTTTTCTACAGTGTTACGGTACGTGTGAGAGAATGGAAATAGTGAAGAAAGATTTTGACAGTTTACAGGCTCACAGTTTGGCCAAGGAAGGTGCAAAGCTACCTGAGCCTGATACAAGTATAACTTTTGAAGAGGTAAAGAGTTTTATCAGAACAGATAAAAAAACAAATGGGATGCACAGCAATCAGGACACACACAAAATAATGCATATTACTAGCTCAGCAGAAGAGAACAAGTGATAATCTACAGACTCCGCATGGGTCACAACAGATTGGGATATCATCTATTCAACAAGCTAAAGATAGGAACTACCAATGAGTGTAAATGTGGCACCGATAAAATGGCTGCTGAACATCTGCTTCAAAGATGTTCAACATATGAGGAACATAGAAAGCACATATGGCCGTCACCACTAACATTTTCAGAAAAACTATATAGATATGCAAAAAGCCTCAAGCTGACTCATGCTTTCTTTGAAAATATTCAAGCAGACGTCTGAGAGTGTACGAAGAAGACAGTTTACAGATATTAATGAAGACCAATTAGCAGTCTGCTTGTTTAAGCAGGCCAAAAAAGCTTTAACTGAATTCAACTGCTGATCAAGTTGATAGCACAGACATGTAACGAAGCAAAAGTGGTGGCTGTTGAATATTTTCTGCATCAAAAGCAAAAAAAAAGGGAACAATACAATGAAGCAATTTTTGGTTACTGTTCTGTTCATAGACTGAACTAGGTGTTGTTACAGTCTGCTTATTTATACAACTTGTCAAAGTATTCTTTGTCTCTTTGTTAGAATTGGAACTTTCTTCTCAAAAAATAAAAAATGGACTGATGCTTTTGACAATGCAGTTAAGACATGATTACCTTCATTTGCTACTTCAAGATTGAGCTAGCTGACTTGGTGAAATAGTATGTAGCTAAATAGTGACCTTATAAGTCTATTCTTATCATTCGTAAAGAACATAAGTGACTGGGGTGCAGAAAGCATATGCTCTGCTCATGGTCACTTGGCACAGGAAGCTGCAGCCAAAGGAAGTACAAGAGATTCAGATCTATACAACAGGACAAATAGCTAACTGTCAAATAAATGCATTTAATTGCTTTATTAGAAGCAAGCATAGGTTACCAATATGGAACTGATGACAAGAACCAGTGGAACAAGAGATGAGAAAAAGATGATGGTGATGGATAGGAAACACTGAGGACACCTGCTGATAGCATTACAAGGCAGTCCTTGTTCTGGAACCCCCCAGGGCAAGAGAGGCAGAGGTAGACCAAGAAGCACATTGAGAAGAGAGCTGGAATCAGAGGTGAAAATGATGAGGAGAATGTGAAAAGAACTTGAGATGATGGCACGTGACAGGAGGACTTGGAATGTGTTTGTTGAAGGCCTATGCTCCTTGGGGAGCAGAGGGTTATGAACGAATGAAATTAATACATTTTGAGGGACTTCTAAACAGACCAGGTCCACAAGATCTAAACATCCAGCCAGCAGAAAAAGAGTGGCAAGTGAAGAGTCAAAAACCAAGTAAAAAAATATATAAAGCCAAAAAAATACTCATTAAGAGATGAAAAACCTGCATGTCCTCAAGGCCTTCCAGCAGATGCATCAAAGCAGACATTGACACATCTACAGAGATATGACACCAGCTACTGGGTAGTATGGGAGAGAGAAGAAGTACCAGTTAACAGAGGTTTGTGAGAGTGCACATCTTACAGAAAAATAATGTTACCTTCAGTGCCTGGAGAAACATCCATATTTTTCTACAAAGGCTGAAAGAGAACATACATAAGTGAAGGAGGAACAGGTAAGATTTTGATAAAACAGATCCTGTACTGATCAAACAGCCATTCTGCAAGTAAAAGCCAGCCCCATGTAGTTCTCGGTGGTCTCTAATGAGACACAGACATAATAGGACTACCACTAACTCATCAGGCATATCATAAAAGGCTTCTTATATGAGGTTGTAAATGAGGCAGGCAACCTCTTCATGTAAAATAAATAGTTACAGAAACTACTGCAGCAGGAGCACATCAATGATTGGTGCAGGTTTCCTGAAAGGAGATCAGCTGCAGTGGCTGCTCCATAAGGAGCAAATAGGAAAATGAGTAGCCTACAATGATTAGTAGCTGAATGGAGCTTGGAACTGAACTTGCCACTTTACCTTGCATTTGTGCCCCTATGAAAAGGGACCTTTGACAGTTTTGACAGACAATCATTTTGGAATTCATGAGATGCTATGGAGTCCCCAAATAAACATTACCTCATTTTAAAAAAAACATGAAGACAAGAAATGCACAGTTCTCATGAAGGACAACTTACAGAACCTTTTTTGTATCTCTCTCAAATTTCCTTATCTATGTTTTTTTTTTTCAGACTTCCTCTGCCTCTCTTTCCCTGGGAATTCCGGAACACAGATTACCTTGTAATGCTATCAGCTGGTTTCCTCATGTGCCACATCTAGTTCCATCATCTTTTCCTCACCCCCTTGTTCCACAGAGGTATTAGATGGCTTGGTTTTTTTTATTAATAACAGCATTTGTGGGAAAAAGGCAGCAAATATTTTCTTTTGTACCAAAAACTTCTTTCAACTCCCCAGGGAGCAATGGCTTCCAACAAACTTCCTGTTCTGCACCATCAGCTCAAGGTGTTTCCATGTCTTCTTCATCCCCTTCATGTCTGTACAGACTTATTTTCTCCATCTGTTCTTTAGTTTTCCTCTACGTCTATTATACCCTGGGGATTCAAAAACAAGGACTGCCTGGTAATGCTATCAAAAGCTTTTCTCCACGTGTATCCTATCCATCTCCAGCATCTTCTTCTCATTTCCTGTTCCACTGGCGCCTGTCCAGTTCTTGTAACCAGTTCCCCATTAGTGACCTTGTAATGCTGGTTCAATCCTATTCTATGCAAGCAGCCATTTATGAAAGTCTGTAGCTTTTTGGCTGTTGTTTTTGTTGTTCTTCATGTTTCAGAGCTTTACAATAGGACTGACTGACTTGACATCTGAATTGATGATTCTGATTCGTGTGTTGGACCTGAATACTTTTGATCTCCATATATTTACTAATGCAAAGAAAGCTCTTCAAGCCTTCTGTATTCTTATTTTGATATTATTGTCTGTCCCTCCAGCTGTATCAACAAAACATTTACATGAAAACTTTCACATCTAGTGGTTGTTTGTTTATACTTTTAGCTAAACTGTGATACTCACCAGTACCTAATATGCTGTTCCTGCATACATTGATGTCTACAGAACTCAGCAGCAGGCGACCAATGATTTGTGGGCGGTTGTACATGGCTGCGTAATGAAGCAGTGATAACCCTTGTTCATCCTGCTTACCAATTCCAAGTTTAGATCCGGAGACCTTGCGGCACAAGACATTGAACATCGACAGCATACCTCGCTTGGCACAGATTTGAATTCCCACAGCTGGTGTCTGTAAAAAACATAAACTTTGTTAATTTGCTTTTGCTTACTTTTTTCCAGTGATCATTTTAGGAAGAAAAAGGGTTGTCATGATATACATGACATGTATATATGTGTGTGCGTAAAGAATGGAGTAGTTTGGCAGTGCCAGTTTTATAATGAATGTTTATGGCTAGATCATGATCGATGTGTTGAATAGTGGATAGTAACAGCTTCAGTCAGTACCTGCTCTTCCAGGTTCTTTTCTAGTAATGGCCCGTGGTATTGGTTGAAAATCTTATAGGTTAACAATTTAATTCAATTTGGGGTTTACACTTTTCTTATGTTCCAGTGGTTCATTAATTTCTTGTCTTCAGTGTAAGTAAAAACATGGCTAAAATGTCAGAAGTGATGACGATAAATAAGCTTCACTCTTTAAACACAATAAGAAAGCGGTTGTTCAATTTATCAACTGTTTATTCGTCAACTGGAAATAATACAAAATATTGACCCTCCTTGAAGTATGTTCGGGGGTCTGGTGGCATACCAAAGGTTAATACAAGCTCTTCAGATTGGTGCGGCTATAATGTCAGCCAACTAATGATTGGTTAACCTTGGCATGAGTATAACATGTGTCCTAGATGTTTATAGTTATGGAAAAACATTTTTCTGTCAAAAGCGCATTTTTCAGACCTCACTGCTAAGTTTTTGAAACTTATATGACTAAGCGCGACACCAGTAGCCTGTTAAGAGTGTGTACCAGTAATGTTAAAAGTATGCAAGTTTGCATTGTTACGTGAAAGTTCAAAGTTATGAGCGTTAAGCGTAACTGAATGGTAGTCAGAAGCGTAGAGTGTTTGAACAGCCTCTATTACATGCACCTGTGAAAAATGTGCAGAGTGAACACAGATGGCATACTTGGTAGAAAGAATATGGAGATGTGAGAGGCAGTTTGTGGCCATTTGTCATAGGAGACTGTTGGTGTTTGGAGATCTGTGAATATAGTCTGTTACTTTATGATTCATATATTTTGGATTATACTAGTTGCTGTCCTGGGTAAGAAATTTCTATGAGGCCTTAATATATTGTTGTTTAGAAGCATGTTGTTTGCTTTCCCACACTAGGAAGTGTAATGAATAAGACGCACGTTGTTTTCCCACGCCAGGAGGTCTATGGTATAAGACCCTTGCTGTTCTAGTATTAGAAAGCCTATTAGGAGCTTTGATAGAAAGGCCTAGATGTATCACTACTAGAAGCGTGTTGTGATTTTCTGGAATGAACTATGACGTCTGGTGATCAGATCAGAGATGGATATGTGCAAGGAGTGAATGCTGTACTGAAATGAATGCAGTAGTTACCAGTGCAATAGAATGACTGTACAAGGTGTTTCATTGATTAAGTGCCTTAGTACTTTTGTTTCTGATGTCAGGACCATGTTGTCTACATTATACTGATGAAAATGTGGCCCAGACTCCTGTCAAGTTATTTTTTTAAGTATGTTCGGCCTCGAGTGAGACTGTTAATCCACTTTATATCTCCAGATCTCATACATTAACAAGCATCATGAAATCTATCCTGAGAGAGAAGTAATTCAACCCAGTCATACATGATGGAAGAAGGTTCTCTATCAAGTAAAATTAGTACACGATTCAGAGAAAACCAAAAGGAGTCTGGACTGCTGACTTCCCTTTTCACTACTAGGAAAATCTCCAGATTAGGAACCTAGAATGTGTGAACACTAACTGAACATGGACAAATGTAAAAGAAGAACTTTCAAACAGACGACCATGGAATGTGCTAAACAAGATGTCATCCATTGCCCTTTAGCTCTCCAATGAGTAAATGCCTTCAAAAAATTCATGCCAAGTCCTCCTGTCCTGTGCCATCTGCTCAAGGTCTGTCCATGCCTTCTTAATCTCTTTCATTTCTGCCTCCAGTTCTCTTCTCTATGTGTGTGGTTTTTTTTGTTTTGTGAAAAAAGATGTGTGAAGGTGTGGCTGTGATGCTGTGAAACAAAGCAGAGAAGACACTGAGCGGATGGAAAGCAATGGAACTTAGACTAATATCAGCAACACTCAAAACTGCCAAAAAAGGAGAAAAAAATATAAACATCACCCAGAGTGAAGCACCAGCTAATGACAAAGAGGAATCTAAAAGAAGAATTTGTACACCATACTTTAAAAGATCATGGATAAAAAGAGAAGAAAGACATACCAATCTTGATCGGCAACTTGAGTACAATGAAATTAACAAATAATAGCAGCTCTCAAGAGATCGTGGGAAAACGTGAACTTGGGACAATGAATGAACTTGAACAAATATTCATAAACCCTTGTGCTCAAGCACAAGGGTTTATGAATATTTTATGAATCAGCGTGTTCATGTAGAATTATGCATGACAGTGTATTTGTCAACTGTTGTTTATCTGTTTGTTAACACATAGTTTTGCACATAAGCAGTTCTTGAGTTTCAGATATGCCTGTTGACACACTGACTTGCAAGATGCCAGGAATGTATGACTTTTTTGACATAAAGTCAATGGATATCAAATCTTGATCTATCATACAGTAAATGGATCAAGGGTATGAGTACACATAACACACAGGTTGGGAGTTGCTCATCAAAAGTGTAAAATAACTTTCTCAAAATGTCAAGACTCTTGCACCTTTGGCCATATATGCAGTATGAATATAGTTCCTAATAGTATTTATCAATCAACCATAGTGCTTATAAAATTCCTCCTCTGCTTCACTTCAATAACATGACTAGCAAGCATGTACTTTTGTAAACTAACAAAGGTGTCCAACTTCTATGACTGATCAGTTTCCCAATATAATGAAAGTTCCTCTTGCCTATTGTTTTCTCTTAACTCATTCTACCCAGCGAGCCATTCCATGCACCAGATAGGCCTTGAGTTATACCCAGGGCGTGATATATGTCGAATTTGAACGGAAAAGTTTTAAATACCTGGCAACAAGCCAATTTTAAATCATTTCATTACATCCTGCACACGTGTGTGAACGTTTGTGAGCGAAAAAAAAAAAATGTATGAATCTAAACTTTTGTGCTTTATATTCATTGCTAACGTTGCTAATCATTTGTTTACACACAAAATGGAGCGATATTTTTCTTCTAAACACCGTCTATCAGCTGATCAAGCACGAGTGCTTATTTCTCAGTGGACAGAAGATAATTCTAGCGACAGTGATTTAGAAGTTAGTTTTAGTGATTCAGATGAAGACATTGTAAAGACTTTGTGTCAGAATATTCATGAAAGTGATTATTCTGACGGTGATGCCGAGCAGTTGATTGAACAGGCATTTGGTAGCATAAAAAGAGCTAAACTATCACTCAGTAAAGGAAAAGGAAGGGTTAAAACCCCATTCTGACAACCAGTAAAGCTAAGAGAACTGCCACAAGTCTAGAGTCAGGTACATCCTCACAAGATGTCCCAGAGTGGTTAGAAATTACTGAGGGCATAACACAAAATGCATTTCGATTTTGTCCAAAGAGAAAACCAGGTGTGACTGAGGGGCTTGACCTGTCAACCCCACTGAAATATTTCAATGTTTTATTTACAGATGAAGTTAAAGATTACATGTACCAGTGCATCAATGATTTTGCCAGACTCAAATGTATTCAAAATAACCCTGCAAAACAATATTCTTTGTATTCTCAGTGGACCAAAGTCACACGCCTAGAACTTGATAAGTGTTAAGTCATAATTTGTTAGTAGGAGTTAAGTGTTAAGGATTTTTATGTACGGGGTTGTTTTTTCTAGTAAGCACGTTTAAAGTAATGAGTTGATTTTTATTTGGGTACCTTTCGTACGCTATATTTTTCTTGAACATTGCTCAACTGAGTAGGTGTTAGTCTTTCTTAAAAAAAATAAAGAAAGTGTCCGAATGTTCTTAGTAGTTGTTTGGAGGGAGATGCGGATGAGCTGAGCTCACATCTCAAGCAGTGAGTTTGCGCATGAGCGACTTCACTGAGTTGTACTGAGAGACGATGATCTTAGTTAGTGGGTTACTGGCAGAGCTTCGAGATGGTTGTTCCGTGAATATAGAATATGTGATTGTAGGGAAGAGTTTCTTTCCCAATTGATGGATATTTTCCAAGATATTATTCAAATGCCAGAGATTACGTTGGCTCTTGTAATCTAATAAGAGTTGCTGTGTATGCAACCGTTTGATGGATATTTATTGCATGGATTTACTGTACTGAAAGGTGCTGTGTAGGCAACCATTTGATGGATATTTATTGCATGGATTTACTGTACTGAAAGTTGCTGTGTACGCAACCGTTTGATGGATATTTATTGCATGGATTTACTGTACTGAAAGTTGCTGTGTATGCAACCGTTTGATGGATATTTATTGCTTGGATTTACTGTACTGAAAGTTGCTGTGTATGCAACCGTTTGATGGATATTTATTGCATGGATTTACTGCACTGAAAGTTGCTGTGTATGCAATCGTTTGATGGATATTTATTGCATGGATTTACTGTACTGAAAGTTGCTGTGTACGCAACAGTTTGATGGATATTTATTGCATGGGTTTACTGTACTGAAAGTTGCTGTGTGTGCAACCGTTTGATGGATATTTATTGCATGGATTTACTGTACCGAGAGTTGTTATGTATACAACCGTTTTTGCTATGGATTGTACCTGTAGTAACCTGTGACTATGTGCTGTTCCTTCGTGTACTTTGCGATGTTACTGTGTCGTAAATAAACTGTGTAAAGCTGAACTAGTTGGTCTATTCCATGACCTTACGTTACTGTTTGTGTGGGTGAGAGGAAAGCAGAATACTACACACCTGTAGAACCCATGACACCCGCGTCTTGTTAGATTGTACAACTGTTGGCCACCTGTAAGCCCGACCATACTGACTTTGTCCTTGTCAGTGATCTGACACACACCCACCACCACAAACATTCACACAGTAGCAGAATTGATGGCCTATGTGGCCTGCTGATGCTGTTAAAGAAAAACAGACTTCAACATAAGTGGTCACCAGTGATATGGGGTGTGATTAACATAAGAAAACAGTGTGTAACGACTCTTTCCACCACTAACATAAGTGGTGAGCCAGTATTTTGGGGTACAATACAAGAACAAGTTCAACAGCATTCCCAAGAACAGCCACTAACAAAAGTTTTCTCGTGATGTCAAGTCAAGTCTTACAGTGTTGCCAGTTCTAGGTTTCATGTGCGAGTTTCAAGTTGACTTCATGCAGTATGTGTCAAGGACCTGAGGAGTAAGGAGTTCCACTACCTATCAACGTTGGACTTCTGCAGACCATGTGATAGCTGAAGCCCATCGTTTTGTCGCGAAGGCCGGGAGTTCTCCTTTTTTGAAGATAAGTGGTTTGTTTGGTTGTAAACTGTGCCACTATTGTGTGCATTATTTCTTCTATTGAGTATTCTATGTTTTATATTCCATGTTTATGTAGTGGGCGGTTGGGAGGTCGATCTGACAAACGAGGTTCATCTCGAAGCTAATTCGGGCTCTTGTCAGATGTTCTATAGGGTTTAGTTTGTGAGATTCAATTGAGCGGTAATTCCGATTCAAGGCTAAAAACCTTGCTGAAGTTCAGATCGCTACTTGTCTCTTACGACAGTAATTGTTTAGGTGTGACGAACTGTTTTATTGTCGTTATTGTGCTATTTTTTCTCTGTGCCTGAGTTTCTTGATTAATTTGTTTGTGGTTGTCATTCTCAATCTTTCTATCGTTTATTTCTATACAAATTTTTTGTTTATACACTGTGGTGTTGCTTGTCTTGTCACTCCTTTTGCGGTGTCATTGCATTCTTTGCAATATTTTTTCTTTAGTTTTGCTTTCCTGTTTATTTGATTCTGCGAACATGGTCATTTGTTCTTTATATCTTGTCTTTGTCACTCTTGTTTGCATTGTCTATTTTTGTTATGCTCTGATAATATTATAATGCATATTGTAATAAGTAATTAATAACATTGTTAATAGTTAGGAAGTGATTGTGCAAGTTCTATGAACAGAAACTTATTGTGTTTCTGGTGATAAATAAATTTTGAATTATTTGAGGAAAGAAATCTTTCTAAGGTAGAAAGATTGTTCAAACAAATTTGTCATAATGGCATCTTTGGATTACTTCATTAAACAAGGGAAATCCCTTGGTATGACTACTGAGGAAGTAAAAGGATTCGCACTTGTCGAATATGACAAGGTTCAGAAGCTGGAACAGAAAAAAGTGGAAATAGAAGAGAGAAAACTTCAAAAGCAAATGGAAATGGAAGAGAAAAAATTAGAGGCGGAAAGACTTCAAAAGCAAATGGAAATGGAAGAGAAAAAACGTCAAAAGCAAATGGAAATGGAAGAGAAAAAATTAGAAGAGGAAAAACTTCAAAAGCAAATGGAAATGGAAGCGAAAAAACTTCAAAAGCAAATGGAAATGGAAGAGAGAAAACTTCAGATGCAAGCTGAAGAAAACCTTAGACTCCACGAGCAAAAGGTGTTATCTATGGAGCTTGAGAGAATAAAGGTAGCGAATGAAAATGAGCTAGAAGATGAGATGAGCTTATTACAATACGAACAACGTTGTAAGGAAAACGCTTTCACCGGTGAACAAGTCAAAACGGACTATGAGGAATTAAAAGTTGAGGCCAAGAAACGTGAGGAGTCGAATACAGAAGAGCTTCTTGCTCTATTTGATGATAATACAGATCTCAATCGCCAACTTAAAGAGAAGAATACTGTTTTTCCCGAGAAGGTTGATGAACTTATGAATAGCCATCATAGGGCTATTGAAGCACTCAAACTTCAACTTGTACAGGAGAGGGCTAAGGCTTTAGAAACTATCCAAACTCTCCAACAAGAAATTAGGAGCCTTAAATTGGAGACTACATCTCAGAAGGAAAAATTGAAAGTAGATCTTAGAGATAGAATTGCTAAAGAGAAGACTCTTACTTCTCAGTTACACGACTTAAAGGTAGATTACAACAGGCTTCAAGTTAAAACCAATGAGAAAATACATAAAGCTCTTGCTAAAGAAAAAGCTATTACAGAATTAGAAATTACAAAACTTCGTAACAGAGTTGATGGCCTATTAGATATTGTCTGAAACAACAAGATGTTGTCTGCTGTCAAAGTTGACAGTGTTAGACATAATTTTGATGATCAACACTTTATAAAGGCAAAGAGTCAGCCATATGCACCCAATGCTAACTATGACATTAGACATGGTGTAAACAAATCTTTTCGAGGCAAATACATTTTCCCACATACTAACAATACTGCCTCTAATAGGAGTGATTCTTGGCGTCAGGCCAACAAAAGTAATCCTATTGTAACAGTCATTCCTGTAGATCATGGTAAAAACTCTGATAAATTTCATGTCGAGGATCCACAGACCAACCGTGCATCGACTTTTCAGAGTTCTGATAAATTCGTAACAGGGGACAAAACTATTAGTACTCGTTCCCAAAATAATACCCATTATGTTGGTAACAATAAGGATTCTATCATTCCTGTGCATAGTGGTTTTGCTGGTGCTGTTACTCATCATACTCCGTACAGTCAGTATGATGCACCTTTTAAGCACATTCCCACATGCAAAAATGCAAGCAATTTTGGTAGGAAAGATTATCGTGATTTTAGACAGTACCAAGTGGGTCCATCACGTAGTAATTTTCCTTCTCCAAGAAATTGGAGACAATTTAACGGACCTCAACATTTTGTTTCCAACCATTCTGTAAATTATGATAGGGATAACTGTGAGAGGCATTCAGAAAGTAATGCACCACTTCGTTTTTCTCAGCTAATAATGAAGAAAGAAGCATGAAATTTTGCACACTTCAAATATGGCATGTGCCAATTGTGTGCACTAAATTGCTCTGCAACCGGCCAAATAATACAGCTGCCCTAAACCGTTGAAACAGAGCGTGTTAGCAACTTGCGTTATAAACAGCGAATTGTGATAGAATTTCTCGTTGCAGAGAAGGAAACTGTTGTGAATATTCACAAGCGTCTATGTGATGTGTTTGGAAGTTTTGCAGTTGACAGGAGTACAGTCAGTCGCTGGGTTCAGAGAATCAAAGAATCAGGAAGTGGAGATACGGAGCTGCTTGATCGGCCGCGCTGTGGACGTCCTGCCACAGCCACCAAAGCAGAAATGTTGAAATGCGCTGAGGGCATTATTCTTACTGATAGGCGAATCACTACTCAACAATTGGCCTTACAGCTGTCAGTCAGCATTGGTAGTGCAAATGCAGTTATGAAAACTCGGATTTTCTAAGGTTTGCGCAAGATGGGTTCCTCGAAGTCTCACAAATGACCACCGATTGCAAAGGAGAGCAATTTCTTCTGAATTGTTGGAGCGTTTCAATGCTGATGGAAAGAACTTTTTGGCTAAGATCGTTATAGGTGACGAAACCTGGGCACATCATTTTGAACCTGAGACAAAAAGACAGTCAATGGAGTGGCATCATCCGCAATCACCAAGAAGAAAGAAATTCAAGACAATTCCTTCAGCTGGAAAGGTCATGATCACTGTCTTTTGGGACATTGAAGGTATGATTCTTGTGGACGTTATGCCAAGAGGAGAGACAATCAATTCGCAAGCTTACATTAAGACATTGAAAAAACTCAATCAACGTTTTCGCAGAGTTCGGCCGCACAAGAATCCAGCAGACCTGCTTCTCCTTCACGACAATGCGCGCCCTCACACAAGTCTGGCAACACGGGAAGCAATCACCAAATTGGGTTGGACTGTACTACCCCATCCACCCTATAGTCCTGATTTGGCACCCTCTGATTTTCATCTATTTGGTCCACTTAAAGATGCACTCCATGGGACAAGGTTTGAAGATGATGAAAGAGTGATTCATGCAGCGAAGAAATGGCTACATGATCAAGACAAAATCTGGTACGGGCTAGGAATACATGCACTTGTTTCGCGCTGGCATAAAGCTGTACAAGTTGATGGGGATTATGTTGAATAATACCAATGTTTACATGACATATCCATGTATATTGTGTATAAATTTCATGCTTTTTGAATAAACAGCTCCTGAGAAAAACGATGTGCATTACTTTCTGAACGCCCCTCGTATACTAGGGATTATCAACCTTACAATAATTTTTCTTGAAGACAACAAAATCCATCTAATAGATATTTTGATCCAAGGGGAAATAGTAATCGCAACTATGCTAACTGGGGTTCAAATCAGAACAATGGTTTCAAAACAGGAAATAGCAATGGTCCCAATAAAGATAATAGTTGTGATAGATCTCGATATGACCGCAGATCTCAAAATGATAGATCGCATCGCCATGCTAACTCTGCTCAACAGGAGCCCCAGGTTATTGTTAATCAAAGTGACAATAATAATAGTGTCTCTAATGCTACTGCTTGCTCTGCTTTCAATTTCGAGAGAGCATCTCAGTGCCCTGAGTGCACAACTTTGTTCCAGCCAACAGCGGTGACTACCTTGAGTTGCGGTCATCCTCTACCTACTCTTCCTGCCTTGTCTGCAAATGATGGAAGAGGGTCTCTTACCCTATATAATTAATGATTCCAGGTTAGTCTGTGCTACTTTCTCTGTTACCCTTTCTCGTGTAACAGAGGAAGGTTTGATTATCATCATAGAGTGGTCTGAAGTTTGCACAGCCACATTTGGTAGGTTAAATTTAAAGTTAACTGTTATCTCTCATAAAATCCTACTGTTACCAAACAGAAATTTTCATTTGATTATTCGCAGGAATGGCTTCTTGATGGGAATCAGAGCTGTTTTGTTACATGTTTTAGCAGTTACTCAACAACTTGTTCTACGTGCCGCCTTGCGCCAGTTTGACTGTTCTATTCAAGCCATTCGGAATTTTGACTCCGCAGTGGATGATTTTCACTCTTCATGCTCACAGGACTTTCCAAGACCGCGGGAGCTTTTTGATATTGTATAACTTATTTAGAACATTGTGTTCTTTTATTTTTGTACGGCATGTTATTAGAATAGTATTCATATATGACAATGTATTGATGAACTATGATGAGTGATTGTCGTATCATTACGATTCATTTCGGCAGTGAACATTTACCAAGAGTGTGTTTTTTTTCTGACATTGTTATTTGTTTTTCATTACCTAGCACTTAGTTGTGCGCCAGTAGGAACTACTTATACGCGTTGTTAGTTTTGATTTCTTATATAAACTCATTATTAGTATTGGATAAGTTGATTAACTTGTTTCTCTTGCATATTATGCTCTATTTAGATTGTAGCTTTTTTTGTGTTTTTTTGTATATATGCATTGCCTTTCTGTTCTATGCTGTTTTGCCATAATTGTATTTATTTACACAATGCATTGTTTAATTTCAATTGTTAACATAATGTATCATTGCCTTCTTTCACTACACACATTTCATTGCTTTCTTTCTTTGCTGGTCATTCTTCATTTCATTTCATCTCTTCTTTTCACTTTCCACTTATTGGTTCATATTTTGTCTATGCTTGCATACTTCATCTTTGTGTGAATTTGATTCTCTTTGCATACTTCTCCTTCGTACTCTACACATACTTCCACCCCTCTTTTGTTGATTTATAAATATGACTTAACATAGTATAATTCTCTGTTGTAGATATTAGAATATGATAGACCTCACATTTTTGTTTGATGTAATTTGCACAAAAAAAATGATGATATCATTTTTTTTCCCCCGGGGGTTGGTGTAATCTGTTAAGTCATCATTTGTTAGTAGGAGTTAAGTGTTAAGGATTTTTATGTACGGGGTTGTTTTTTCTAGTAAACACGTTTAAAGTAATGAGTTGATTTTTATTTGGGTACCTTTCGTACACTATATTTTTCTTGAACATTGCTCAACTGAGTAGGTGTTAGTCTTTCTTAAAAAAAATAAAGAAAGTGTCCGAATGTTCTTAGTAGTTGTTTGGGGGGAGATGCGGATGAGCTGAGCTCACATCTCAAGCAGTGAGTTCGCGCATGAGCGACTTCACTGAGTTGTACTGAGAGACGATGATCTTAGTTAGTGGGTTACTGGCAGAGCTTCGAGATGGTTGTTCCGTCTCGTTAGTGTGACCAGAAGATACATATTTTTTTGAAGTGAATATAGAATATGTGATTGTAGGGAAGAGTTTCCCAATTGATGGATATTTTCCAAGATATTATTCAAATGCCAGGGATTACGTTGGCTCTTGTAATCTAATAAGAGTTGCTGTGTATGCAACCGTTTGATGGATATTTATTGCATGGATTTACTGTACTGAAAGTTGCTGTGTAGGCAACCATTTGATGGATATTTATTGCATGGATTTACTGTACTGAAAGTTGCTGTGTATGCAACCGTTTGATGGATATTTATTGCATGGATTTACTGTACTGAAAGTTGCTGTGTACGCAACCGTTTGATGGATATTTATTGCATGGATTTACTGTACTGAAAGTTGCTGTGTACGCAACCGTTTGATGGATATTTATTGCATGGATTTACTGTACTGAAAGTTGCTGTGTATGCAACCGTTTGATGGATATTTATTGCATGGATTTACTGTACTGAAAGTTGCTGTGTATGCAACCGTTTGATGGATATTTATTGCATGGATTTACTGTACTGAAAGTTGCTGCGTATGCAACCGTTTGATGGATATTTATTGCATGGATTTACTGTACCAAGAGTTGTTATGTATACAACCGTTTTTGCTATGGATTGTACCTGTAGTAACCTGTGACTATGTGCTGTTCCTTCGTGTACTTTGCGATGTTACTGTGTCGTAAATAAACTGTGTAAAGCTGAACTAGTTGGTCTATTCCATGACCTTACGTTACTGTTTGTGTGGGTGAGAGGAAAGCAGAATACTACACACCTGTAGAACCCATGACACCCGCGTCTTGTTAGATTGTACAACTGTCGGCCACCTGTAAGCCCGACCATACTGACTTTGTCCTTGTCAGTGATCTGACACACACCCACCACCACAAACATTCACACAGTAGCAGAATTGATGGCCTGTGTGGCCTGCTGATGCTGTTAAAGAAAAACAGACTTTAACAATAAGTTTATTGATGTCCTAATAAATATTGGGATTCAGAAAAGACCATTCATTCGTTAATACTGGTCTACATCTGCAAAATGTTATACTCCTTGGTTTCGTCAGATGTTTTCAAGAAGCAGATTTGAAGCCTTATATCATACAATGCTTTATGTCTCTGATGAAAATTCACAAGGAAAAGAAAAGATTGAACTTATTATGAATATGTTGTTGCAAAAATTTCAGAGTGTCTTTTACCCATTCCAAAATCTCAGTTTGGATGAAATGATTATAGGGTATAAAGGCAGATGGCAATATATGCAGTATAATCCAAGTAAACCAAGCAAATATCACATAAAGGTCTTTGGTTTATGTGATTCAGCAACTGGATATGTGGTGAACATGTTCACATATTTTGGTTCTGATACTTCATATGATCCTGAAGTGGATGCAAACAATGGGCAAGCTGTCAAGATTTTTCAGACCCTAATACAGCCTTTGCGTACAGGCCACCATTTATTTGCTGATAGCTATTACACCACAAGAGAACTCATTGACTTCTTACTGGAGAAGAAGCAATACTACACTGGTACTCTGAACATTATCTGGAGAAATTGTCCATTACAGCTGAAGCCTCTGCACCTTAGTTATCTGGAATACAGATGGTATATGACACAAACAAGGATGGTGTTGTGTACAGCATTTAGAGACAAAAAGGCCAAGAAATCAGTTTTCCTTGTATCTTCTCAGGCCAAAGTGGAGACCATAACGACACGGAAGCACATTGTTAAACCAAAAATGATAGATGAATACAACAATTCAATTAATGGGTGTGATCTCCTGGATCAAAAAGTTGGTTATTATGGTGTGCATAACAGAAAATCTGTTAATTGGTGGAAAAAATGTTCTGGCTGCTTGAAATAGTGCAGGTGAATGCTTCAGTTTTATACTGTTTTCATCAAGGTGAAAAGCAATCACTGCTGTAGTTCAAAAGAAATCTGCTTCACCAACTAACTGAAGCTTCTGCTGTTCTGAGCCCACTTAGTGTCCACGAAAATGCAGCTACTAATACTGTTAGATCTCAAGCTGCTTCAACTTCAGAGTACCAGTGTGACACAAGGCATGTTGTATGTTTTGCAAAAAAAGGGATAGGAACTGTGTCCACTGCAGCACACCTGCTCATCATCAGCGCTCACATTATTATTGCACTGGATGTCCAAACCAGCCACATCTACACCCACACAATATTTTTATGACTACCAAAAAAAGCATGTGAATAGTGGCAAATTCTTCTGAGAAATTTAAAATAGAATTTGGTCAGTGTAAATAATATTAGTCACAGTTGTTTCATGTTTGATTTTTACAGAACTATGTGGTGTAAGAAAATAAATCATATAAATTATGTATCTGAAGTGATTGTAGTAAAAATGTGTTGTGTTTCAAAATGGATGTGCACTGATATTCTGAGATTTTTCTGCTATGGATCAAACTGGAGCTGAAATATGTAAGTACACAGTTTCATTTATCTGTTTTTTTCCAGTTATTTTTGATCAGGTCTACACTTCACATGACATGACAGACACTTTTTTTACATCAAATAATTATTTACAGCATTTCACAAGATTTTTCAGTCAATTTCCCACAATTTTATGTATAACATAAATGCCTACTGAAAAAATATGTGTATTTACTGCCTGTTCTTTTAAATATAACCTGAAGAGAAATATTGCACACATTTTGAGTGGTTGTTTTAACAACATATGTGGTTTTGAGAAAAAAATCATAAAAATTACATCTGTGAAGAGAAAGTGAAAACGTTTCTAGATATGTTTCAAACTAAATGTGCACTTATATTCTTAACATTTTATTGCCATACATTAATTGGGAGCTGAAATATTTAAGTTTAAGTATAAATTTAATTTAATTTTTTAAACACTTTTTTATCAAGTCTACACTTCACAAGACATAACAGACACCTTCTTCTTCATCTGCGTTCAGTTTGTAGTCATGCTAAATCTGCAGGCCTGTCGCCAGGATGAAGTCCACAGTCTTTACCAGGTCCGCACGGCAGCCCCATAGCTTCTGCTGGAGCTCAGCACCCCTTGGCCAGGTCGCACGTCGCGGTTCATCGTGGGTTGGACAGTTCTGGAGAATGTGTTCTGGGGTCTGGATTCCTGTTCCGCATGGGCATTCATTTGTGTGGGATATCTTGAGGTGATAGAGATGTCCTAGTAATCTGCAGTGGCCGGTTCTCAGGCGGAACATTGTGGTCTGTTGGTATCTGTTTAGATGGTGTATTGGGTCATCTCTGCTGTACATATCCCCTTCCTCCTTCCACTGATTTTTGTACTTGTTGTGGATTATGGTTTTTGCTTCCCGATACGGCAATGGATGGCTGTATTGTTCCATTTTACTGCCACTTCTTGATAGAGCATCTGCTTTCTCATTACCAGCAATTCCACAATGGGAGGGTAACCACTGAAGGGCAATGGTTGATGACCTTTGGATGATGTTAAGCTCAGATCTGATCTCATTCATCATGTTATCATTTCTGGTGACACCTATTCATATCAATTAATTATTTGAAGCAATTCATAAGATTCTCCTGTTATCATCTCATGTCTTTGATGACTCAGCATAGTCAGTCATCAGTTATTTTCTCTCATAGTCATCTATTCTCATCTATATAGATTGGGAAGTGACTTTTCTTGTAGAAAACATTTTTTGTGACATCTTTAATTTTGTACACATGTTTTCTGTCTTTATTTGTTTTACCATGCCTACGATAGACAGTAACGTGGTTGATTGTTCAACTATGCTCAGCGAATGCAGCATAAGTTCGTATATTGTCTATTTGTCTTGAGAAAAGACATGCCAATGAAAGTGACATGGACTACATAAGCTAACATCGCGTCCACTAAATTTCTAGGGAACCTTTTTATTAAATACCTACTAAATCTGAGGTCAACAGGTGTTACTAAATTTTACCCAAATATATCTCCTTCAGATGCGGGCAATTTCTACTTCACGGACGTTCTCATTCAAGGACAATTAATCGATTAATAGAATTCACATACGAAGCACGTGACAGTTCCACATCAACCGTAAAATGACGTTGCGAGATTAATTGGCTGTACAATCGATAATGCGTCAACAGTGTACTGGATATCGAGTCCAGCACATCAAATGAACATAATTGATTCCAGTTTTGATGAACTACAAAGACTTACACACTCAACATCTCCTTCCATGTTCGTGGTCATACGTACCTACAACTGACAATTGAGATTGGAGTATACATACGTTTGAATATTTCTGAACTACTACTACGTGTTACATGACATATGTGATTATGAACCAGGCGCATATAAATAACATTTTCGTAATACGTCCAATGAGAACTAACAACACAATAAACTGGAAAGACTCTATGCTCAGAGTTACTCTTTCTTATTCAAGATACGACATAATTGCAACTCACTATGATTAACGAAATGATGTTCCTTACGGAAGTCTTCAATTTCCTTCACAACATACGTGATCGTCAACAATGTACATGAAGACAGAACATTCCTGAAACGGTATCAAATTCGATCACATTTCGATGGACTTTGGTTAGCGTCCATATGCTTATCACTCACTGTAATACATACTTCAAGCGATCTACACGTGAATTTTGGACTTAAAATAGTGACATTTACACTTACGTAGTATTGTTTGCACTTAGGATCAGCATTGAATGAAGGAACTTGGTCAAATTAGATATTCATCCGTTCATGGAATACATACAGGAACTATTAACTGATTCTTCATTACGATTGGTGTAACTCAAGATTATCGCTTGTGGAATGAATTTTCGCTTCGTACGGAACAAACCGTATTTTACGCACATGAAGGAACTAAGTACAGATTGATCTTCATGACT
Source organism: Oreohelix idahoensis (assembly GCA_024509875.1). Classification (NCBI taxonomy): domain Eukaryota; kingdom Metazoa; phylum Mollusca; class Gastropoda; order Stylommatophora; family Oreohelicidae; genus Oreohelix; species Oreohelix idahoensis. Next base: position 90,371 of record JAMPIV010004075.1, read on the forward strand.
GACAATATAAATTTCATTACTTTCGGATTTAATAAAATAAAAGACAGTGTGGAAAAGAAAAAAATAAATACATTAAAAAAAAAAAATAGAAAACAAAACATTATCACACAGTTCATTGAAATCAGTAGTACAGTGATATAATTAGTTCCTATTTGATGTAGTTAAGAACTTATGTTAATTTGATTATGATATAACATGATATATTTTTTTTTCTTTCGTTAGCTGCTACATTAATTTTATTACATAGTTAATTCTGTACACATCTATTTTATTTTAATCTATTACTTTCTTACTACTTAACTCTCATATATTCTCCATTGTACTTTTCTTTACTTTCTTTCATATTGATACAATACTTTGGTTTACTTAATTATAATTTAATTCTCTTACATACTACACATATTACATTGATTATTTAGTTAATTCTATATTTAGTTAGTATATTTTATGATACAACACACGATTTTAGTTATGTAGATAATTATTTACTATCCTTTCTGACAGTAGACTCTTTCTTTAGTTAACTTAATTTAATTTTCATGTATTACATGACATGTATTATGTCGACATGACTTACGACACTGTTTTAGGCAGAACATCGTAGGCCATATTTTGTGTATCGTTAAATTTTTTATGATAATTCATCTAGTTAATTCAAAAAAAATCTATAGAATAGATTTTTTTTACCCCCGTCGGTCAGGGGAATGTTACGACACAGTTTTAACGATGTCGTCTGCTACAGTTGTGAGCATTTTTTAACACATTAACTACCGAATTAAAAAACACACTGTGGCCGAATTAAATTTTTTTCCCATTTTCATCCTGTAGGTGTTTGCACAAAGTAAGCTGTAGATTTGTATGATTTACACGTCATTTTAAAGATAAATGAATGTACTATTACAATAAACATTAGGTGCAACTCTAATAGAGGTTGTTGCTATTTAACGGCCCTCCGATGGCCGAGGACTTGCAATATTTTCACAATTATAACTGCTTGCGCCCCATCTCTATCAAAATCACAATTTCAATCAATGTGCACACCGTTTTCACTCTTGTCCTCGTCGCTAGATCTTTCAGTCAATTGTTGAAACATGTTTCTATCCTATTCAGCCGTTAGACGAGATGTACACGCATTTGTTATAGTCCTAGCACTAGTTGCCGCGGTAAACAGTTTTACACGATTTGGTAACTAACCCAAAACGCTGAAAAATATGAACATAATATCAATTTTTCAGTGTTCTACAACAACCATGCTTTGGGAATTTGTTTTCCGGTGGCAACTTAAAATCTCGAACCAGATCAGAGAGTGTTTCAGTACATTTTTCTTTCGTTTTATTACTAAAATTAGATTGGCGCCCTGAGCGGCTTGCGGTCCAAATGTGATTATGTTGTGAGCCGCTGAGAGCGGCTTGCGGTAGTTAATGAGTTAATGTTGCACATTGGATGCTTGAGATGGTTTTAAATATAGAATGTTTTTCACGCTTCACTGTATTTATTGAATGCGAAGTGTATAGTAACTTTATGACATGTCAGGGTTGGTATGGTCCTGCGTGACTACGTTTTACATTTACCCTTTTGATTATAAGCTCCAAACGAGTCGGACGTATTCTGTTTACTCCCAGGATATTTTATAGTGCAAGTATTTCTTTGAGAAGTTTTGGCTAGAGGGTCAGGCCTTATTACGATGAAGTAAGAATGGTTATGGATAACCATTAATTATTGAGTTCTGATTACGGGAGTGATTGATCATTTTTATAATCCAAGTTCGCAAGCTGGTAGGTCTCGTTATCGACTGACTGCATCGCAGCAGTGCGTATATATAGTCTACCATGTTTTGTCAACGATAATCATTGATATGTATGTTCGGACTAGACTGCACTAATAGGAGATGAATCTATAAAAATGACGAAGATTATTATGCATGAAGTATTATATGAACTGAACTGTAACGTTAATAAATATGTTGTTTTTGTGGACTCAGAAGGAAGGAGTTGCTTCATTGATGACCTTCAAGGTTGGCTAACCAGTTGAGCCCCTGTATTCATTCATTGTATGTTATGCACGATTGCTTGTCAACAACAATAATATTATGATAGATGGGTGGGGTTCGAAAGGAATAACCCAATGACACCCAAGAGTTATTAACTTTGAACCATCGCATTGAAGCAAATGTTAAACAGTAATTTAAACAACAACCCGCCCTCAACACTACTGAACTAATGTATTTGTCCACTGTCTGTTTTTAAAACTTCACCTGTCTGAAAAAATTGCATCCATTTTGGAGCCTGGGTAAAACCCAAAAACAGCCTGGAATAGAATGAGTTAATAAATCATCAAATAGTAAATTTATTTACATCATGGGAAATTTTCTTACCTTGTATTTGATTGCCTTTTTAATACCAAAGTGTTTCTTAAACTGTTCATGCATGTGTATCTCAGTGATTGGCAATCTGATTGGTCTGATTTTCTCTATTTCATCGTTAAAGGCACGAACCCAAAGTGGCTTATGAGGTGACATGCCATAGAAAGTCTCAAACTCTATTACAATAGCATAATACCTGTTGACATATAAGAAGCACACATCATCTATATAAAACCAAACATGTAGGAAGCACACATTATCTGTATAAACCAAACATGTAAGAAGCAACCACATTATCTCTATAAACCAAACATGTAAGTAGCACACATTATCTATATAAACCAACCATGTAAGTAGCACACATTATCTATAAAAACCAAACATGTAAGTAGCACACATTATCTCTATAAACCAAACATGTAAGTAGCACACATTATCTCTATAAACAAGACATGTAAGTAGCACACACATTATCTCTATAAACCAATTATATAAGTAGCAAACATTATCTCTATAGAATACATTATCTCTATACAGAATGAAAGATAAAGGGCTGGATGGTCGGACAGACCTGGGTCCCCAATTCTTTACCCTTTAATAAAGTTATGTCCATCTATCTCTCCTACTGATTCTGCTCTTGGGTTAAGGAGGGCAAAGAAATAACACCAAGTCTCACCTCCTTCAATAGCAGACTGTCAAATACTTCATGAGTTCTGATACCATGCCACCTAATCTGATTATGCTTGAAATTATAATTTACTGTATGTTTTTTTTTTTTTTTATTTATTGTATTTTTAAAAAAAATTTAATTAAATTTTATAATTTTAAATTTTTTATAATATTTGTTTAATTAACAATACTTAATTTTGATTATGACTGCATACTGTAAACGCACGCTGTTATATTACCTTTATAATGTTGCATGCCTTCATATTAATGCTTGAAGTAACATGTGGGAATGAAACGATATAGTATGCAAGATAAATGAGAGTGGAAGGGCAGAATGTTAGACGGGCCTGCGTGCCCAATTCTTAACCCTTTGAAAATAAAGTTTGTTTGTTCGTTCGTTCATTCTATACACCAAACATGTAAATAGCACACACATTATCTTTATAAACCAAACATGTAGCATCACACATTATCTTTATAAACCAAATATGTAAGAAGCCCACACATTACCTCTATAAACCAAACATGTAAGTAGCACACATTATCTCTATAAATCAAACGTGAGTAGCAAGCATTATCTCTTTACACCAAACATGTAAGAAGACCACACATTATCTCTATAAACCAAACATGCAAGTAGCAAACATTATCTCTGTAAGCCAAACATGTGAGTAGCAAATATTATCTCTATACACCAAACATGTAAGAAGCCCACACATTATCTATATAAACCAAACATGTAAGTAGCAAACATTACCTCTAATAACCAAACATGTGAGTAGCAAACATTATCTCTATACATCAAACATGTAAGAGCTGCTATGTAAACCAAATATGTAAGAAGCCCACACATTATCTCTATAAACCAAACATGTAAGCAGCACACATTATCTCTATAAACCAAACATGTGAGTAGCAAACATTATCTCTTATACCAAACATGTGAGTAGTAAACATTATCTCTATAAACCAAACATGTGAGTAGCAAACATTATTTCTATACACCAACCATGTAAGAAGCCCACATATTATCCCTATAAACCAAACATGTAAGCAGCACACATTATCTCTATAAACCAAACATGTGAGTAGCAAACATTATCTCTATAAACCAAACATGTGAGTAGCAAACATTATCTCTATAAACCAAACATACTTACTTACTTAGTTGTTCCCCTTCTACCATGAGGTGTAGAGGTTTGGAAGAGAGAGCGCCGGACTATCCTAACAGCTGTCTTCCTCCTGGCCTGGTTCCATTCTAGCCCTCGGTCCTTCAGAGATTGTCTAATGTTGTCCTCCCAGCAAACTCTGGGTCATCCTGGGGGTCTGGATCCCTGGCTCTTTGTTTCCCATGCTTGTCGTGGTAGCCGATCTTCTCCCATTCTGCAGACATGGCCAAACCATCTTAGTTGGGACTGTTCTACTTGGGTCTGCAGGGGGTGGGATTTTAGGCCTTGACGTATTGTCTGGTTGCGGACCATGTCTCTTCTTGTTACTTCAACCACCTTCCTCAGATACCTCATTTCTGAGGTTTGGATCTGGCTTTTATTGGTTGTAGTCATTGCCCATGACTCGCATCCCTATGTCAAGTCTGGGACATAGGTGGAGCGGTATACAGCCATCTTCATTTTCTTACCAACCTCTCTCTTGCTGAGGAATCCTCAATTTATGGCCTGAAAAAGTCTCCCAGCTGCTGCTTTTTGAGTGACCAACTCTTCTTTGATGCCTCCCTTTTGGTCTATAATAGCTCCGAGGTATTTAAAGTGGTCGACCTGCTCCAGGACCTGTTCTCCCAGCTTAATCTGATGTCTTCTTTCTTCTCATGATATCACCATGGATTTTGTTTTAGAGCTGCTTATGACCATCCCTCTCTTCTCCAGCTCTTCCTTCCAGACTTGCAGGTTGGATTGGAGATGTGCCTCTGATTTAGCAATCAGGGCAACATCATCAGCAAATGCCAGCTCTGAAATACATACCTGTCTCATCTTCCAGTACCCCACTGAATACTTTCTTGTTCTCTCCTTACATGCCTTGATGACATCGTCCATGAGGAGTATGAAAAGATAAGGTGACAGGATATCACCTTGTCTTACACCAGTGGTGGTCCTGAACTCTTCTGACTTATGGTTTTCTGTTCTCACATAATTTCTGCAAGACTTGTAGAAGCTCTGTATAGCATGAATCAGAGGTGCTGGAATGTTCTTCCTTGCCAAACAGTCCCAAAGTTTGCTCCAGGGGACCCTGTCAAACGCCTTTTCCAGATCTATGAAACAAAGATGGATCTCACTCTTATGTGGCTCAGCTAGGCATCGGAGTCTCTGCTCTAGGATTCTAGAGCAGATTTTACCAGGGATACTGAGAAGGGATATGCCTCTATGGTTTCCACACTGTCGATTGTCACCCTTTTTGAAAATTGGTGTTATGATGACAATCTCCCAATCCTTTGGTATGGTCTTGTTGCACCACGCTGCCTATAGGACCCTTAAGAGTAATAGGTCGCCTGATGCTCCCATGTACAAACCATTTCTGGTGTTATACTATCATGCCCTGCTGCTTTGCCCATCTTGATTTTCTCCAGTGCTGCCTTCAGTTCTTCCATCTTTATGTCATCTTCACCATCATTGGTTTTCTCTTCTGTGCTAGTGGTTATCATTTCTGATGCTTCACCATGCTCACCGTCCAGGAGTTCTGAGAAATATTCTTTCCATCTTTCCACTACTTCCTTCGGGGCAGTAAGCAATTTGCCTTGCTTGTCCTTTATAAATTTGAGAGGGCATTGTTTTTCCTTCCTCATGTTCTTTAGGGTCTTATAGAACAATTTCTGGTTTTCTTGTGCATCTTTTTCTAGCTTTTCTCCAAATTCTTCCCAGGACTTCTGTTTTGCTGCTAGCACCTTGTTCTTTGCTTCTGTTCTGAGTGTCACATATTCTCTATATTTCTCCATTTGTCCTGTTGTGTTTTTAGCTCCTAAGTATTGTTTCCATGCCATTTTCTTCTCTCTTATTTTCTCTTTGACTTCCTCTGTCCACCAAGGTGTCCACTTTCTCTTGTTCCCAAGTCAGACTTCACCACATGCTTCTGCAGCAGCTGTCTTTATGATGTCCTTGAATTTAAGCAACAGGGTTTCCAAGTCATCAGGTTGTTCTTCTGTGTTGCTCACCACTACAGCAATAAGCCCTTGATATCTGGTCTTAATTTCTGGCTCTCTCAGCTTGTAGGTCTTAATGCTTATTTCTCCCGTTCGTTTACTTAGTTTCTTGCGTGATGTTGGGCAGTTCCTAGGCTGAGCAACTCTTTCAGTTGTTCTTTTGATTGTAAGCAGGTAGTGATCACTTCCAATCTCTGGCCTCTCCAGACTCTAGCATCCTGGACATATTTGAATGAGCTTCTCCTAACAATGGCATAGTCGATCACTGACTTCTCATTCTTTGTTGGTTCACATCTAGTGTATGCATGTATGCGCTTATGGGGGAACTTTGTGTTTGTAATGATCAGATTCTGCTCAATGCAGAATCTAAGGAGTCACTTTCCATTGTCATTGAGAGTATCTTCTCCATATCTTCCAATAACTCCACCCTATCTAGAATGGTCATTTCCAACTCTGGCACTGAAATCTCCAAGCATGATAATTTCATCTAGGCAGTCATCCACTGTCCTTTGAAGCAGCTGGAAGAATTCCTCCTTGACCTCTGCTCTCTCATCCTCATTTGGCCCATGCACTATGACCATGTTGACTATGGTTTCTCCTTCTTTTAGTTTTACAACCATAATGCGCTCCGAGACAAAGTTCCATCCCTTGATACTATCTTTTTGGTTTTTGGCCACAGTGCAACCCACGCCCCCTTTAGCGCTTTCAGATGTGGGTACACCACTGTAGAGCAGCATGTTGCCATCGAGATCCATGACTCCATGTCCTTTTTTCTTTGTTTCCATTATAGCCAGGATTTCTAGTTTTGCTTTCCTCATCTCTTCCACCAGCTCCTCTTCTTTCCCATTTATACTTCTTGTGTTCCAAGTTCCATAAGTCGTAGTCCGTAGTCCGTTACAGTTCGTCGCCTTTAGAACCAGTCCGGTTTTCTCTCTTGTAGTTCTCGTAATCAAAAGTTTAATGCAAACAGGTGATTGGCCTGTTGTGCCTTTGGATGGTGGAGGGGCTGCCGCCTTACAGCCTCCATGCAGACTGCCCTCCTCCTTTTTCAGCCAGGCTTGGGACCGGCCTAGCTGGAGTTTAAACCAAACATGTGAGTAGCAAACATTATTTCTATACACCAAACATGTAAGAAGCCCACATATTATCTCTATAAACCAAACATGTAAGAAGCACACACATTATCTTTATAAACATAACATGTAAGTCAATCAAATCAATATAGACCCTTTAGCTCCCTGAGGAGCATAGGCCTTCAACAAACACATGCCAAGTCTTCCTGTCCTGTGCCATCCACTCAAATTCTTTCCATGTTTTCCTCATCATTTTCACCTCTATCCAGTTCTCTTCTCCGTGTGTTTTTTGGTCTACCTCTGCCTCTCTTTCCCTGTGGATTCCAGAACAAGGACTGCCTTGTAATGCTATCAACAGGTCTCCTCAATAAGTGTCCTATCCATCGCCAGCATCTTCTTCTCAACTCTTGTTCCACTGGCACTTGTCTGGTTCTTGTCATCAATTCCACATTTGTGACTTTGTCATACCATTTCAATCCTTCTATTCGACGCAAGCACCCATTTATAAAAGTCTAGCTTTTTGGTTGTTGTTTTTGTTGCTCTCCATGTCTCAGAGCCATACAATTGTATGGCTCTGAGAAACATGTAAGTAGCACACATTATCTCTAAAAACCAAACTGTAAGAAGCACATACATTATTTCTATAAACCAAGTATGTAAGGAGCACGCTTTATCTCTATAAACCAAACATGTAAGTAGCAAACACATTATCTTTAAAAACCAAACATGTAAGTAGCACACACATTATCTCTATTAACCAAACATGTAAGTAGCCCACACATTACCTCTATAAACCAAGCATCTTCAACCATTATTACTGCTATTGCACCAGTACTGCTTGTACGTCATCAACAGTTATTTCTACCACTTCACCAGTACTGCTTGTACGTCATCAACAGTTATTTCTACCATTTCACCAGTACTGCTTGTACGTCATCAAGTTATTTCTACCATTTCACCAGTACTGCTTGTACATCATCAACAGTTATTTCTACCATTTCACCAGTACTGCAAAGTGTCTTCAACCATTATTATTGCCATTTCACCAGTACTAGCTGAGTGCCTTCAACTGTTATTTTAGCCATTTTGCAAGTACTAGCTGTGTGTCTTCAACCATTATGATTGCCATTTCACCAGTACTGTTTAGAGTGACTTCAACTATTATTATTGCTATTTCACCAGTACTAGTTGAGTGTCTTCAAAGATCATTATTGCTATTTCATGAGTACTAGCTGAGTGTATTCAAGGATCATTATTGCTATTTCACCAATACTAGCTGAGTGTATTCAAGGATCATTATTGCCATTTCATCAGTACCAAATGAGAGTATTAAACCACTATTATTGTCATTTCAACAGTACTAGCTGAGTGTATTCAAGGATCATTATTGCTATTTCACCAGTACTAGCTGAGTGTATTCATGGATCATTATTGCCATTTCACCAGTACCAAATGAGAGTATTAAACCACTATTATTGTCATTTCAACAGTACTAGCTGAGTGTATTCAAGGATCATTATTGCCATTTCACCAGTACCAAATGAGAGTATTAAACCACTATTATTGCCATTTCACCAGTACCAAATGAGAGTATTAAACCACTATTATTGCCATTTCACCAGTACTAGCTGAGAGTCTTCAAAGATCATTACTGTCATTTCACCAGTACTAGCTGAGTGTCTCAAACCATTATTGTTGTCATTTCAAAAGTACTGTTTCAGTATCTTAAACCACCATTTTCGCGGGTCGGAGTTGCTAAGAGGTATGGCAGCCGCCTCAAATTCTAGAGGTACCGGGTTCTGTTCCCAGTTGAGGGAATATAATTTATGGAAATTTTTTTCAGGACCAATAGTCCTTATGTTGTCACACTCCACCCTGGTCTTCTGTGTAGTGAGATCAGATGCCTAACCTTCTCAGACAAGGGCGAAAAAATAGGAGGTACCATGTGCAAGTTGCACAGGTTAAAAATCCCACGGCCGTTAGAAATCGTAAACAGTAGGCCTATTGGGCCGCTGCCCTGGCAAAATATTTACAAATTAAAAATCTATCCACCATAAAAATATTTATAGAATGTGTGATTCCTATATATATACACAATGGGATTCTTGCCGGTGCCACGGAGTTAGTGCACTGTGTTGAGATCCTCCTTCTGTGATCTAAGGGAGAAGATTGGAGAACTGATGAGTTGTCCGTGAGCAATGAAGATAGTCGTTAAAACAAAACCAAACCAAACCACTAATATTGTCATTTCAAAAGTACAGTTTCAGTGTCTTAAACCACTAATATTGTCATTTCAAAAGTACAGTTTCAGTGTCTTAAACCACTAATATTGTCATTTCAAAAGTACAGTTTCAGTGTCTTAAACCACTAATATTGTCATTTCACCAGTACTGTTTCAGTGTCTTAAACCACTAATATTGTCATTTCAAAAGTACAGTTTCAGTGTCTTAAACCACTAATATTGTCATTTCACCAGTACTGTTTCAGTGTCTTAAACCACTAATATTGTCATTTAAAAAGTACTGTTTCAGTGTCTTAAACCACTAATATTGTCATTTCACCAGTACTGTTTCAGTGTCTTAAACCACTAATATTGTCATTTCACCAGTACTGTTTCAGTGTCTTAAACTACTAATATTGTCATTTAAAAAGTACTGTTTCAGTGTCTTAAACCACTAATATTGTCATTTCACCAGTACTGTTTCAGTGTCTTAAACCACTAATATTGTCATTTAAAAAGTACTGTTTCAGTGTCTTAAATCACTAATATTGTCATTTCACCAGTATTGTTTCAGTGTCTTAAACCACTAATATTGTCATTTAAAAAGTACTGTTTCAGTGTCTTAAACCACTAATATTGTCATTTCAAAAGTACAGTTTCAGTGTCTTAAACTACTAATATTGTCATTTCACCAGTACTGTTTCAGTGTCTTAAACCACTAATATTGTCATTTCACCAGTACTGTTTCAGTGTCTTAAACCACTAATATTGTCATTTCAAAAGTACAGTTTCAGTGTCTTAAACCACTAATATTGTCATTTCAAAAGTACAGTTTCAGTGTCTTAAACCACTAATATTGTCATTTCAAAAGTACAGTTTCAGTGTCTTAAACCACTAATATTGTCATTTCAAAAGTACAGTTTCAGTTTCTTAAAACACTAATATTTTCATTTCAAAAGTACTGTTTCAGTGTCTTAAACTACTAATATTGTCATTTCACCAGTACTGTTTCAGTGTCTTAAACCACTAATATTGTCATTTCAAAAGTACAGTTTCAGTGTCTTAAACCACTAATATTGTCATTTCAAAAGTACAGTTTCAGTGTCTTAAACCACTAATATTGTCATTTCACCAGTACTGTTTCAGTGTCTTAAACCACTAATATTGTCATTTCAAAAGTACAGTTTCAGTGTCTTAAACCACTAATATTGTCATTTCAAAAGTACAGTTTCAGTGTCTTAAACCACTAATATTGTCATTTCAAAAGTACAGTTTCAGTGTCTTAAACCACTAATATTGTCATTTCAAAAGTACAGTTTCAGTTTCTTAAACCACTAATATTGTCATTTCAAAAGTACAGTTTCAGTGTCTTAAACCACTAATATTGTCATTTCAAAAGTACAGTTTCAGTGTCTTAAACCACTAATATTGTCATTTCAAAAGTACAGTTTCAGTGTCTTAAACCACTAATATTGTCATTTCAAAAGTACAGTTTCAGTGTCTTAACTCTTAGTATCCGGCTGGCCTTCTCAGGAGGCCGATGGACTTTCGCCATTTTACGGCTGGCCTTCTAGAGCGGCCGTAGTCAGTTTAGACTGTTTCCGTGTCAATAGTCAAAGATTTAACATTATTTACATACTTTTCTTCCCAAAAAGAGTTCTAATGCCATTTCCAGAGCACATCGTGTTTTAAAACTGAAAATCGTGTTAAATATTGATCAATTTTGATTACATTTAGTACGGTTCATTACTCCCAAAAAAAATTTTTTTTTCTGTCTGAGAATGGCTTCGTGTTCAAATGGTCGTTCGAAAACATTGTCAGCTGAACACGCATCACAGCTTATTAAATCATGGATTGATAATGACAGCGATGAATCTTCGAGTAGCCAGCCTACCACTGATAGTTCAGATGACGCTGAATTTAGCGAAACATTAGCAGATTATGAGGACAAGGGGGCGTGTCCTTTGGTTGGACCTAGATATAGAACTGGTAGGGGATTGCTAAAAAGGAAAGGTAAATGCCATAAAAACGAACAAGAAGATAGATCTAGATCACAGCTGAGATCGGTAATCACTGAATCTGGTAGGCCTAATGCAGAGCTTCAGAACAACATTACTGAACAGGAGGTTGAATGGAATGAAATTGATAAGGGTTCAACTCAGAATGCATTTTGCTTTGTTCCACCTCAGGGTAGGACTCCTGGTGTGAATCCAGATATTGTCCCCAAAGACTCACCAGCACTTTTTTTGCCTCAAAGCCCTTTTTACAGAGGAAATATTGGAACAACTTGTTGTGTCTGTCAATGATTATGCTGATCACCTCTGTCAGTCAAAAGCAGCAACAGCGAGCACTGGGTCTGTTTATCGCAACTGGCATCCAATAACACTTCATGAACTGTGCAGGTTTTTTTCTGTTATCATAGCCATGGGCATTGTCAAAAAACCAAAAATGAGTGATTACTGGTCTCAAGAGCCTTATATACAGACTCCTTGGTTCAGGCAGATATTTACAAGGGACAGGTTTCAAGCATTGTATCACACAATGTTCCATGTAAGTGATGTTGACGCGCAGGGAAAAGCAAAAATCGAGCCGTTTCTGCAGAAACTCCTAACACGATTTCAGGAGGCATTTTATCCCTACAAAGAGCTGTCTTTAGATGAAATGGTGATAGGGTGGAAAGGCAGGTGGGCACATAAAATGTTCAATGCCTCAAAGCCTAAGAAATATCATGTCAAGACCTTCGGCCTTTGTGACAGTAGTACTGGTTACGTTGTCAATTTATTGATTTACTTCGGTGCCAATACATCATACAGTCCTGAGCTAGATGTAAAGAGCCAACAAGCCATCAAAGTCTTTGATACACTGCTAAAACCTTGTGGAAAAGGCCATCATATTTATGCAGATCGTTACTATACAAGTTTTGCATTGCTGCAATATCTTACCGACAACAATCAGTATTTTACTGGAACTGTAAATATAAATCGTAAAAATTTTCCAAAGGCATTGAAGACTACACAACTGATGCATCTCCAGATGAAATGGTTTCTCGATCTAGAAAGTAAATTTCTTTGTGTAATGTTTAGAGATAAAAAGGCAAAAAAGTCATGCATTCTAGTGTCAAGTTCTGCAACTGTGGAAACCAAAGAAATCACAAATCGTTTCGGCGAAAGAAAGCACAAACCCGCTATGATTGATGACTACAACCAACGAATGAATGGATGTGACAAGGTTGACCAGTGTGTAACAACCTATGGAACATTCAACAGAAGAACCAGAAAGTGGTGGAAGAAAATATTCTTTTGGATTTTTGAAGTTTCCCAGTTGAATGCTTTTGTGTTGTTTGCACTCAGCAGATCAGATAATTCAAAGAAGCTGACCGTACTGCAGTTCAAGAATGAGTTAATTACAGAACTTAGTCGTATTGCTTCTGATATTATCCAGAATATCCCACACAGAGTACCTCATGCAAATCAACACAACAGTCCGTTGAACCGTCTGTGTGGAACCAGACACATTGTAAAAAAATCTACATTTCTGCACAGGTGCGTCATTTGTAGCACCCCTCAAGTTAGAGTGAGAACATATTTTTATTGTGATGGGTGCACAGATCATCCACACCTTCACCCAAATGACTGCTTTGCCAAATACCATGAGGCAAAGTAGTTTAATTTTAAGAATGAAGGGAAAATTTACATTGTATATAGTAAACTTTCAGATTTGGAGTGCATCTTCAAAATGTGCCAACAAATTTTCAATTGTAATAAAAATAGTATTTATAAAAAGGAGGAGCAGCTGAAACATTTCTACATTGTGTGAGTGTACTTTCAAATGGAAGTAGTTTTAGGAGTTTCTGGCTTCAAATTGGATTATTTTTGTGGGTAAGTACAACTCTTTTTCAAATTTTTTAATATTTAAACTTTCCTGCACTCTGTACTGTATAGGCATGTTGCATGTTTAAAATCATTCAACATTTCAGTTAGGTGCATGTCAAAAGGCTTTCTTTTCTCCACATTGTAATACATAACATTTTATGTTATCATTATAAATAAATTATTTAATGCAAATTCAGTAATGGTAGTGGGGCAAAGTCTACAGACAGGGGGTATGATGTGCTGGTGTTGTGGGTAGTGGGTTTCCCCCCTTGCTTCACCCTAGGCCTAGTGAATTCTGTTCATGAAAGGAGCGACCATTGCGGTGTTAGTCTCTTGGCCTAGCAAAACCTCTCATACCCCAAGATCGTTGTGCGTGGTGAAGAGCCACACCCTCCTCGAGGTAGTCCTGGTAACTGAGGGTGCGAATCCTCAGGCTAAACACAATGGATCTAGAGGAGCAAACCTCGATAATAAAACCGGTGCACTACACCGTACACGCCCTCTGTGGGTGGGAAGGAGCCAGATGGATACTGAACAAGTCTTGGGAGTGGGAACGAGTGTGGACTGCTCCCTGAAGATCGGAACCCATCGTACAGGCACAGAGACTCAGGACGTGACGATCCTGTTGCCTTCAACTCTTGGTCACATGCCTAGAGCCTCGGAGAACTCGGCGTAACCAGCAGGCAATTTGGTGGCGGGGAAAGAGCACTGTGAGCCCTACCTTGGCTACGTATCACAAGGAGACGCAGAAACACCCCCTTTATCTCCCCCAGAGCTGGCACAGTACACTTCTGGCTTCTACCCGGGGCGTTAGGAAATCCACAGGCATCCCAGCATCACAATGCCAAGAAGATGACAAAGTTGGAATTTACTAACTCAAACCTGGCAGAGCAAGTCCTCCAACAGATGTGGCCGATGCTGGGCCCACTGGCGCGTGGACACGTCCCGATCCCCATCGAGACTTGCCCGGGGAGCCCACCCCGGCTCAAAAAAGCAGAGAAGGCCACTCTCCAAACCTCCGATGTCTTGCGGGCAGTGTTAGGATGTGCAAGAACATGGACAGGAAGACTCCACAACTTCCCCACTGAAGACACGCCCACGGCGACCGTTGCCTCAACTGGCTGTGTGTGGTGTACCCGGAAACGGGGCCTCCCAGTACTGAGACACAGTTAAGTCCCCGATGTCATTTATCGGTGCAGAGTTGAGAGAGATGGCTGAGCATCACAATCCCCCCTGTGTTGCAGCATGATGAGAACCCAGAATTGCACACTGAGCTTGGGGGGAATCACTTGGGCACCAGACTTTAATACTGGCTCTTGACTGGATGGCCGCATGCAGGAGATTTCTACAATGGGGGGTTGGCAGGTGGTGGGTATCTGGAAGTGGCTCTGTGCAGGACGTGAGGATTCCTTGGGTGAGCCCAGAACCAGAGCACAGCATTGTGCAAGCTCTGCATAGTTGGAGAGCCCCCTGGATGACGGGGAATGCACAGTGTGCTACCCCACCTGTCCCCAACTGCTAACTTAGAACCAGAAGTGGGGTCCTCTGTATGCGTGCCAGGCCAGGATAAAATGCCTCGGAAAGAGACTGGAGCTCAGAACTCCCTAACTCAAAGTTGCAGGATGGCAGGAAAGACAGGGCTATTTTGAAGATAATGCAACCATATTTTCACCATACGAGCTCGGACGCCGCCTCTGTAAACAAGGTCCGCGCAGAGCAGTGACACCCCCAGGCTGCTTGCGAATAGTCTACTACTGGGAACATAAACAGATTAGGGATGAGCCCACTCTCCCGTTGAACAGGTGCTAAAGTCATAGATACTGGGCCAGAAGGCGCACCGGAAACCACAGTATCACGCAACTCGCTTTTTTTTTTTTCTATGGAGAGTACACCGTCAAATAAATCTCGTACTGGTGCTCGCCCTGTGGAGCTCCACCAGGCAGGTGCAGTGCCGGGCTCTGAGCCTCGACAGAGCCCACCCTCAGCTACTGGAGGACCCTCTAGACCGTCTTGTGGAGTCAGCAGACGGCGGAGGAGAACTACTGACCAAAACAAAACAGAAAAAGAGAAACCCAGAGTGCCACTTGTCATGATGCACTGGAATGCAGAGGGAGTGAACAGCAAGCAGGCTGGATACAGCAAAAAGACAGAGCTGGAAAACATCTTGTATGAGAAGCAAGTCAGTGTTTGCTGTATCCAAGAGACTCACTTGAAAGCAGATCAAACCTTTAAAATAAGGGGATATCAATGCTTCAGATCCGACAGAAAAGATAGACGAAAAGGAGGAGTACTTACTCTTGTAAGGAATAACATTCCTGCACACGAAAGGAAAACCTACATGGATGGAGCAGAATATCAGCTGTTGCAGATAAAGGTAGACAAGATGGAAATAGAACTCCTGAACTATTACTGTCCGAACAACAAACCCCTGAGTCTCAGCTCTATACAGGTACCAGCCACCAACTTTATAGCAGTTGGAGACTTTAATAGCCACTCCCAGAGCTGGGGCTATAACCATCTGGATCACAGAGGTGAAGAGGTTGAAACTTGGCAAGATGATCACTCCCTAATCCTAGTCAATAATGCCACAGATACTCCTACCTTCTACTCCAGAGGATGGCACACAACTTCAACACCAGATCTTGCCTTCTCCACACCAGATATAGCTGGATCTATTAGTAGAGAAGTAGGAGACCAACTAGGGGGAAGCGACCATCGCCCAATCTTTCTTACTGTCCAGAGTGCAACTCTCAGTACAGGCCCAGCCATTACAAGATGGAACTACAAAAAAAGCCAACTGGGGTTTATTCAGGCATCAGGTGAACACGCTGCTGTCTACCCTCAAGGTACAGAACAGAGACATTAATGAAGTGGTAAAAGACTTCAACAGATGCATACTACAAGCTGCAAAAGAAACCATTCCCAAAGGATGCCGGCGTAACTACATACCATACTGGTCCAGCACACTCCAAGAACGTCAGGAAGCCATGGACAGGGCTAGAAAGGACGCAGAGTCTCAGCCTTCACTTGAAACTCACAACAAATGGAAAAGGGCTGTAGCAGAGTTTCAGAGAACAAAGCTAGAAGAAAAACGGAAAAGCTGGAGAACTAAAACGGCATCGCTGAACCTTGAGAAAGACGGCAGGAAACTTTGGAGATTAGTCAAGTCTCTAAATGAAGAGCGTTCCTCACCTAGGCAGACTATCACATTGGATGAAGGTGGCAAACTTTTCAGAGGAAAACAAGCTGCAGACTTGTTTGCTAGAAGATACAGTTCAGAAAGCAACTTACCCATTAACACAGATCATCAGAGAGAGATAAGAAAAGAAATACTGGCAACCATGGGACAGACAGATACTCCTGCCCCAATGAGGGAACCCATCACACTAGGAGAACTACAGAAGGCTATTTCCAAGCTTAAGTTTCAAAAGTCACCCGGCCCAGACAAAATCAGCAACGAAATGCTAGTAAATCTGAGCTCAGCAGCAAAGACAAAACTGCTTGAGATATTCAACCACAGCTGGTTGAAAGGAACGGTACCCCAAGTATGGAGAGAAGCCATCACAATACCCATACTAAAGAAAGGGAAATGTAAGACCGAGGCTGCAAGTTACCGGCCAATCAGTCTCACAAGCTGTGTTGGGAAGACTATGGAGCGAATAGTCAACCACAGATTGAAATGGTATTTAGAGTCTGAGCAGATCCTGGTGCCGGAACAAGCTGGATTTAGAGAATGCTACAGTATAGAAGACCAAGTTACTTACTTGTCTCAAGCAATAGAAGATGCCTTCCAGGAGAAGAAAAAGGTCCTAACGATCTGGGTCGACTTCAAGCAGGCCTTTGACAAGGTGTGGAAAGATGGCCTCATTGCAAAACTTAGGAGAAGTGGAATCCAAAGCCACATGATGAAATGGATCCAGTCATACTTGCATAACAGGAGAACTAGAGTCACTCTTGACGGTCTGCAGAGCAGAAAAGTGTTGCTCCATCAGGGGGTACCTCAAGGAGGAGTAATTTTCCCAACACTCTTCCTTGTTTACATCAATGACCTGGTGAAAGATCTCCCTGCAGGAGTTAAAGCTGCCTTATATGCAGATGACCTAGTACTCTGGTGCGCTGATGAAAATGTCACCACAGCAAATTATAGAATGCAGCGGGCAGCAGACATGCTAGTGTCATGGGCAGAGAAATGGCTTATCACAATAAACACGGACAAAACCTCCACAACACTGTTCTCCCTCGCCCCCAAGGACAAATCAGCTAACATACACCTAGGGACAACCGTGATCAAGGAAGAAAGCTACCCCACCTATCTTGGGGTGACATTTGACCAAAGGCTTACATGGAATAAGCATATTGAAAACGCAGAAGGAAAGGCCCGAAGACGACTAGGCATACTCAGAAAATTAGCAGGTACCAACTGGGGAGCAAATGAACGAAATCTAAAGAGATTTATAATGGAGTAATAAGACCACACTTAGAGTTTAGCTCAGCAGCATGGTCATCAGCTGCTAACTCACATCTGCAGTCTTTGGACAGGGTGCAAAATCAAGCTCTCAGGCTCATTACAGGAGCCATGAAAACTACACCAATAACAGAGATGCAGAAGGTTGCTGGATTACAGACATTGTCCCATAGAAGAGACACAAAAACCATGATCCAGATGGAAAAGTATGCCAATGCACCCAATGAAGGCAAGACTAGATGATCTGGCATTGGGACGTCTAAAGCGTAGCAGCTTTGTGCATCGGGGGAAAAGACTTATAAGACAGCATCAAGAGGACCTATCCATGAAGACAACACCACTGAAGCCCACCCTATACCCTGTACCATGGGAGCAGGCCAGTAGTGCCCTCCAAATTAATACATCAGTCAGTGGTCTCACAAGTGGATGTGAGTATAATGATCTGCAAAAAACGAATTGCTACATTGAGTATGATCCAAGAAAGCTATCCCGATCAATCATGGATACATGCCTATACAGATGGATCAGCAACTAATGCTGTTAGGAATGGAGGTGCCGGTATCTTTATCTCATATCCTGACAACCACTATGAGACTAGGCACATTCCCACTGGTAAATTCTGTTCCAACTATACAGCTGAGGTTCAAGCTCTAGAGCAAGCTGCAAATATGATTTATAACACCAACTCTGACTGCCACCAGGTAGTCATCCTCACAGATTGCACTGTCTGTCCTGCAAGCTCTCAAGGGTGGTAAACTCCCGCATCTGAGAAATGAACTAAACAAGGTAGCTGCCAAAAAGAGAACCATACTTCAGTGGGTACCATCTCATTGTGGTGTACCCGGAAATGAAAAAGGCAGATAAACTTGCAAAAAAGGGAGGAGAATGTGAACAAGAAGATAATGAAGTCACATACTTTGAGAAAAAGAGAGCTATCCAGACTATCAGAAGAGAACAGAACCAACCCAAAGACGACTATCACACTCTCGACCGGCAGGGACAGATAACTATTTTTCGACTCAGGACAGGGCATAACAAACTGAATAAACACATGCACAAGCTACGATTGTCTGCTTCACCACTGTGCACATGTGGATTAAACGAACAAACTGCTGAGCATGTTCTACAGGACTGTCCTCTGTATGACCAGTTAAGAAAGATATACTGGCCGAATGACTCAACACTAAACTCAAAGCTATATGGAGTTAAAGAGGAACTTCAAACAACAGTCGAATTCATCATGAGAACTCGTCTGACGGTGTAATCATCAAAGATGCGATCGCAAGAAGAAGAAGAAGAAGTAATGGTAGTCATGTCTAAATATAGGCTAAAATATTTTTGCGCTGTGTCTGAATATACCAAAAAAGTTCAGATTGTTATAAAAACTTTATATGTGCTCAAAAACAACTGCAACTTTCCTACATTATGTGAAAATGGCTGTAGTTTAAAATAAAAGTAGTTTTATGGATTGAAGTTTACCAGAATTAATTACACATAGTGATAAGTACAAATTGTTTTTCATTTTTTTACATTAAAAAGGTTTTTTTCATTCATTAATCTATATATAATCTACTGAACCGATCAGTTAGGTGCATGTCAAAGGAGTTTCATTTCTCTACATTTTGATATATAACACTTGATGTTATCATTATAAATAAAGTATTTAATGCAAAATCAGTACTGGTAGTCATGTCTGTAAATATATGATTAAAATATTTGTGCGCTTTGTCTAAATTACCAAAAAATTTCAAATTGTTATAAAAACTTTATTTGTGCTCAGAAACAACTGCAACTTTACCACATTATGTGCAAATGGATGCAGTTTAAAATAAAAGTAGTTTTATGGGTTGAAGTTTACCAGAATTAATTAACCATAGTGATAAGTACAAATTGTTTTTCATTTTTTTACATAAAAAAGTTTTTTTTCATTCATTAATCTCTATGTTGCATGCATGTTTAAAACCACTGAACCATTCAATTAGGTGCATGTCAAAGGAGTTTCATTTCTCTACATTCTGATATATAACACTTGATGTTATCATTATAAATAAAGTATTTAATGCAAAATCAGTACTGGTAGTCATGTCTGTTAATATAGGATTAAAATATTTGTGCGCTTTGTCTAAATTACCAAACAATTTCAAATTGTTATAAAAACTTTTTTTGTGCTCAGAAACAACTGCAACTTTACTACATTATGTGCAAATGGCTGTAGTTTAAAATAAAAGTAGTTTTATGGGTGTAAGTTTACCAGATTTAATTACACATAGTGATAAGTACAAATTGTTTTTCATTTTTTTAAATTAAAAAGTTTTTTTCATTCCTTAATCTATATGTTGCATGCATGTTTAAAACCACTGAACCATTCAGTTAGGTGCATGTCAAAGAAATTTCATTTCTCTATATTTTGATATATAACACTTGATATTATCATTATAAGTAAAGTATTTAATGCAAAATCAGTAATGGTAGTCATGTCTGTAAATTTAGAATTAAAATATTTGTGCGTTTTTCTAAATATACCACAAAATTTCAAATTGTTATAAAAACTTTATTTGTGGTCAGAAACGACTGCAACTTTCCTACATTATGTGAAAATGGATGTAGTTTAAAATAAAAGTAGCTTTAGGAGTTGAAGTTTACCAGAATTAATTACACATGTTGATAAGTACAATTTGATTTTAAATTTTAAAAAGTTTAAAAATTTTCTGCACTCATTACTGTATATGGTGAATGCATGTTTAAAACAACTGAACAATTTAGTTAAGTGCGTGATATAGGAGTTTCATTTCTTCACATTTTGATATATAACACTTTATGTTATCTTTATAAATAAATTTTTTAATGCAAAATCTGTAAATGTAGTCATGTCTAAAAATGTACTCTCTGAAATTAGCTCGTAAAAACGTGGTTTTTGAGCTCGTATACTAAGAGTTAAACTACTAATATTGTCATTTCAAAAGTACAGTTTCAGTGTCTTAAACCACTAATATTGTCATTTCACCAGTACAGTTTCAGTGTCTTAAACCACTAATATTGTCATTTCAAAAGTACAGTTTCAGTGTCTTAAACTACTAATATTGTCATTTCAAAAGTACAGTTTCAGTGTCTTAAACCACTAATATTGTCATTTCAAAAGTACAGTTTCAGTGTCTTAAACTACTAATATTGTCATTTCAAAAGTACAGTTTCAGTGTCTTAAACCACTAATATTGTCATTTCAAAAGTACAGTTTCAGTGTCTTAAACTACTAATATTGTCATTTCAAAAGTACAGTTTCAGTGTCTTAAACCACTAATATTGTCATTTCAAAAGTACAGTTTCAGTGTCTTAAACCACTAATATTGTCATTTCAAAAGTACAGTTTCAGTGTCTTAAACTACTAATATTGTCATTTCAAAAGTACAGTTTTAGTGTGTTAAAACCACTAATATTGTCATTTCAAAAGTACAGTTTCAGTGTCTTAAACTACTAATATTGTCATTTCAAAAGTACAGTTTCAGTGTCTTAAACCACTAATATTGTCATTTCAAAAGTACAGTTTCAGTGTCTTAAACTACTAATATTGTCATTTCAAAAGTACAGTTTCAGTGTCTTAAACCACTAATATTGTCATTTCAAAAGTACAGTTTCAGTGTCTTAAACCACTAATATTGTCATTTCAAAAGTACAGTTTCAGTGTCTTAAACTACTAATATTGTCATTTCAAAAGTACAGTTTCAGTGTCTTAAACCACTAATATTGTCATTTCAAAAGTACTGTTTCAGTGTCTTCAGTGTCTTAAACCACTAATATTGTCATTTCAAAAGTACTGTTTCAGTGTCTTAAACCACTAATATTGTCATTTCAAAAGTACAGTTTCAGTGTCTTAAACCACTAATATTGTCATTTCAAAAGTACAGTTTCAGTGTCTTAAACCACTAATATTGTCATATCACCAGTACAGTTTCAGTGTCTTAAACCACTAATATTGTCATTTCAAAAGTACTGTTTCAGTGTCTTAAACCACTAATATTGTCATTTCAAAAGTAGTTTCAGTGTCTTAAACCACTAATATTGTCATTTCAAAAGTACAGTTTCAGTGTCTTAAACCACTAATATTGTCATTTCAAAAGTACTGTTTCAGTGTCTTAAACCACTAATATTGTCATTTCAAAAGTACAGTTTCAGTTTCTTAAACCACTAATATTGTCATTTCACCAGTACTGCTTGAGTGTCTTCAACCATTATTATTATTGCCATTTTACCAGGACTAACTGAGTGTCTTCAGGGATCATTATTGCCATTTCACCAGTACCAGCTGAGAGTCTTAAATCACTATTACTGTCATTTCACCAGTACTAGAGTGTCTTCAAAGATCATTATTGCCATTTCATTAGTACTAGCTGAGTGTCTTCAAAGATAATTATTGCCATTTCACCAGTACTAGCTGAGTGTCTTTAACCATTATTATTACTGCCATTTCACCAGTACTAGCTGAGTGTCTTTAACCATTATTATTACTGTCATTTCACCAGTACTAGCTGAGTGTCTTTAACCATTATTATTACTGTCATTTCACCAGTACTAGCTGAGTGTCTTTAACCACTATTATTACTGTCATTTCACCAGTACTAGCTGAGTGTCTTTAACCACTATTATTACTGTCATTTCACCAGTACTAGCTGAGTGTCTTTAACCATTATTATTACTGTCATTTCACCAGTACTAGCTGAGTGTCTTTAACCATTATTATTACTGTCATTTCACCAGTACTAGCTGAGTGTCTTTAACCACTATTATTACTGTCATTTCACCAGTACTAGCTGAGTGTCTTTAACCATTATTATTACTGTCATTTCACCAGTACTAGCTGAGTGTCTTTAACCATTATTATTACTGTCATTTCACCAGTACTAGCTGAGTGTCTTTAACCATTATTATTACTGTCATTTCACCAGTACTAGCTGAGTGTCTTTAACCATTATTATTACTGTCATTTCACCAGTACTAGCTGAGTGTCTTTAACCATTATTATTACTGTCATTTCACCAGTACTAGCTGAGTGTCTTTAACCATTATTATTACTGTCATTTCACCAGTACTAGCTGAGTGTCTTTAACCATTATTATTACTGCCATTTCACCAGTACTAGCTGAGTGTCTTTAACCATTATTATTACTGCCATTTCACCAGTACTAGCTGAGTGTCTTTAACCATTATTATTATTATTATTACTGTCTTTAACCATTTCATTTCACCAGTACTAGCTGAGTGTCTTTAACCACTATTATTACTGTCATTTCACCAGTACTAGCTGAGTGTCTTTAACCATTATTATTACTGTCATTTCACCAGTACTAGCTGAGTGTCTTTAACCATTATTATTACTGTCATTTCACCAGTACTAGCTGAGTGTCTTTAACCATTATTATTACTGTCATTTCACCAGTACTAGCTGAGTGTCTTTAACCACTATTATTACTGTCATTTCACCAGTACTAGCTGAGTGTCTTTAACCATTATTATTACTGTCATTTCACCAGTACTAGCTGAGTGTCTTTAACCATTATTATTACTCTTTAACCATTTCACCAGTACTAGCTGAGTGTCTTTAACCATTATTATTACTGTCATTTCACCAGTACTAGCTGAGTGTCTTTAACCATTATTATTACTGTCATTTCACCAGTACTAGCTGAGTGTCTTTAACCACTATTATTACTGTCATTTCACCAGTACTAGCTGAGTGTCTTTAACCACTATTATTACTGTCATTTCACCAGTACTAGCTGAGTGTCTTTAACCATTATTATTACTGTCATTTCACCAGTACTAGCTGAGTGTCTTTAACCATTATTATTACTGTCATTTCACCAGTACTAGCTGAGTGTCTTTAACCATTATTATTACTGTCATTTCACCAGTACTAGCTGAGTGTCTTTAACCATTATTATTACTGTCATTTCACCAGTACTAGCTGAGTGTCTTTAACCACTATTATTACTGTCATTTCACCAGTACTAGCTGAGTGTCTTTAACCATTATTATTACTGTCATTTCACCAGTACTAGCTGAGTGTCTTTAACCATTATTATTACTGTCATTTCACCAGTACTAGCTGAGTGTCTTTAACCATTATTATTACTGTCATTTCACCAGTACTAGCTGAGTGTCTTTAACCATTATTATTACTGTCTCTTCACCAGTACTAGCTGAGTGTCTTTAACCATTATTATTACTGTCATTTCACCAGTACTAGCTGAGTGTCTTTAACCATTATTATTACTGTCATTTCACCAGTACTAGCTGAGTGTCTTTAACCATTATTATTACTGTCATTTCACCAGTACTAGCTGAGTGTCTTTAACCATTATTATTACTGTCATTTCACCAGTACTAGCTGAGTGTCTTTAACCATTATTATTACTGTCATTTCACCAGTACTAGTTGAGTGTGTCTTTAACCATTATTATTACTGTCATTTCACCAGTACTAGCTGAGTGTCTTTAACCATTATTATTACTGTCATTTCACCAGTACTAGCTGAGTGTCTTTAACCATTATTATTACTGTCATTTCACCAGTACTAGCTTAGTGTCTTTAACCACTATTATTACTGCCATTTCACCAGTACTAGCTGAGTGTCTTTAACCATTATTATTACTGTCATTTCACCAGTACTAGCTGAGTGTCTTTAACCACTATTATTACTGTCATTTCACCAGTACTAGCTGAGTGTCTTTAACCATTATTATTACTGCCAGTGTCTTTAACCACTATTTTCACCAGTACTAGCTGAGTGTCTTTAACCACTATTATTACTGTCATTTCACCAGTACTAGCTGAGTGTCTTTAACCACTATTATTACTGTCATTTCACCATTACTGAGTGTCTTTAACCATTACTTCATTTCACCAGTACTAGCTGAGTGTCTTTAACCATTATTATTACTGTCATTTCACCAGTACTAGCTGAGTGTCTTTAACCATTATTATTACTGTCATTTCACCAGTACTAGCTGAGTGTCTTTAACCACTATTATTATTACTGTCATTTCACCAGTACTAGCTGAGTGTCTTTAACCATTATTATTACTGTCATTTCACCAGTACTAGCTGAGTGTCTTTAACCATTATTATTACTGTCATTTCACCAGTACTAGCTGAGTGTCTTTAACCATTATTATTACTGTCATTTCACCAGTACTAGCTGAGTGTCTTTAACCATTATTATTACTGTCATTTCACCAGTACTAGCTGAGTGTCTTTAACCATTATTATTACTGTCATTTCACCAGTACTAGCTGAGTGTCTTTAACCATTATTATTATTGCCATTTCACCAGTACTAGCTGAGTGTCTTTAACCATTATTATTACTGTCATTTCACCAGTACTAGCTGAGTGTCTTTAACCATTATTATTACTGTCATTTCACCAGTACTAGCTGAGTGTCTTTAACCATTATTATTACTGTCATTTCACCAGTACTAGCTGAGTGTCTTTAACCATTATTATTACTGTCATTTCACCAGTACTAGCTGAGTGTCTTTAACCATTATTATTACTGTCATTTCACCAGTACTAGCTGAGTGTCTTTAACCATTATTATTACTGTCATTTCACCAGTACTAGCTGAGTGTCTTTAACCACTATTATTACTGTCATTTCACCAGTACTAGCTGAGTGTCTTTAACCATTATTATTACTGTCATTTCACCAGTACTAGCTGAGTGTCTTTAACCACTATTATTACTGCCATTTCACCAGTACTAGCTGAGTGTCTTTAACCATTATTATTACTGTCATTTCACCAGTACTAGCTGAGTGTCTTTAACCATTATTATTACTGTCATTTCACCAGTACTAGCTGAGTGTCTTTAACCATTATTATTACTGTCATTTCACCAGTACTAGCTGAGTGTCTTTAACCATTATTATTACTGTCATTTCACCAGTACTAGCTGAGTGTCTTTAACCATTATTATTACTGTCATTTCACCAGTACTAGCTGAGTGTCTTTAACCACTATTATTACTGTCATTTCACCAGTACTAGCTGAGTGTCTTTAACCACTATTATTACTGTCATTTCACCAGTACTAGCTGAGTGTCTTTAACCACTATTATTACTGTCATTTCACCAGTACTAGCTGAGTGTCTTTAACCACTATTATTACTGTCATTTCACCAGTACTAGCTGAGTGTCTTTAACCACTATTATTACTGTCATTTCACCAGTACTAGCTGAGTGTCTTTAACCATTATTATTACTGTCATTTCACCAGTACTAGCTGAGTGTCTTTAACCACTATTATTACTGTCATTTCACCAGTACTAGCTGAGTGTCTTTAACCATTATTATTACTGTCATTTCACCAGTACTAGCTGAGTGTCTTTAACCACTATTATTACTGTCATTTCACCAGTACTAGCTGAGTGTCTTTAACCATTATTATTACTGTCATTTCACCAGTACTAGCTGAGTGTCTTTAACCACTATTATTACTGTCATTTCACCAGTACTAGCTGAGTGTCTTTAACCATTATTATTACTGTCATTTCACCAGTACTAGCTGAGTGTCTTTAACCACTATTATTACTGTCATTTCACCAGTACTAGCTGAGTGTCTTTAACCACTATTATTACTGTCATTTCACCAGTACTAGCTGAGTGTCTTTAACCATTATTATTACTGTCATTTCACCAGTACTAGCTGAGTGTCTTTAACCACTATTATTACTGCCATTTCACCAGTACTAGCTGAGTGTCTTTAACCACTATTATTACTGTCATTTCACCAGTACTAGCTGAGTGTCTTTAACCATTATTATTACTGTCATTTCACCAGTACTAGCTGAGTGTCTTTAACCATTATTATTACTGTCATTTCACCAGTACTAGCTGAGTGTCTTTAACCATTATTATTACTGTCATTTCACCAGTACTAGCTGAGTGTCTTTAACCATTATTATTACTGTCATTTCACCAGTACTAGCTGAGTGTCTTTAACCATTATTATTACTGTCATTTCACCAGTACTAGCTGAGTGTCTTTAACCACTATTATTACTGTCATTTCACCAGTACTAGCTGAGTGTCTTTAACCACTATTATTACTGTCATTTCACCAGTACTAGCTGAGTGTCTTTAACCACTATTATTACTGTCATTTCACCAGTACTAGCTGAGTGTCTTTAACCACTATTATTACTGTCATTTCACCAGTACTAGCTGAGTGTCTTTAACCACTATTATTACTGTCATTTCACCAGTATTACTGTCATTTCACCAGAGCTGAGTGTCTTTAACCACTATTATTACTGTCATTTCACCAGTACTAGCTGAGTGTCTTTAACCACTATTATTACTGTCATTTCACCAGTACTAGCTGAGTGTCTTTAACCATTATTATTACTGTCATTTCACCAGTACTAGCTGAGTGTCTTTAACCACTATTATTACTGTCATTTCACCAGTACTAGCTGAGTGTCTTTAACCATTATTATTACTGTCATTTCACCAGTACTAGCTGAGTGTCTTTAACCACTAGCTGAGTGTCTTTAACCACTATTATTACTGTCATTTCACCAGTACTAGCTGAGTGTCTTTAACCACTATTATTACTGTCATTTCACCAGTACTAGCTGAGTGTCTTTAACCACTATTATTACTGTCATTTCACCACACCAGTACTAGCTGAGTGTCTTTAACCATTATTATTACTGTCATTTCACCAGTACTAGCTGAGTGTCTTTAACCATTATTATTCCTGTCACTTCCCCAGTACTAGCTGAGTGGCACCCATCACTATTATTACTGTCATTTCACCAGTACTAGCTGAGTGTCTTTAACCACTATTATTACTGTCATTTCACCAGTACTAGCTGAGTGTCTTTAACCACTATTATTACTGTCATTTCACCAGTACTAGCTGAGTGTCTTTAACCACTATTATTACTGTCATTTCACCAGTACTAGCTGAGTGTCTTTAACCATTATTATTACTGTCATTTCACCAGTACTAGCTGAGTGTCTTTAACCATTATTATTACTGTCATTTCACCAGTACTAGCTGAGTGTCTTTAACCATTATTATTACTGTCATTTCACCAGTACTAGCTGAGTGTCTTTAACCATTATTATTACTGTCATTTCACCAGTACTAGCTGAGTGTCTTTAACCATTATTATTACTGTCATTTCACCAGTACTAGCTGAGTGTCTTTAACCATTATTATTACTGTCATTTCACCAGTACTAGCTGAGTGTCTTTAACCACTATTATTATTACTGTCATTTCACCAGTACTAGCTGAGTGTCTTTAACCACTATTATTACTGTCATTTCACCAGTACTAGCTGAGTGTCTTTAACCACTATTATTATTACTGTCATTTCACCAGTACTAGCTGAGTGTCTTTAACCACTATTATTACTGTCATTTCACCAGTACTAGCTGAGTGTCTTTAACCACTATTATTACTGTCATTTCACCAGTACTAGCTGAGTGTCTTTAACCATTATTATTACTGTCATTTCACCAGTACTAGCTGAGTGTCTTTAACCATTATTATTACTGTCATTTCACCAGTACTAGCTGAGTGTCTTTAACCATTATTATTACTGTCATTTCACCAGTACTAGCTGAGTGTCTTTAACCACTATTATTACTGTCATTTCACCAGTACTAGCTGAGTGTCTTTAACCATTATTATTACTGTCATTTCACCAGTACTAGCTGAGTGTCTTTAACCATTATTATTACTGTCATTTCACCAGTACTAGCTGAGTGTCTTTAACCATTATTATTACTGTCATTTCACCAGTACTAGCTGAGCTGAGTGTAGCCTTTAACCACTAGCTGATTATTATTATTACTGTCATTTCACCAGTACTAGCTGAGTGTCTTTAACCATTATTATTACTGTCATTTCACCAGTACTAGCTGAGTGTCTTTAACCATTATTATTACTGTCATTTCACCAGTACTAGCTGAGTGTCTTTAACCATTATTATTACTGTCATTTCACCAGTACTAGCTGAGTGTCTTTAACCACTATTATTACTGTCATTTCACCAGTACTAGCTGAGTGTCTTTAACCATTATTATTACTGTCATTTCACCAGTACTAGCTGAGTGTCTTTAACCACTATTATTACTGTCATTTCACCAGTACTAGCTGAGTGTCTTTAACCATTATTATTACTGTCATTTCACCAGTACTAGCTGAGTGTCTTTAACCACTATTATTACTGTCATTTCACCAGTACTAGCTGAGTGTCTTTAACCATTATTATTACTGTCATTTCACCAGTACTAGCTGAGTGTCTTTAACCATTATTATTACTGTCATTTCACCAGTACTAGCTGAGTGTCTTTAACCACTATTATTACTGTCATTTCACCAGTACTAGCTGAGTGTCTTTAACCATTATTATTACTGCCATTTCACCAGTACTAGCTGAGTGTCTTTAACCATTATTATTACTGCCATTTCACCAGTACTAGCTGAGTGTCTTTAACCACTATTATTACTGTCATTTCACCAGTACTAGCTGAGTGTCTTTAACCATTATTATTACTGTCATTTCACCAGTACTAGCTGAGTGTCTTTAACCATTATTATTACTGTCATTTCACCAGTACTAGCTGAGTGTCTTTAACCACTATTATTACTGTCATTTCACCAGTACTAGCTGAGTGTCTTTAACCATTATTATTACTGTCATTTCACCAGTACTAGCTGAGTGTCTTTAACCACTATTATTACTGTCATTTCACCAGTACTAGCTGAGTGTCTTTAACCATTATTATTACTGTCATTTCACCAGTACTAGCGTCATTTCACCAGTACTAGCTGAGTGTCTTTAACCATTATTATTACTGTCATTTCACCAGTACTAGCTGAGTGTCTTTAACCATTATTATTACTGTCATTTCACCAGTACTAGCTGAGTGTCTTTAACCATTATTATTACTGTCATTTCACCAGTACTAGCTGAGTGTCTTTAACCATTATTATTACTGTCATTTCACCAGTACTAGCTGAGTGTCTTTAACCATTATTATTACTGTCATTTCACCAGTACTAGCTGAGTGTCTTTAACCTATTATTATTATTTACTGTCATTTCACCAGTACTAGCTGAGTGTCTTTAACCATTATTATTACTGTCATTTCACCAGTACTAGCTGAGTGTCTTTAACCACTATTATTACTGTCATTTCACCAGTACTAGCTGAGTGTCTTTAACCATTATTATTACTGTCATTTCACCAGTACTAGCTGAGTGTCTTTAACCACTATTATTACTGTCATTTCACCAGTACTAGCTGAGTGTCTTTAACCATTATTATTACTGTCATTTCACCAGTACTAGCTGAGTGTCTTTAACCATTATTATTACTGTCATTTCACCAGTACTAGCTGAGTGTCTTTAACCATTATTATTACTGTCATTTCACCAGTACTAGCTGAGTGTCTTTAACCATTATTATTACTGTCATTTCACCAGTACTAGCTGAGTGTCTTTAACCACTATTATTACTGTCATTTTCACCAGTACTAGCTGAGTGTCTTTAACCATTATTATTACTGTCATTTCACCAGTACTAGCTGAGTGTCTTTAACCACTATTATTACTGCCATTTCACCAGTACTAGCTGAGTGTCTTTAACCATTATTATTACTGTCATTTCACCAGTACTAGCTGAGTGTCTTTAACCATTATTATTACTGTCATTTCACCAGTACTAGCTGAGTGTCTTTAACCATTATTATTACTGTCATTTCACCAGTACTAGCTGAGTGTCTTTAACCACTATTATTACTGTCATTTCACCAGTACTAGCTGAGTGTCTTTAACCATTATTATTACTGTCATTTCACCAGTATTTCACCAGTACTAGCTGAGTGTCTTTAACCATTATTATTACTGTCATTTCACCAGTACTAGCTGAGTGTCTTTAACCATTATTATTACTGTCATTTCACCAGTACTAGCTGAGTGTCTTTAACCATTATTATTATTACTGTCATTTCACCAGTACTAGCTGAGTGTCTTTAACCATTATTATTACTGTCATTTCACCAGTACTAGCTGAGTGTCTTTAACCATTATTATTACTGTCATTTCACCAGTACTAGCTGAGTGTCTTTAACCATTATTATTACTGTCATTTCACCAGTACTAGCTGAGTGTCTTTAACCATTATTATTACTGTCATTTCACCAGTACTAGCTGAGTGTCTTTAACCACTATTATTACTGTCATTTCACCAGTACTAGCTGAGTGTCTTTAACCATTATTATTACTGTCATTTCACCAGTACTAGCTGAGTGTCTTTAACCACTATTATTACTGCCATTTCACCAGTACTAGCTGAGTGTCTTTAACCATTATTATTACTGTCATTTCACCAGTACTAGCTGAGTGTCTTTAACCATTATTATTACTGTCATTTCACCAGTACTAGCTGAGTGTCTTTAACCACTATTATTACTGCCATTTCCAGTACTAGCTGAGTGTCTTTAACCATTATTATTACTGTCATTTCACCAGTACTAGCTGAGTGTCTTTAACCATTATTATTACTGTCATTTCACCTACTGTCATTTCACCAGTACTAGCTGAGTGTCTTTAACCATTATTATTACTGTCATTTCACCAGTACTAGCTGAGTGTCTTTAACCACTATTATTACTGTCATTTCACCAGTACTAGCTGAGTGTCTTTAACCACTATTATTACTGCCATTTCACCAGTACTAGCTGAGTGTCTTTAACCACTATTATTACTGTCATTTCACCAGTACTAGCTGAGTGTCTTTAACCATTATTATTACTGCCATTTCACCAGTACTAGCTGAGTGTCTTTAACCACTATTATTACTGCCATTTCACCAGTACTAGCTGAGTGTCACCAGTACTAGCTGAGTGTCTTTAACCACTATTATTACTGTCATTTCACCAGTACTAGCTGAGTGTCTTTAACCATTATTATTACTGTCATTTCACCAGTACTAGCTGAGTGTCTTTAACCATTATTATTACTGTCATTTCACCAGTACTAGCTGAGTGTCTTTAACCACTATTATTACTGTCATTTCACCAGTACTAGCTGAGTGTCTTTAACCATTATTATTACTGCCATTTCACCAGTACTAGCTGAGTGTCTTTAACCACTATTATTACTGTCATTTCACCAGTACTAGCTGAGTGTCTTTAACCACTATTATTACTGTCTTTAACCATTATTATTACTGTCATTTCACCAGTACTAGCTGAGTGTCTTTAACCATTATTATTACTGTCATTTCACCAGTACTAGCTGAGTGTCTTTAACCATTATTATTACTGTCATTTCACCAGTACTAGCTGAGTGTCTTTAACCATTATTATTACTGTCATTTCACCAGTACTAGCTGAGTGTCTTTAACCATTATTATTACTGTCATTTCACCAGTACTACTGAGTGTCTTTAACCACTATTATTACTGTCTTTCACCAGTACTAGCTGAGTGTCTTTACATACTATTATTACTGTCATTACACCAGTACTAGCTGAGTGTCTTTAACCACTATTATTACTGTCATTTCACCAGTACTAGCTGAGTGTCTTTAACCATTATTATTACTGTCATTTCACCAGTACTAGCTGAGTGTCTTTAACCATTATTATTACTGTCATTTCACCAGTACTAGCTGAGTGTCTTTAACCATTATTATTCCACCGTTCTTTGCCTTGCCTCCATTCGGTTTTTTTCAACCTGTTTTTTTTTTCCAAGTCAAAAGGCGATCAAAGGTAATGCCTAGGTAGTTTGGATTGTCATTCAAATGTAGATTTTCCCCGTTTAGCACTAGTTTGGAGCTTTGTGGGTTTATTTGAGAGGGAGAACAATGTGTATGTTATTTTTCCTTAATTTATCTTCGTTAGCCATGTTTTGGCCCACTCCTCTAGTGATGTTAGTGCTTGCTGCATCTGAATGTTTGCAGTAATGATATACTCTTCAGAGATCCACAAAGCCATCTGCAAAAAGGAGGCATTGCGTGTTCTTCTTGGAATATTTTCTGTTATGTCATTTATGTGTGCAAGGAGTAGCGTAGGTGACAGGATTCCCCCTTGAGGAATTCCCTGTTCCAATATAAACTTCATACTAGTCTGTCCTTGAAGGTGTACTCTGACGGTTATATTCCTTAAAACTGCAGCAAAGGTTCTAATGGCAGAGGAAGCACCGAGAGACAAGTTGTTTTCTTCACAGACGCACTGTCAGTAGTTGCAACGCTGAGGAGCCAGAATAATGCAGACCTAGATGACTTAAGCGTAGTGCTCCACAAACTATGTCAACGTTTCAAAAAGGTTGTGCTACAATGGATCCCATCTCATTGTAGCATCTCTGGCAGCGAAGAGGCCGCAAGATTGGCAAAGGAAGCTACCTCAAATTGATAGAAGCATAATTTTCAAAGAGGCAAAGAGTTTTATCAGAACCAGATACAGAAACAAATGGGATGCAAAGCATCCAGGACACACACAAAATGTTGCATATTACCATCTCAGCAGAAGATTACAAGTTTTAATCCTCAGACTCCGCACAGGCCAAAACAGATTGATATATCATGTATTCAACAAGCTAAAGATAGGAACTACCGATGAGTGGACCTGTGGCACCGACAAAATGACTGCAGAATATTTGCTTCAAAGATGCCCAACATATAAGCAACAGAGAAAGCACATATGACCGTCACCAGTACCATTCCTGGAAAAACCATATTGAGATATAAATAGCTTCAAGCTGGCCAATGCTTTCTTTGAAAATATTCAAATAAACGTCTGAGAGTGTACAAAGAAGAAGAAGAAGACATTAGTGATCTTGTCGTGCCACTACAATCCTTCTAGTTCAGGTGTCACGGATTGCCTCCCCTGCTTTGCAGTAGTGGTTCAAAACTCAAGAGTATCTAAACTGGGTCGTCAAAGGTGTTTACCTTCGTACAATATTACTCTTGGCAGAGATGTAGATGGAAGTGTAATGAAGCTTCTATCCGAAAGGAGCTTTCACAAGATAATTCAGAAGAACAATGAGGCATGGCGCTGAGCAATGGTTAACTTATATCTGTTCGTCGTCTTTTGTGAAGGATTTAAGCAATGGTTTTTAGCGCGTTCAAGCCCGCAGCTGAACTAATTCAGCGAATTCCTCTTATAATAGCATAGCTCTGTTTAGAGGTAAATATATGTCTAGGTGTGTGTGTGTGTGTGTGTATATATATATATATATATATATATATATATATATATATATATATATATATATATATATATATATATATATATATATATACACACAAATAAAATATTCTGGCTCATACGTTTGCTTTCATACATATAAAAAACTGGAACGACTATGATTGTTTAGTTTTAAAACAACATGTAACAAATTTAACAATGAATTAGTTTTTAACAGTTAACATAAATATGGAAAGATTGGTGAAATTTTGCTGTAAATACAAGTTTTCGTCGCTGAGACGTAGGTGAGGATTTATCGAAAAGTCCGTTTTGCTGGTGCCTTTTTGTAAGCACTTAACTTTTATAAGGGAGTCCTGCATCTGTAGTTTTCGTCACTTCTTGCTGATATATATACTTCTCTCACACGAGTGGCGCAATATCTTCAGCACTTCGAACCGTCTGACAACTTGTAACCACGTACTTTAAAAAAAAATAGAAAGACAAATGCCTCTGCTAAGTACACTGAGTTGGAAGCTTAACAGACGCATCCTCTCGCTGTCCACCCACCAATGTTAATCTCTCAGAAGAATTAAATTCTTGAGTACTCAACGTAGCTCAAGAAAGATGATTAAAATTCACCAATATTCATCTGGATATTAGCTGGGAAAATGTGTCTAGACAGCGCGAATAATGATTTGTGTCTGAACTAACATTAACAAGCTATATATATCTCACAAAATGATATATACACTTGAGGCACATGTGATGTAATCATCACTCATCACTGCTCCAGTCGGAGTCTGGGGTCACCTCTACTGTCGGGTTTTCCGCACGACTAGCCAGAAACCATCACCAGCGCTTGCTGTAATGGTTTATGAATATACTATTTTCGTATGTTGAGGTTGCCAGCCTCATATATAACCACTAAGTAAGAAACACATGTTAAGTTCACATTTGTAAAATAAATGTTCACAACTTACCCCAAGATTTTGGGTTATACACAATCTTCTCGCACAGTTTTCGGGTGGACAGGAGCAATTTCGGTGCATTTGCTCTCGAATCACTTGGTCTGGGAAAATATAGTAATTCCTTCTTATGACGGGTGTTCTGTGATACACTTGGCCTAGGAAACTAGTAATTCCTCTTCGACGTGTGTTCTGCGATACACTTGGTCTGGGAAACTGTAATAATTCCTCTTTGACGGGTGATTTAATTCCTTTAGGTGTCCAAACTCTGTATTTAAAGTTCTGGCCCCTTAAGTTTAAACGTCTCTGTATTTATAAAGACGGGCTTACTTTTTAAGGTTTTAAGTTTCCCAAATACTTCGATCTGTCACTTATAAGTATGGAATTCTAGGTCCGATCCTTCTCTTTCTGGCTTTTTGGGAGTTGCTCGTTTGAAATTGCGAAGCTGTCTCTTCTATGTCTCTGAGTTCGCTAGATTTTATTTTCAGTTTCCGTTCAAATCACTGGTTGTACTTCCTGGCAAACTTGCCAATGAGATTCATTGTATATTCCGGCTCTTACTTCAATCCAATCATAAGCTCTTTTCGCACTACGTGGGTTGGGGTGTTTAAACTCATAATTTCCCCCGCGAGTTTAAAATATTAAATTTAATAATCCCACGCGTGACCTCTTTATAATAAGACGTAATATTTCAGGTGACATTTTGTGCACTCTCACAAACAAATGTGTGAACACGTTTGCCTGGTGTAATGTCTTCCGCCAAGATGTCTACCCAGACAGATTATCTGCGCTAATCACACACAGGGATGGGCCCGTAAAACTATTATCTCATTATCGCCTGTGTGTTCGTGCCTTCTTCAGACAGTCAAACAAAATGGTCGCCGGCCGCTCAGACAAACAATGTGGTTGTCCAACGAGGATCGTCTATTATCAAAGATTGGCTAGGCCACTCGAAGCGACAAATGTATTACCGCTGACTGGTGATAATGACCGGGTATTGTTACGATAATACCACAGTTCACCTAGCGGAACGTAAATAAGTCTGAGGAGTGGTAAAGCAAAAATGTACGAGACAAAGATAGTCCCATAGCAGATACTTCCGTAGGGGAGTGGAATGTT
Source organism: Oreohelix idahoensis (assembly GCA_024509875.1). Taxonomy (NCBI): domain Eukaryota; kingdom Metazoa; phylum Mollusca; class Gastropoda; order Stylommatophora; family Oreohelicidae; genus Oreohelix; species Oreohelix idahoensis. The sequence goes on from JAMPIV010004075.1 coordinate 126,465, forward strand.
AGAGACTTCATCCTACTAGATTCAGCATAGAGCAAAATAATGAATGAAAGGGCAAAACATGCCAAATCACTAGTCAACAACCAAAATGTAACTGAAATGAAAATAGCTGATCTTAACTAATTTTGGTGTGCTGAAAACGAAAATGACATTTAAAAATGTTGATTGGCTCTAGTTTTCAAGATATATGCTACTAGTTTATTTAATTACGGTCAATTTATAAATATGACGCAACTGTTGTGGGCGATTGCATAATTTTTTTCTAATGACCAATAAAAATGTAACTAGAAGTTGATGATGCAATCCTACCTATGATTACATCACCTTTGTGTATAAATATCTTATCTCTGATAAAATTTTGCCATTAGTTAGTGCATTTGTCCTTATCAAAAGTATCGTAGTTAGAAATGCCTAGGACATGTGTGAACAGTGCTAATAATTTCTGTTATATATGTGGTGAGGTGACATTTCTATCACAAAAACGAAATATAACTAAAGTGATTAAGAAGGCGTACAGTTTGTATTTTGGCTGCAGAATAGGAGATCAAGATAAGAGCTGGGCGCCACACATATGCTGCAATACATGTGCAGCACATCTTAAACTGTGGTTGACTGGCAAAAGGCAAGCTATGCCTTTTGCAGTCCCAATGATTTGGAGAGAGCCCACTGAACATCTCAACAACTGTTACTTTTGCATGGTCCCTCCAATTGGGAAAGGCATATCAAAGAAGAAAAAATGGACTCTGGAATATCCAAACATCCCCTCTGCAATACGTCCGGTACCACATGGCGATGAACTACCAGTTCCCAAAGTGCCAGAATCATTTTCACCTGCTTCCACTGATGAAGAAGAGGACATTGGTGGTCCTGAACCATCAACCTCAAGCGACCAAGATTTTGAGCAAACTACATTCACTAAACCACACTTCATAACCCAAGGTGAACTGAATAATCTTGTAAGAGATCTGAATTTACCGAAGAACAAGGCGGAGCTTTTGGGTTCCAGATTGCAACAGTGGAATCTCCTGGCAGAAGATGTTACAATTTCTGTGTATAGGAACCGCTAGAAGCCGCTTATTACATTCTTTTTCAAAGAGGGTGACCTTTCTGTGTGCCACAACATTTCTGGTTTAATGGCAGCCCTCAAAATCAATTACATACCGGAAGAGTGGAGGCTTCTCATTGATTCATCCAAGACGAGTCTTAAAGCTGTTTTGTTGAATAATGGTAATGTGTTACCGTCAATTCCAGTTGGTCACGCAGTTCATATGAAAGAAACTTATGAAAACACTAAGCAGCTTTTGAAGTGTATAAACTACGATCATCATCATTGGTCACTTTGCGGTGACTTAAAAGTGGTCGCTCTTTTGCTTGGACTACTGGGTGGATACACCAAGTACTGTTGCTTTCTCTGTAGAATGGGGGAAAAAACACAAATAGTAATACGTCTTACAAGGAGAAAGGACAGGAAAAACCTACGTTGCGGCCACAAGGCCTTCGTCAGGGACAGACAAACAAGACAGGAGGGAAAGAAAGAAAATGAGAATTAAGTAGAGAACATGAAACTATAAAAATAAGAGAAAAATAACTCCCTTGTGTCCAGTCACATGTCCAGTCACAGAAGCAAGAGGGCTGCCACTAAACCGGAAAACGGAAGTGGAAAGTACATTAAAAACAAAAAATAAGAAATAATGAAAATAAGGACCGGAAAAAAGTGAGGGAAAAAAAAAATAATAATATATAAAGTGAGGGAAAAGCGATTTAGAAAATAAATAAATAAATAAATAAATAAATAAAATAAAATAAATAGATATAAATAAAAAATAATAAAAATAAATAAATAAAATTTAAAAAAAAAAAAAAAAAATTTATAAAAAAAAAAAAATAAAAATAATTACACACACACATATATATATATATATATATATATATATATATATATATATTATATATATATATATATATATATATATATATATATATATATATATATATATATATATATATATATATATATATATATATATATATATATATATATATAAAATAATAAAACAAATTAAAAAAAAAAAAAAATGGGTGATCACATCAAAGTAGACAGTCATAATACAATAGGGACTAGATAGAGAAAGGCGTCTCAGACAAAAGAATGTTGGGTATTCAAGCCGTGTGGTTTAAGGCAACCCATAAGATGGATGAGGCGTTGTTCCTGGCGAAACCGACTGTTGGCGTCCGAGGAACAGGATCTGATAGCTGTAACCTGGATGTCAGTGGCACCGTGGTGGTCCGGGCCATTGAAGTGGATGGCCACAGGTGTGGATTTAAACTGAGAGATGTCGTAGAGGTGTCTGCAGAATCGGTCGCCCAGTCGTGTGCCCGTTTGGCCGATGTAAGTAATGGTGCAACGTTTGCATATAATAGCATAGATGACGTTGCGTGACTCACATGTGAAGCCATGTGTGATGGTGAACTTGGCGTTAGGGAACGAGACTGAACGTGTTTCGATAACATACTGATATGTCTTACATCGTGTTCGGTTACATGGCTTGGTCCCAAAGTGCCCATCGTTGATGGTTTTCAAACGGCTGTGGACTAGGAAATCTCCTTCTGAAGTATAAGAGTCTTGGCTGCAACACGTCTTTGAAAATTCATTTTCTGGATTCTCATGTGGATTTCTTTACGTCAAACTGTGGAGCGGTCAGTGATGAGCATGGTGAACGATTTCACCAGGACATTGCTGCTATGGAGACAAGGTATCAAGGCAATTGGAGCCCTTCAATGCTTGCTGATTACTGTTGGACTGTGATAAGAGACACCTCATCGATTGACTACAAGAAGCAAGCAAAGAGAGCTCGAACAGCGACTGAATAATGACGGAATGGGTTCAAATGTGCCTTTTAAAAACATGATATGTGAACTTTAAATAATGTTTTTATTTTTTCTATCATTTTATGTTGAAATATCAATTAATTGAGTATGTAACCACAATTTTTATAATGCTAAAGTAGAAAGACTGTCTGTTCACCCCAGAGAATTAAACAAGCATACATTATATATATATATATATATATATATATATATATATATATATATATATATATATATATATATATATATATATATATATATATATATATATATATATATATATATATATATATATATATATATAGGTAGACAATGGACATAAAAAATCGTTAAAAACCTGCAATATTGAGTTAAAGAGGAAAATATTTTTAAAAATCGATAATGTTGGATTAGGTTACTAAGGGGGTTTTTGAAGCGAGTGGAGCCTTTTTGCGCTGGCGTGGGCGACGATGCATGTTGGGCTGTAGCTGGCCGTTGTAGGTTAGGGGGGATGTTTGTGTGTTGGTGTGTTTGTTTATACATATATACATACAATATATAAAAAATATATGACAGAAAATATAAAAAAAATCGATAATGGTTTGTTAGTAGGTTACTAAGGGGGGGGGGGGGGGGTTTGCGGCGAGTGGAGCCTTTTTGTGCTGGCGCGGGTGACGACGCATGGTTGTGTACATTTTGGGGTGTAGCAGGCGAGTGGGCCAGCATTGAGAGGTGGGAGTGAAGTGTTAGAGACGTCACTATACTAGGACCAGCATCGAGAGCTGGTAGTGAAGTGTTAGAGACTTGTCTAAGACCAACGTCGAGAGGTGTGAGTTTAGTGTTAGAGACTATACCGTGTCTAGCATCTAGAAGTGGTAGTGAAGTGTTAGAGACCTGCCTACACTAGGTTTAACATCTAGAGATGCGAGTGAAGTGTTAGAGTTCTAGAGGTTGGAGTGAAAGAGACGTGTCACTATACTAGGACCAGAATCTAGAGGTGGGAGTGAAGTGTTAGACACTTGACTATACTAGGTCTAGTATGAAATGATGGAAACATGAAAAACGATAATTGCGGGTTAGTAGGTTACTAAGGATATTTTTTTAAGGGAGAGGGTATTGCCTTTTTTTTGCTGGCGGGGTGACGACTCTTGGGTGTGTTGGGTGTGTGTGTGCCCGCGTGCGCGCGTGAATTGTGGTATTGATTTTGGTTTGTCTGGTGGTTTGTGTGCAGGTATTGGTGTGAATTACAACTAATTGGTGTTAGCTTTCTTGGTTTGATAGTCCTTTTCAAAGTGTAAAAGCACTATTGGTTATCTGTAGTGTTTTAAATAGTGTTGTTAAGCCATTATTTCTATAATATTTAGGGGCCAGCTCGACGCTGTATAAACGCTGGATGTATATTTATCAGATCACCGAAGACGGGTGTGCATGCGCGCATAACTTGACACGTCAAAATAAAGAACTTTACAGGAGTGCTTAGATGATGATTTTTCACTGTCACTTTTAAAGAGGTCACACCGCAGACTTGTGTAGATTGACCAATTATTGTGGAGGTTGGTCTTCAAATATGCACCAATTTCCCACGTCTATTCATACAATTCAGTCAAGGGTTTTTATCGAGTGGGTTAATATCACGACCAGTGGTTAGTGGGCAGTTAGGGTGACCGTGGAACAGACAAACATGGAACTGGTAGACGGTGCGAGAGTCTTTGTCCCAACCACCTATCCTAATGCAACCCAAAGCCATTTCACGGCCGTTGAACTGGGTTTTTAAAGACACATTCACATTTCCATTTCATACTTTTGATATCAGTTTTCATATTTCCACTTCATAATTTTTGTATCAATTTTCATATTTCCATTTCATACTTTTTGCAACACAACATTCAAATTTCCACTTCATAATTTTTTGTATCGGTTTTCATATTTCCATTTCATAATTATTGCAGTACAACCTTCACATTTCCATTTCATACTTTTGATATCAGTTTTCAAATTTCCACTTCATAATTTTTGTATCGGTTTTCATATTCCCATTTCATACTTTTTACAACACAACATTCACACCTCCATTTCTTAATTTTAGTATCAGTTTTCATATTTCCATTTCATAATTATTGCAGCACAAACTTCACATTTCCATTTCATACATTTGGTATCAGTTTTTCAAATTTCCACTTCATAATTTTTGTATCGGTTTTCATATTTCCATTTCCTAATTTTTACAACACAACACTCACACTTCCATTTTCTTAATTTTGGTATCGGTTTTCATATTTCCATTTCAAACTGTTTGCAACACAACCTTCACATGTTCCATTTCATACTTTTGGTATCAGTTTTTCCAATTTCCACTTCATAATTTTTGTATCGGTTTTCATATTTCCATTTCCTAATTTTTACAACACAACACTCTCACTTCTATTTCTTAATTTTGATATCAGTTTTCATATTTCTATTGGGTGTGTGTGTGTGTGTGTGTGTGTGCGTGCGTGTGGTTGTGTATGTGTGCGTGCGTGTGCGGGTGGGTTGTACTGGGACAAGGGTTGGTGTTAGGAAACCAACTCGGTTCTGGCGATATTGGTTGATAACAACTGGAGTTGATTTAATGGTCAAACGTGGTGTTAAGTCAGCCGCCGCGATGCTGTAATCAGCATCGTGGCGGCCTCTTTAACCGTCCCAGAATTCCTCTGGTGCCCAGTTAAAACTGGGTCTGCCCTGCCGGGTTGTGTGCAGTGCATCACACATACCTTGTGTATATCATTAATGACAAACTCTCTCTGGCCACAGAAATTGCTAGTCTCATTAACAAAGCTGCAGCTACCTTTGCCTGCCTCACATCACGCTTTTGGGGAAACTCCAAACTCGCAACGATGACCAAAGCTGCAATATATAACGCCTGTATCATCAGCTTACTTCTGTATGGCAGTGAGACCTGAACAATATATGCTAAGCAAGAAAGGAGGCTCAATACCTTCCATCTACCGTGTCTGCGCCACCTCCTCGGGCTTTCGTCGAAAGATAAAGTGCCAAATGTCGAGGTGTTTTCACGTGCTGGCCTTTAAAGTCTGTATACCCGGATGAGACAGGAAAGCCTACGCTGGCTTGGTCATATTAGTCGCATGAAAGATGGTCGCCTTTGCAGAGATGTTTGGCGACTAGCAGATAAACTTGTTTCCGATAGTCTATATTTAGCACTGACGTCACCCACCCTAACCGACTACAAACAGTATGACTCATTCATCGATTACATTTGATAATGTTTTCCTCGCGAGCGCAGACCATCGATCGAGTTTAACGACGAGTGGTAAAAAGCACGTGTGTGTTGGGTTTTCTTAAAATGGTTGAAACTGGCCTCGACATTGTCCCGATTGCAACCTGTAACACTAAGGAGTATCTAGTTGGCGCCATAATCTAGTCTGCCTGTGACATATATCTCTACGGTTGTGGTCAATAAAACTGGCTATTTGGCCTTGTCCAACCTGGCCTTTGATATTATTTTTTATGTTGGAAACCTCGACTGTGTACGGGTCATTTACATAACACTAGATGGACATTGGGGTGAGTAGATTTTATTACTCGATGCTAGACCTAGTCAAGTCTCTAACACTTCACTCCCACTTCTCGCTGCTGGCTCTGGTCATGTCTCTAACACTTCACTCCCACCTCTCGATGCTAGACCTAGTATAGTTTCTAACACGCCCTTCCACCTCTAGTTGCTGGCCCTAGTATAGTGACGTCTCTAACACTTCACTCCTACCTCTCGATGCTGGACCTGGTCATGTCTCTAACACTTCACTCCCACCTCTAGATGTTATAACTGTTCGTAAAATATATATTGTAATATGTACGTATAACTGTTGTATAAATAAACAACACATAACACAATACAATACAACACACCGCAACACAACTCACACACACACGCACGTGCACACACACTCACAGACGCACAACCACGCACGCGAGCGCTCACACACACCCCCACACACTCCAGAGACTCATGGTCATACTTTACTGAAGAGGTGGTGTGATAACGACAGACACTAGCGCTCATACCTCGTTGAAGGTGGTTTCCATTGTTCCCACCAACTGGGTGTACATGACAAGAAGTGATGAAATGCTTAAACCGTTGGAGAGCGGGCTGAAGACCGCAACTGTAAGTTTTTACCGAGGCCAGCTTTTGTTACACGTGCGAAAATACTTTGGTGAGTCATATCTAAAGTTTCCTACCAAAACCGGTGGTCACATTTCTATCACCTCACGGGCACATTTCTATCACCCCACGTGTACATTTCTGTCACCTCACAGGCACATTTCTATCACCTCACAGGCACATTTCTATCACCTCACGGGTACATTTCTATCACCTCACCGGCACATTTCTATCCCCTCACGGGCACATTTCTATCACCTCACGGGTACATTTCGATCACCTCACAGGCACATTTCTATCACCTCATGGGTACATTTCTATCACCTAATGGGCACATTTCTATCACCTCACGAGCACATTTCTATCACCTCAGGGCACATTTATATCATCTCACAGGCATATTTCTATCACCTCACGGGTACATTTATATCACCTCACGGGCACCTTTCTATCACCTCACGTTATAACCAGTGGACCATCAAAAACCGTCTGAGACCAAGACCATCCTTCTGAAAAAAAATCAACCGTTGAAAGCAGACCACGTCAAGCCACGTCAAGCCACACCAAAAAAAACGTATGTTGCTTTTTATAGCTCTGTATTTGTGTTACTTGTTGTTTGTAACAAGAATACAACACATCCACATGTCTCTAACACGTTACTCCCCACCTCTCGATGCTAGACATAGTATAGTTTCTAACACTGCACTTTCACCTCTAGGTGTTGGCCCCAGTATAGTGACGTCTCTAACACTTCATTCCCACATCTCGCCGCTGGACCCGGTCATGTCTCTAACACTTGCGGCGCACACACATTATTTTTTTTCACATCGACAACGCGTCAACGATCGATTAGTTTTTCAACTAATCAACTCTCTGTTAGCGCACAACACCAAACACGGATACCTGTCCTACTACTTGCCCCAGTAACACGTTTGACCATTACATTAACTCCAGTTGTTATCAACCAATATCGCCAGAACCGAGTTGGTTTCCTAACACCAACCCTTGTCCCCCTACAGCCCACCCGCACACGCACGCACACATACACAACCACACGTACATGCGCAAACACACACACACACCCAATGGAAATATGAAAACTGATACCAAAATTAAGAAATGGAAGTGAGAGCGTTGTGTTGTAAAAATTAGGAAATGGAAATATGAAAACCGATACAAAAATTATGAAGTGGAAATTTGAAAAACTGATAACAAAAGTATGAAATGGAACATGTGAAGGTTGTGTTGCAAAAAGTATGAAATGGAAATATGAAAACCGATACCAAAATTAAGAAAATGGAAGTGTGAGTGTTGTGTTGTAAAAATTAGGAAATGGAAATATGAAAACCGATACAAAAATTATGAAGTGGAAATTTGAAAAACTGATACCAAATGTATGAAATGGAAATGTGAAGTTTGTGCTGCAATAATTATGAAATGGAAATATGAAAACTGATACCAAAATTAAGAAATGGAGGTGTGAATGTTGTGATGTAAAAAGTATGAAATGGAAATATGAAAACCGATACAAAAATTATGAAGTGGAAATTTGAATGTTGTGTTGCAAAAAGTATGAAATGGAAATATGAAATTCGATACAAAAATTATGAAGTGGAAATATGAAAACTGATATCAAAAGTATGAAATGGAAATGTGAATGTGTCTTTAAAAACCCAGTTCAACGGCCGTGAAATGGCTTTGGATTGCATTAGGGTAGATGGTTGGGACAAAGACTCTCGCACCGTCTACCAGTTCCATGTTTGTCTGTTCCACGGTCACCCTAACTGCAAACAAACCACTGGTCGTGATATTAACCCACTCGATAAAAAACCCTTGACTGAATTGTACGAATAGACGTGGGAAATTGGTGCATATTTGAAGACCAACCTCCACAATAATTGGTCAATCTACACAAGTCTGCGGTGTGACCTCTTTAAAAGTGACAGTGAAAAATCATCATCTAAGCACTCCTGTAAAGTTTTTTATTTTGACGTGTCAAGTTATGCGCGCATGCGCACCCGTCTTCGGTGATCTGATAAATATGCATCCAGCGTTTATACAGCGTCGAGCTGGCCCCTAAATATTATAGAAATAATGGCTTAACAACACTATTTAAAACACTACAGATAACCAATAGTGCTTTTACACTTTGAAAAGGACTATCAAACCAAGAAAGCTAACACCAATTAGTTGTAATTCACACCAATACCTGCACACAAACCACCAGACTAGTATAGTCAAGTCTCTAACACTTCACTACCACTTCTAGATGCTAGACATGGTATAGTCTCTAACACTTCACTCACACCTCTCGACGTTGGTCCTAGTCAAGTCTCTAACACTTCACTCCCACCTCTCGATGCTGGTCCTAGTATAGTGACATCTCTAACACTTCACTCTCACCTCTCAATGCTGGCCCACTCGCCTGCTACACCCCAAAATGTACACACCCATGCGTCGTCACCCTCGCCAGCCCAAAAAGACGCCACTCGCTTCAAAAACCCCCTTAGTAACCTACTAACCCGCCATTATTGATTTTTTATATTATCCGTCATTATCGAGTTTTTATATTTTTAAAATATATATATTGTCTAAGTATTTTATATAAACAACACGCCCGCCATTATCGAACAAATTTATTGCTATATAACAAGTCGTGCGTCTGATCGTCAGAGGAAGTCACCCCGGCTGATATATATCGCTATATAAAGAGTCATGCGCCTCCTGCAGACGCTCCTCCTGCAGAATCGACACTTCACTCCCACCTCTCGATGCTCCCACCTCTCGATGCGAGACCGAGTACAGGTCTCTAACACTACCCTCCCACCTCTCGATGCTGGTCCCAGTAAAGGTTCTAACACTTCACTCCCATATATAAATATTGTATACACAACAATTAAAATACCGGCACATAAAAACCCATACCCCAACACACCCTACGAGCCGGTAGCCCCGCCAACTACAACACACAATTAAGATACCTACAACCAAACACATCACCACACTACCAGTCGTTTCTATGTCTAAATATCGTAATATATGTCTATATGTATAACTAAATATACGTCTAATTGTTGTAATACACAACACATAACAACCTACACATAACCTACCAGGACGTCAGCTGCTCGTCAAAGGAAGTCACCCCGGCTAAAATATATTACTATATAACAGTCACGCGAACCTCCTGGCGCGCGCGCCGCCTGAAATCGATCGGAGTATTTTGCTATATAAAAGTCATGTCGCGCCGCCAGCGCGCCGCCATAAATACGCGTCGTTTTGCGCCTACACTACTACTAGCGGTATACAGCCATCTTCGTTTTCTTACCAACCTCTCTCTTGCTGAGGAGGAATCCTCGATTTATGGCATGAAAAAGTCTCCCAGCTGCTGCTTTTCGAGTGTCCAACTCTTCTTTGATGCCTCCCTTTCGGTCTATAATAGCTCTGAGGTATTTAAAGTGGTCGACCTGCTCCAGGACCTATTCTCCCAGCTTAATCTGATGTCTTCTTTCTTCTCGTGATATCACCATGGATTTTGTTTTAGAGCTGCTTATGACCATTCCTCTCTTCTCCAGCTCTTTCTTCCAGACTTGCAGGTTGGATTGGAGATGTGCCTCTGATTTAGCACTATTAAACAAACTAAAGATAGGAACTACCGATGAGCGTAACTGTCGCACTGATAAAATGACTACTGAACATCTACTTAAAAGGTGCCCAACAAATTAAAAACAGAAAGCGCATATGGCCATCACCAGTAACATTCCTGGAAAAGACTCTACGGAGATATCAACAGCCTCAAGCTGACCACTGCTTTCTTTGAACATATTCAAGTCGACGTCTGAGGGTGAACGAAGCAGAAGAAACCAAAATGACCAACATTATTTTAAATGTTTAGAAATGAGCGACTCGAAACTGCTTTAACGTTAATTTTCAATGAACTACGACAGACTATGAAAGACGATTTTATTGCAGTAATAATATTTTATAGAATGAATTATGAATGATGGAATGATTGTAATTTATGTGGCATTTAAATTGTTTGAGAATTCTTGAATAAATCGTGTCTCTTTTTCAAAGTTACAATGTGCATTTAAAACAAAAAAAACTTCACATTTGAAAAAAAAAATACTTTGAGCCGGACCGCAGCTATCTTGTCTTGATGGTGCACTCTGGTAGACTCTTCCATCTCTTGGTGTTGTCATCCCACGTATAGCGCTGTCTTCCTTTTGCACGTTTCTCTTCAACTCTGCCTCTCATTACTGTCTTCAGCACCATGTTATGTCTTTTTATATGGCCAAAATTTTTTACCTGTCCAATTTTGATCTGCTATTATTTTCTTTCGTTCTTAGGTTTTCGATGACCTCTTTATCAAATTATAGCTAATAAACGTATTGCTTTATTTTTAATAGAATAATAGCATATATTCATGACATCTAATGTTAAAAAAAAGTCCACGGGCCCCATCAAAATAGTCAAAGTCGGGCCTCGCATCTACTAAGGCCGCCCCTGCATAAAGTCACCACTACAACTAGTCTCATTTGCATGAAACCTGCATCAAAGCATTTGTATGCGCTCATGTAGCAGTAGTTTCTGTGCCAATATGTTTTACGTGATGAGGTTGTCAGACCCTTCTCCCCCCACCCTATGCACCCATCCTCCTATTAGCCACTTCTTACGACATGCATGGGGGGGGGGGGGGGAGCTGTCTCTTAAGAGACCCCCGGGAACTACATGGGGCGACTATTTTGCTAATGCATTATTGTTGTTGTTGTTGTTTTCGTCTACTATGTTGCTGTAATACCCTGTTCAACCTGAAAGTTGGTTATAATTGGGGTATATATTGCGTTTATGCATTATTAATATAGTCTTTATTTCCTTATATAGTAGCCCCATTGATTTAGGCTTAATGTAAGCGTGGGGTTCGGCCAATGACATCACACATTTTATAGGGGGTGTTCTGAGATGAGAAAAATCAGAACAAATGGTACAAGTGGCGTATTAAAGGGGCGGGGTGGTGCGAGGGAACGGTCGGCCCCGGGTGAAGAGGGAGCCATCGGATACTATATACTACTGGGCAAAAGTTAAGGGCCGCCATTCAGTTTAGACAAGGTTTATATAATTCTTCGTGAGCAGGGTCGATTTTCCAAATGTCCGGTAGCTTGAAATCTCTCAAGAAGTCTCTGAATGGTAGAGTGGGACACTGCTAAACGTCTTGCAACATGACGAACAGATTGACCATCCTGAATCCATGCCATGGCTCGACCACGGTCTACAGTGCTGAGACTTCTCCTTGGTGGCATGGCTAATGCTGTGATCATTTCGACCACTTGTCATACTGATTTATTGCATACCAACGGTGAACACTCTTTACCGATGATCATTCTCCACGTGCATTCAAATTCAACTCACTTTTTCACCTTTTGAACTAGTGGGGCGTGTTGCAAAAACCACGAGTTTTTGCAGCAACAATGGCAATTTTCACGAGCGGGTTAAAGTGACCCAGTTTTTGGACATTTAAAAAAAAATTAACATAGTGCACACAGAAACGTATACACATTTCTCTGAGCTCAGTTTTAATAACATTTTCACTTGTCTTTACAGTTTGCCAATCAATTATATAAACCTTGTCTAAACTGAATGGCGGCCCTTAACTTTTGTCCAGTAGTATAGATGACCCGCCATTGTAGATGCTACTTTCATGCGTCATGTTGAAACGCTCTCTTGTAGTTTTCGTTATGGGGGAGGGGAGGGGGGAGGGGGAAGTTAATGAGATAGACCATAGGGACTGTCCGATATAAGAATTCTAACTTTAACATAATGCAGTCTCAAAACTTCAGCTGCATATGTTATACTTACTTTCTTACTTAGTCGGTCATCTTCTACCGTGAAGTGTAGAGGTTTGGAAGAGAGAGCACCATACTATCTTATCGGCTATCTTCCTCCTGGCCTGGTTCCATTCTTTCCTCGGTACTTCAGAGATTGTCTAATGTCCTTCCATCCGTCGTCCTGGATTCCCCCTCCCATACCTGCCGTGTCAGCTGATCTTCTCCCATTCTGCAGACATGGTCAAACCATCTTAGTTGGGACAGTTCTACTTGGGTCTGCAGGGGTTGCGTTTTTAGGAGTTGACTTATCGTCTGGTTGCGGACAATGTCTCTTATTGTTACTTCAACCACCTTCCTCAGACACCTCATTCCTGAGCTTTGGATCGCATATGTTAAGTTAATGAAAAATAAAACAGCTACATTACATTAATTGTTAGCTTCAACATAAAACGTGTATTTAATCCTTTTATAACAAACACTACTTTCGAAATGAATGTAGCATAGGTTGCTCACGTGCAGTTGCTGTGTCGCTTTCATCTCATTCTTAATCAATCTACCGTGTATACCCTGATCCAGAGTTGTACTTGCAACGCTTAAGGTAAGCAGTACTGTATATACTTAAGACCTCTCTCGCTTTTTCGCCTGTTTTCTCAACCCTGCTTGTATTATCTGAGCTCCAAGCCTTCGTCTGGTCGCTATGAAATAGATCAATAATAAACGCTCATCGAACACATTGACTTTCGGAGGCTGTGTGGTCACGTGATACTGCTGGATGACGGCCATATTGGAATACTACAATGGCTCCCGGTTCAGACTAGGTCTGATATTGTGAGTCATTCAGCCGTAGGTTCAGGGTTTTGTGTGACGAAGAGACTAATATGTGCACTTGATGAAAGACGCAATCACTGAAAAATGTATAATTCGTAAACTCAGTGTCATCTCAACATGGTTTATTGACTTCCGAAATCGGTCTAGCGAGGTAAACTTAGGAAATCGCGTTTTTTCTTTCTCAATTTTCTTCGTTAGAATAAAGAATGTCTCTTGTTAGTGAATTTCCCTCATGTTGAAAGATAAATTTCTCATGTACATAATAATTACTCGAGAACTGCTGGTGAAAGTAAGCCGTTTGATCTAGCCTATATTTCAAGTGGTTTGTGGTGTCTATATTTTGTTTGTAAAGCTCAAAGCTGGTTATCGATCGTTGCCATATGAACAAAAAAACGCGACAGAACAACAAAGCGAAGCAACGACTAGGCATCACATCACTGAACAAAGAGATTTCCCAGCCAGCTGCATACCCCAATCATACAAATACTGTTACCATAATATAAATTGTCACAACTATTTTACTAGATGGTAATCTTGCAGACTTAAGGAATATTCTGGTACAGTAACATATTTTAATATATTATACAGTAGGCCTATGCGTTTTTAATACGGAGATGGCAGGTGTTAGTGTTACTCAACTGTGTGTGGTTACAAACAAAAACAAAACTGTGTTGCTAATAGTACTTCATTGCTCATACTTTACAGCACAAATCACATACATTTTTAGTAATACATAAACTAGTGTTTTCAGTGTGATTGTTAAAAATTGTTAGCTTACTTACATTTAGCCTACTGGTTAAGTTAGGATTGTAATATTAGACTAGGCTTCATGAGGTGAAAGAACGTAGGCCTACCGAGTTTAGAAGGTTGTTTCTTATACTTGCTTGTCAAAAAACATTTTCTTTAAAACAAAATTTTTTCTTTATAAAAAAATTAGAGCTACACGTTATTATTTTATTTATTTATTTATTTTTAATTTTGTTTTTGAATGCAAAAACTAGGCTTACACTTCTTTGTCTAGAAATGAAACTCCATTCAGTAATAAATACTTCATCATAATTTTGTAAATAAACATTGATGACAGATTAATCTGAACATTTATTATATAGAGAATTTGCGCTAAAACCAGGTGGGGTTTTTTAATTGATTCACATTTCACTTATTTTCTTCAACTTATAGTAGTTTAGTGATCAGTGTGAACTGGAGGCACCATATTTTGAATTTGCCTATGAGTCTGCTTTGATCTGTGATCTGCACTTCTCTGTCTGCCATCCCTCCTCCTCGATTTCTGCCTTTGTTTCTCTTAATGAGGCATACATCTCACCAAGACCTTTGACTGGTTTCTCAAAGGCGGTTGAGATTCTTTTGTTTGACACCATGATTGTGACTTAATTTGTCTTTCTTTCCTTTCCTTGTTGATGCTCTTCTAGTCTGCTTTGGTTTGAAGCTTATTCTACACTTGCTGATTAGTTTATCCAAGGCTGCTAACATACTGTGGGCCTGGTTTTTCATCAGATGTTATAGAGGCTGTGTCATCCATGCATGCCTCAAGCTCTGGCATCCTCAGTTGAGCCTCAAGCCTCTTGCAGGCCTTTAAACAGTTTTGAGAAGTACTGCATAGCCCTCAGGAACAGAATTAGCTCGGGGGGGGGGGGGGGGGGCCTTTGAAGATATAAAGAAAGAATAGTACTACTGCACCCTCAGGCATATTGTACAAGGCAACTAATATGAAGTTGTGCTGCTGGGCTGACAGCCTCATCATGTATAATAAATTGCCACAGAAACCACAGCTGCAAGAGCATGTGGCAGCTTACTCGCATGCTTCCTGCAAGGGACCAGCTGCATTGGTGGAGCCGTGCTCCACAAGAAGCACAAAGGCAAATGATCATGTATTGGTGAAATGGTACATCCCATTGTGATTCATTCTTGCAGGGTCGGTCTATTTTGCCTTGTACTCTAGTTGAAAATCTGATTGAAAATCCTGTGAAATGCAGTTTCTTGTTGCGTGCAGTGTGTTTCAAGGGCGTGCCGCAACATCTGGAGTATTACGAATCCTTGTGTGCCTAGGCTAGATTCAGCCACATTACATCTTCTTCTTCTTCTTTGATCCTTAGCCGCCGACCGTCAAAGCAGTCAGTGGCCATCACGCCTAGTGGCGTCTTGTAGGGCAACAACAAATTGATTCCACTTTGCTCGGTCGGCAGCCATCCTTCGTACAGTACACCAACTCTGGTTCATTCTTTGCATCTCAGCCTCCACAGTCCTCCGCCAGGTTGTTTTTGGTCGGCCTCTCTTTCGTTTTCCTTCAGGGGTCCAAAGCATAGCTGTTCTTGTGATGGCATCGGGGTTTCTTCTGAGGACATGGCCAACCCAGCTCCAGCGTCTGCCAGCTATGATGGTATGCATGTCCTCTTGCTAGCTCCGAGTAAGCAGATCTTGGTTGGTGATGGTATTCGGCCAAAAGATTCGGTGAATTTTTCTTAGGCATGTTGTGTAAAAAGAGGACAATTTCGACATTTCCTTCTCTGTAACTCTCCAGCATTCTGCACCATAGAGAAGCACAGAAAGCACACAGCTCTGATATAATCTTAATTTTGTGCTTGTGCTGTATTGAGAGGACTTCCAAATGTTGTTTAGGCTAAAAAAGGCTGTTCTTGCCTTATTCATTCTGATGTTGATGTCTTTGCCTGCCCCGCCGTCTGGTGTTACTGTGCATCCTAGGTATGTGAAGGTGTCTGTCTGTACCAGTTGCTGATTCCTTACTGATATGGGCTCAGGGTTGCTCACATTGAGCGTCATGACCACTGACTTCTTTAAATTAATGTTCAAGCCCACCTGCTGGCTAAACTTATTAAGTCTATCCGTTTTTTCCTGGATGTGTTGATGTGAATGTGTTAGTAGTGCAATGTCATCTGCATATTCCAGATCTTCCAATGTAGAAAATGTAGTCCATCTTATTCCTCTTGGACTGCCCTCTGTTGTCTGGCGCATCACCCAGTCTATGACTGTTAAAAATAGAGTGGTTGATAAGGGACATCCCTGTCATACTCCCATCTTCACCTCAAAGGTTAGGTTGCTCTGCCCAACACTACACGTAAAGTTGGCATAGAGGCTTTTTATGATTGACACTATGCTGCTTGGAATTCCATAAGCCCTCAGTATTTTCCATAAACTGTCCCTATGTATGCTGTCAAAAGCCTTTTTAAAATCAACGAAATTAATGTACAGCTGTCTTTGCCATTCTGAGCACTGCTCTGTAATGTTCCTGAGAGTGAATATATGATCTACACATCTTCTGTTCTTTCTAAATCCTGCTTGTACTTTCCTCAGTTTGTGGTCTACTGCTTTCGAAATTCTCTGTATAATTATCCTGCCTAGTATTTTACTGGGAACTGAGAGAAGAGTTATTCCTCTCCAATTATTGCAGTCTGCAAGATCTCCCTTCTTGGGCAATTTGACAATTATTCCTTTGTTTCACTCTGATGGTGTTGTCCCCGTTTTCCAGACTTGTGCAAATAGTGGTTCTAATAGTTCTGCTGCTAGCTCAGGGTCTGTCTTAAATAGCTCTGCATTTAAGTTATCATGGCCAGGAGCTTTTCTGTTCTTTAACCCTTTGATTGCTGTGATGATTTCTTCTTTTCGTGGAATATCTGTATTTACATCTAGATCGTTTTCAGCCTCAGGAACATTCAATTGTGTCTCTGGTGGTTCCTTGTTCAGAGTTTCTCTGAAGTGCTCTGCCCATCTTGTTTCCTGTCCCTCTGCTGTCGTGATGAGATTTCCTTGCTTATCTCTTACTAATGTAATATTGTTTGCACCTCATTTTCTGCTGATGAATTTAGTTATTTTGTATACTGTGCTTTGTTCATTTCTCAGTGCAGCCTCTTCTGCCTGTCTTGCAAGATCGTCTAGGAAATTCCTTTTGTTGGCTCGGGTTTGGCGTTTAACTTCCTTGTCCAGCTGACTGTACTGTTCGCTATATAGTTGCTTTAATCTAGGGGATTTCACTTCTGTTTTCTTTCTTTTCATTTCCTTTCTCAGTTTTATGGTGTTTAATGTTTCTGGTGTTATCCAGTCTTGCTTCTTCCTTTCCTGACCACATTACATGGAAATATGTTATTTCAGATTTTGCTGTTTCTGTTGCTTCCTATATAAATGCCATGCTGTGGACACCCTGGGGTACGTGGTATGTATCTGTTCTGGATGGTACTATTAATGCACTCGTTCTCAAGGAAGTAATGGGTAATCTTTTTGCCATCACTGAGGAAAATATGTTATCTTTGACACTGAGTAATGAATGAAGGCGAACGAGGAAGAAGAAGAAGAAATGTGTCTGCATTGACTGAAGTCTGTGGAATTTATTTCTTTAGGGATGTAAACTTCATTTGCTGTTTCCCTTTCTTTGCTTATGTGCTTGCTGTTACTGCACTTTGCAATAATCGGTACAGCCATTTCAGCAACTCCAGATATATTGTATATACAATGTATTGGAAGGCTAGACAAGTTGTTGAGAGGCACGTCTTTGTGATTACCAAAGTAAACTTTTCATGTTCTTTCAGTTCTCTTCTCTAACTGCTTAGTGTCAGATAACTATTTATTATAGTTGCACCACTGTGCTGTGGACTTATAATAATAATAATAATAATAATAGGCTCGCTCCACTAGGAGTACGGCCACACCACAATGGCTGACATAAGAAAATCAACACCTACAGGTAATTCACTTTAATATTAAAGCACACACAATAAGGCCTCACACGGCCAACAAACGTATGAAATGCAATACAACAATGAAATGCCTTAACAACTTAGACTGTCAATATCATACACGACAGTATTACCTACACTGATAAACTGCAGTGAATAACGCTCACCAAGAGCGGCAATACCTATGACAAAGAAATACTCAAATCTTCAGCAACTTATAACGGCCTGTAACAAATCCAATCCAGACACTACACTGTCCAAGAATTATTAGTTAATAATCCAATCGAACTGGAAAATGGCAAGCTTTTCTAACAAATAGTCCGTGACATGGACTTCACAGCTATCGCTGGCAAAGGGAAGCATAAATTCGTCCTTTCCGGAAAAGAGGCTAGATTCTCACTAACTAGCTTTGCACCTAATATTTTTCACTTCCGCTAGTCACATGACTTAGCTGGTTTAGTTATCCCAATGTTGCCAACTTCAATGTGGCCAGTCTGATTTTTCGAACAGCAGATGCACTGCGAAATCGCGCGTGACACTTAGTGTTCCTTTTCTCAAATGTGAATGGTTTCTGGAAGTATTTTTCCTTGTCCTTCTGTGCTTTCCTTTTTTTACTGCACAGCTATTCTTTTCCACAAAGTACGTTGTGCTGTGCTTACAAGTTCTCCCATACTTGTTGTAATCTATCCTTTTCTGTGTCTATCACTGCTTTCTTGAACTGTTTTTGTGCAAGGTTCTTCTGTTTCCTGATTTATTCTATTCATTTGGCTTTTCTGCTCTTCTGTGGCACATTTCTTTTACATCTGCCTTCCTGATTCCAGATTCTTTGTGGCAGTGAAGATATCCTATATCACTGACGATTTTCAGCTTTCTTTCCAATTTTGTTTGTTTCAGGTGCTTTTGTGATTCATTGGACATTGCTTTATTCTAATTTTAAGTAGTTTTTTTTTTTCCTCTAACCAGCAGCACTCGAGCTTTCCAGCTCTTTTGGCCCAATGACATGTCGTTGCGAGGCTGGGGGGTCAGTGAACTTTCCTTCCAACCCGGTCAGGAGCTTTGCTCCTTCCCATCCACACAGGATTTATGTGCAGTAGCCGTTCAGGTTATTCAGTCAAATTTCCGGTCGTAAACATTCCTTCAAACGCTGACGCTCGGGTTTGAATCATGAAAACCTGGTCGCCAGTACAACGCAGTACCATTACACGAGCGGCAGGGAACAGTAGTAAAACTGTACCCGATCACGGATGTCATAGGTGACTAAGGAGGGTGGGGCAGGTGGCTCGATCTTGTAGAAACTTGAAGCCAAGAAGTTTTCAACAACACGGACAAGCCAACCACAGCAAATAATTTAAAGAATTCAATTCGCCTTTCCAAGGAGGAAGAAGTTCCTGTTAAGGAGGATAATGATGCAGTCTACAGAAAGCCAAAGAGAGTCTGGACTGCTGACTCACCTTTTTTCTTCTAGGAAAATCTCCAGATTGAAAACCTGGAATGTTGGAACACTCTGTGAACAAGGAAAAACTGCACAGGTGGCAACAAGAATGAGAAATTAAAAAATCTAACATCCTGGGACTGTGTAAAACAAGATGGAAGAGGATAGAAAGGAAGAAACTGAACACAGAACAAATGGTGCTGTCCTCACAACATGAGGAAGAAAGTGCACACCATACTGAAAAAAATGTAGATTTAATGCTGAAAAAGAAAGCGCAGAATGTACAGGTATAGGTAAAGGTAAAGGATCCAGTTACACGCCCATTGAGGCATGATATTGGGAATATGGTGTTAGGCCCATAATTTCTTGACCGTCGGCAGAGCAATAAAGTGAATATCGCAATAAAGCGGGTCATACCCATGTTTTTGGCTTCCCAGTGCTTATAAAAGCCTAAAATCATGTTACACTATGTTTATAAGTGCGCAATAGCGCTAGGTGTTAAAAAAACAGTATTGTAAAATTAAAAATACTTTATTGCTAAAAAAATACTAATCTTCATCATCTGAGCCTTCAGCGAATCGTAATCTTTTTGCTGGTGGAGAGCCAAAATCTATTGGAAGAAGAAGGCACATTCTAATAAATAAACATGAATAATTTGAAAAAATCGCTATATCTGTGAAACGCAATAAAGCGAGGTATGTGATAAGGTTGATAATGTTGGATTTTTATTCCCGTTAATGATATCCACCAAAAGATAGATATAAGTGGATGGAAGCAGACATCATCATCATCATCAGTTGATAAGATCTCTATGGTGTTGTTTGCTCCACTGTAGTGTATGGAATGTCAACTTGACCTACGCAGTGGTGTGTAGACATGGATTGAGTGTACAATGTGCGAATGATGATAAGGGTTCGTGTTGTTGACAAATGTTCTTTTCTCACACTCATGTATGACTGGAAGTCATCGACACCAACGACTGTGTACCTTTTCTAAAGTTTAATTGGACGTACACACTCGACAGCACAGATAGTGACAAATCACAGGTTGGCATAATACATCATAGTACAGTGGATAAATGGTCTTGCAATGTTATGTTACATGGGCACTCATGTAGATTAATATTATAATGGACTGTCAGTAGCCAAGCCCTCAGCATCGCCCATACATATAAATCATCTGACTTCACTGACTGAGCACGTCAGCTTATAAACAATATTTCAGATGGCTTCTAAACCTAATCTCGTTTAGCGACGATTCTCCCACATAATGTTCAGCACATATTTTTTTCATATAATAATATATTGAACCGCTAATAACGGGTTCTCATGTGTAGCAGTGATCTCTGGACTAAACAAGCGATAATACGGGCATCCCCTTTCTCTTCTTGAAAGTCGCTACATGTTTTGGTTCCAAGATGGCTTCACTCGTGAACTGTCACTCACGTTTGGATGCAGATAATGAATCTGTCCTAAAGTTAGTCATTCATAAAACATTGCATTGCTCTGTAGATTTGATCATGAACAATTGACTGCATTCTACAGAATATAGTGCTGCTAGGAATCGAAGTCGTTTTCATCGAGTCAAATATATTCTCTTAGACATTCAAATCGTAACTATCGAAAATGGTGGCTTCGATCGAGAGTTCATAAGAGTGTCTTTGATTACCTTGGGAGAGGAAATATGAAACTGCCATTCCTTGGCAATATGAATAAACACTGGGGTAAAGCATACACGATAGGTCTAGACGACTATCACTTTCCCCACAACTACTGAGATCACTTTTTCCCGGCGACAGGCCGACATAGGAAACACACACAGTCCCTATCAGGACGAAGCCAAAATCACCCCACTCTAGCGACACATCCGCCAAATAGCCTTTGACCTCTCTAGAGACAACAGAACATATAGTTCGACTTAGATATGTAAAGATATACAGATATAAGACAGACTCGTCCTACTCAGACAAACAATACACATAAATTCAGGCCATAGATATTCTGAAGCAAGAACAATCTATTATTACCCAAACAACGAATAAATCGCAGTAAAATGGATTTATCCGCGGAGTTTGATCGAAGAGATGGCACAACTTTCAAGGGAAGTAACTCAATAATGACTTTCCCTTAAGCACTAAAAAATTACCTATGTATAATATTGTAAGATATCAAAGACTGCACGTAACAGTATGCCTGTACTCAAAGAACAAGAAACAATGGGACTGAGACTAAAATCAGTAACATTCAGAATTGCAAAAAGATAAAAATAAAGATTAATATCATCCTTTGTTATACACCAATTAATGACAAAGAAGTACCTGTACAAGAAGAATTAAAAAACCCAATTTCAAAATATCACGGAAAAAGGATACCTAACTTCAAAGATAGGAACAGACAGTAGCAGCTTTGCAGAGATCAGGGGAAAATGTGGACTTAGAACAATGAATGAAAATGGAGAAACATCCATTGAATTATCTGCATCAGATAAACTTGCTATCGCAGGAAATATACTTGCATATAAAAGAATACATGCAGCAACATAGATATCACCAGATTGATCATATAAGAATTCCAGATCATTATCACACAATGCAAAAGTTTGTAGGAGAATAGACGTTTCATCATATATTCATCTTCTGTAAGCCATAGTAAAGATGAAACTCATAAGATATTGTCATGAGTGGTTTACAGAGTCTGTCTGAGACAAGACAAATAGTCCGAGTAAAGTCTGAGACGACAAAAAAAAATTCTGAGTGAGGACTGAGAAGATAGATGAGTTATGGTGTTGAATGTGGATGGAGTGAATTATAGCTATCAGGAGTAAAAGGTCAGAAGATGACTCTCACTTCCTACCACTCGGTGACTTGTTTAAAAAAAACTACTTTCACTCTGCCTCTCTCTTCTAGGAGTAAGGACAAGTACACGTTAGTGACTCCACAAACAATCAAGTACACGTACAGATAGGAAAGACCTTTCATCCGCATTTTGGTTGTCTAATTTATTAACAAACAAAAACACAATATTATAGCGAACAAATATTTCAATCACACCACGACAAGTCATACAATGCTATATTACCAAAATCTAGAGACATGAAATGATAAGAATAATATTAGTAATCAGCTAAGCTGGAGTTGACGAACATGGCTCTCATGTCTGAAAATTCCCACTAATTTTTGGCTAGCTAGCATACTAAGTATCCTGAAATAAAGAAACCCGCTGACTCCTTTTGGCCAGCAACACAGCTGTTATACCCCACTTAATGCGCAATATCCAGCTATTTCTCCAGCTTTCACCTCATTATTACTTTTTCAGAGTCCACCTCCCAAAAAAGTCCTTTGTCGTCACACCGGTGTGAAATTTCGCTGTTGTTACCATGGCGGCTGGTCGCCTGCTTAGATATGTTAACCCTTTTCTCTAATTCGCTGACAATCCGTGGAATAACTATACATCCACCAAGGATGAAATTATCTTCCAGGTTTAATTTAAATTCCAATGCTGTACAGTTGTGCTTTAGATCCAGGATCTCAAAGGGGGGCTATGCATGCACCTCACGATTTAAAGGTGATGGAGGCACTAAATCCTTTATTGACGCCGGCCCGTCAATCCTGTGATGGCGTGTAATACTATGGATGAAATAAAGCTGACGATGGCCACCAGGTGAAAGAGCTTTCGATAAGGTGTAGCTTTCTGATGTTGATGCCGGTGGAGCATGGGTGCTCCATGTATTTGGTGGGAGTGGCGTAAAATTCCCAGCCAGGGAAATCACCTGAATGCACACGTAGTAGGATGTCGGGAAAATAAAACACCTTAGTAGGTGGGAACACCCCATTGTAAAGGGTTTGAAGATTTCTCCTGCCTTTCCAGGATGGCAAAAATGGGCAAGGGGTCAGCGAGTCTGTCAGATGAAGGCAGCTATCGCGAGATTTTGAAGAATTTCCCACACTAAAAGTAGCTGGCAAACTGCACAAAGATCTCTTCCACCTCACGACAGAAGTTCCAGGGACTAAAAGCATTTAGAGACAGAAGGGGACTCATTATATACAAGAAATCGACCATAGGTGTCCAAACATCTGGACAGAGCCCGAAGAAACAGCGTAACAATTCCAGGGGACTTTCCTGCCAGTGCAGCAAACTACAAGAGTGTTTGCGTAACAGAGTGACTGCTCTGAAGCTACGAGCTTACCAGACTTTCTCTGGAATAAAAAACCACGGGGGGAAATTTTGCCGCCCACAGAGGAGCGTTGCGGATGCGTCACAAAGACACTTACCAGCATTAAAGGACCTTTCAGATCAAAGCGACATGCTAGCAGCGACCGAAAACTAGAGAAAAAGATGAAAAATGGGCGTGCCCAAAAATCAAGAAGAAATTAGGGGGGATGGTAGCTCCACCCTAGGGCCAAAGTTTCAAACCCAACGTCACAGATATACAACACATGGTTGCAGATACTTTAATATAAGATGTCTCAGAAGTCAAGGAACAAAAGAAACAAAATTACAGCTACAATATTCAAAATGTATCAAGTGCTTCAATACCTCAAAGATGATGCAGATTCAGAAGACCTATGTCAATAGACAAGAATTTTATGGAATGAGACATGAAGTTCTGAGAAAAAGATAAAGCCTGCACAAAGCACTATACCAGCAGAAAGCATCAGTATAATAAATTAATGAAAAATAAAGAAGGCAGATTTAAGAGAAGGAGAACAAGAAGTTCGAGACAGTGAACTTGAGGACAAGAATAGAATTTGCTTAGCAGTATAAAAGATCAAATGAAGTGATGGACGGAACATTATGAGCTACTTCTGAATGGACCAGGTTCACAGGATTCTCTCCTGTTCTGTTCCTTATACCCCCAGAAACATGAAAAGGAGCTACAAGTTCATCGTGAAAGACCAAATAAGGAAGAAATAAAGCTACAAAGCTTCTAAGAGATGGATATGGTGGCCTGCTCAGGTGGCATACCAGCAGAGGTTATCAAAACAGATATTGACATCGCAACCAGAAATACCAACAGAATGGAAGGAAGGAAGGATAACTGGTCTAATTGCCAAAGAAATGAGATTCATTTCTGTTCTGTTATTGACTTGTTTCACATTGTCATTATCTGTTATTATTTAAATATTATGTAGAAAAAGAACAGCCAGACCCATAAAATATTACTTTAAAAAAAAAACTTACTAGCTCCACGGAAGTTGTAAAGCAACTTTTATAGTAGAAGCAGATACTTTAAAAACTGCTGCAGAATCATTACTGAAAAAAACCTGAAAGACAAATAGAGTTTCTTTTTTCCCCCTACATATCCATTTTCAAATAGTACAGCCCTCAGCAGTCAAAGCAACAAAGACCTCAGTATCCTAAGAATCACTCAGTAAACTATGTTGGCAATTCAGAAGAGTTATGATAGAGCAGGTCATGTATCATTACAGTATCTCTTGGAATGAAGAGGCTGACAGAATGGAAAATTATTTGAAACCAGTGCAGGTGTAACATAGCTTTATGTATGCCATCACCTGATTTGTTCTCTCTGTACAATGAAAACATGAAATGTGTAGGTGATATGTGAAAAAAATATCAGCCATTGAAACATGGCAGCATTTATTTCTTGTAGGTAAAATTTAGCTCATCTTATTCTATTCGTTCGGGAAATAAATTATTCAGATCTTGAGCCCAAGCAGTCAGACTTTCAGTGTATTTAGGCACATTGGTAAGCTTTTTTTTAAAACATTTAATTTGCGACATAGTTACTTCCATATAGCTCTTTACTATGTCTTATGTTATTTTTACATCTTATGTTGCTGAGTTTTGTGATGTTTTGTCACATTTTTTGTAGCTGAGTTTGTAATGTCACCAGGTTCTGTGATGATTTCAATTTGATTTATTTCTTTTTCTTGGCTTTGTGATCATGTTGCTGTGATGTTTTTATTTTGCTAGATTTGTTAATCTCGTCACAATTACATTTTCATTACTGTTTCTTCCAGTGTTGCTATTTACAGATATTTAATTGCTCAAGTTTCCTGATGTTATTTCTTGCACATTTCCTGCTGGGTTTACTGATATAATTTCTTTCAAAATTTGTTATCTTGCTTGAAATCTGTGGTGTAACTATGCTTATAATTTATGTTAAGAGTATGACAACTTCGTTGATGAAGCTTATGAAATGCTAGACTACATCTGCAGACATCTTGAGCTGAAGTCTGGGATAGTAGGCTTGGAGCCACAACATTGGCCAAAAGTGCACCTTTTCGCTTAAGTTGAAATTTTTATTTTTAAAACGACCTCAGTGGTTGTCGGGCATTATAAATTTTGACAAAGCTCGAAACAAGGTTGGAATTAGATTAAGGCTAGCTGTAACATAAATATGGATAACCAGTCTGGCAACAGGGCAGACTTTGTCTAATGTCCTCGTCGTCTACCACATCTTGTATGATGAGATTTTTCTTACTCTGCCTTTTCAGTGCAATAGGCACATTTCTCACCATGTTGCTGTAAGTCCTGAGGCATATGATAGTGTAAAACAAGTCTAATCTTCCACCCTCATAGTTTCATGGATAAGAATGTCTCTCTTTATTTACCACTTCTGGGACCCAAAGACGCAGCAACAGAGAATGCAGTCAGTGACGCATAGCTTGACTGCTTGCGTCAGGGTCAGCGAACCAGAACTGACCAAGACCCTACTCCACCTCCAAGTGGTGGTCCTGGAAACAGGCTGCATCACTGCAGTCTGGCTGAGAGAGTAGGGATCGAAGAGGGAAGGCAAACCCGGTCCCAAAAAAGGCCGTGCTGAAGTCGGATGTGTCGGCCGAAAGGCGCAGATATCGCAGCTTCGCTGTAAACAGACACAACGCAACCAACGTCCTTTTCAGGACGAACGAGAAAGAGAAAGAAGAAGATTTACCACTTCCCATCCTGATACCCATTCTTAGCAGTCTACAGATTCGTCAATAATTTATTAGATTCCTCCTGGTCAGGAAGTTGAACTTAATGCCAACAGGATTTATCACGTAGGCACTTCTATTCTTCTTCTTCTTCGTTCGCCCTGAAAAGGACGGTGGTTGCGTCGTGTCTGTTTACAACGTAGCTGTGATATCTGCACCTTTCGGTCGACACATCCGACTTCTGCACGGCATTTTTTAGGACCGGGTTTGCCTTCCCATTGCGATCCGTGCTCGCTCAGCCAGCCTGCACTGCTGTAGACTGTTTCCAGGACCACCACGTGGAGGTGGAGCACGGTCTTGACCAGCTCTGGTTCGCTGGTCCTGACGCAGGCAGTCAAGCTATGAGTCGCTGACTGCGGTCTCTATTGCTGCGTCTTGAGGTCCCTCGTAGGCACTAAGCTACGCAGCCAAGCTCTGTGTCCTATCATGGTCCAGACACATACACTGACTTTCCTTAAAACCATCATAGGAGTTTGAGATGGGTTTTTGTTGTTTTTGTTTTGGTGGGTCTTGCAGTATCACATAAACCATAATTTGAACCATAATTTGCAAGTGATGTAAAATAACTTACAATCAGTGAAACTGGCAAATTACATCGTAGTTGTTTTTTTACCAACATTATTATATATCTTTTCTTGCAAGGCTTTGATGATGGTTGCTACCCACATAAACAGACTGTTGTCAGTAGATCTGACTTCTTGGTTATGGTGATCAGGTTTTCATGTTCTCATTAAAGAAATTAGTATACCTTGTAAACTGCTTAATTTTTTCCTTCTGCATGCATTCTTAAGCTTTAGGTCTTCTTCTTTCTTTGATCCTTAGCCGCCGACCGTCAAAGCAGTCAGTGGCCATTACGCCTGGTGGCGTCTTGTAGGGCAACAACAAATTGATTCCACTCTGCTCGGTCGGCGGCCATCCTTCGTACAGTGCCCCAACTCTGGTTCATTCTTTGCATCTCAGCCTCCACAGTCCTCCGCCAAGTTGTTTTTGGTCGGCCTCTCTTTTGTTTTCCTTCAGGGGTCCATAGCATAGCTGTTCTTGTGATGGCATCGGAGTCTCTTCTGAGGACATGGCCAACCCAGCTCCAGCGTCTGCCAGCTATGATGGTGTGCATGTCCTCTTGCTTGCTCTGAGTAAGCAGATCTTGGTTGGTGATGGTATTCGGCCAAAAGATTCGGAGAATTTTTCTTAGGCATGTTGTGTGAAAAGAGGACAATTTCGACATTTCCTTCTCTGTAACTCTCCAGCTCTCCGCACCATAGAGAAGCACAGAAAGCACACAGCTCTGATATAATCCTAATTTTGTGCTTGTGCTGTACTGGTACCTTTAGGTACCTTGGTCTAAATTTCCAGCTTATAAATTTCGTGTAACCCATGTTATTGCCAATATTATTATTACTATTAATATTGTTAATTTCTGTTACTACTATTTTTATTGGAAGAAATGAAGAAAGCCACATAGTTTCTAAGATATGGAAAAACTGCTGGCACGAATTGCCTAGAGCCACATAGCTTCTAAGATATGGAAAAACTGCTGGCACGAATTGCCTAGAGCCACATAGCTTCTA
This sequence comes from Oreohelix idahoensis, assembly GCA_024509875.1. NCBI lineage: Eukaryota > Metazoa > Mollusca > Gastropoda > Stylommatophora > Oreohelicidae > Oreohelix > Oreohelix idahoensis. The sequence continues at coordinate 154,761 of JAMPIV010004075.1, forward strand.
CGATATGGAAAAACTGCTGGCACGAATTGCCTAGAGCCACATAGCTTCTAAGATATGGAAAAACTGCTGGCACGAATTGCCTAGAGCCACATAGCTTCTACGATATGGAAAAACTGCTGGCACGAATTGCCTAGAGTCACATAGCTTCTAAGATATGGAAAAACACGTGCTGGCATGAATTGCCTTCAAAGCTGACATTGACACCTCTGCAGAAAGTATTATACAAATTTTTCTGTTAAGTATTGGGGAGAAGAATTACGAACAGACTGGAAGAAAATATCAGGGAAAATAAGAGGTGAAAAGCATTGAATAGGACACACATAGAGGTAAAATCTATGAACATTGCATGGCATTTTTCTGAAATCCCCAGGGTAAGAAAAATAGAGGGTCCTTAATACTGTACATGGAGAAGGATATTGGAAACCGACATAAAAGAGATGAAAAAACACATATAAATACCATGAACAGATAATACAGGACAGGAAGGCTTGTCATGAATTAAACGAAGGCTTGTGCTCCATGAGCCACGATAGGGCAATGGCTAGTTTACTGGCTTTCTAGCTCGGTGGTCCATGGTTCGATCCCCAGTTGTGATGGGATTTTTAGACCGCAAACAGCTCCGGGGTTGTCCCAGTCTCATGAATTGGGTACCAGCGCAACTCTGGGAAGATTAAGGCACCGGGGTGATGCTCATCACATCAAATTTTTGGGCCTAACGTTGTATTCTCAATTTGCCTCAGTGGGCATGTAATGGGATCCTGTGCTCCATGGGGATCTGAGCGGTTATGAATGAGTCTTCTTCTTTGATCCTTAGCCGCCGACCATCAAAGCAGTCAGTGGCCATCACGCCTAGTGGCGTCTTGTAGGGCAACAACAAATTTATTCCACTTTGCTCGGTCGGTGGCCATCCTTCGTACAGTACCCCAACTCTGGTTCATTCTTTGCATCTCAGCCTCCACAGTCCTCCGCCAAGTTGTTTTTGGTCGGCCTCTCTTTCGTTTTCCTTCAGGGGTCCAAAGCATAGCTGTTCTTGTGATGGCATCGGGATCTCTTCTGAGGACATGGCCAACCCAGCTCCAGCGTCTGCCAGCTATGATGGTGTGCATGTCCTCTTGCTTGCTCCGAGTAAGCAGATCTTGGTTGGTGATGGTATTCAGCCAAAAGATTCGGTGAATTTTTCTTAGGCATGTTGTGTAAAAAGAGGACTATTTCGACATTTCTTTCTCTGTAACTCTCCAGCTTTCCGCACCATAGAGAAGCACAGAAAACACACAGCTCTGATATAATCTTAATTTTGTGCTTGTGCTGTATTGAGAGGACTTCCAGATGTTGTTTAGGCTAAAAAAGGCTGTTCTTGCTTTGTTCATTCTGTTGTTGATGTCTTTGCTTGCCCCGCCGTCTGGTGTTACTATGTATCCTAGGTATGTGAAGGTGTCTGTCTGTACCAGTTGCTGATTCCTTACTGATATGGGCTCAGGGCTGCTCACATTGAGTGTCATGGCCTCTGACTTCTTTAAATTGATGTTCAAGCCCACCTGCTGGCTATACTTATTAAGTCTATCCGTTTTTTCCTGGATGTGTTGATGTGAATGTGTTAGTAGTGCAATGTCATCTGCATATTCCAGATCTTCCAATGTAGAAAATGTAGTCCATCTTATTCCTCTTGGACTGCCCTCTGTTGTCTGGCACATCACCCAGTCTATGACTGTTAAAAATAGAGTGGTTGATAAGGGGCATCCCTGTCGTACTCCTGTCTTCACCTCAAAGGTTAGGTTGCACTGCCCAACACTATACATAAAGTTGGCATAGAGGCTTTTTATGATTCACACTATGCAGCTTGGAATTCCATAAGCCCTCAGTATTTTCCATAAACTGTCCCTATGTATACTGTCAAAAGCCTTTTCAAAATCAACGAAATTAATGTACAGCTGTCTTTGCCATTCTGAGCACTGCTCTATAATGTTCCTGAGAGTAAATATATGATCTACACATCTTCTGTTCTTTCTAAATCCTGCTTGGTCTTTCCTCAGTTTGTGGTCTACTGCTTTTGAAATTCTCTGTATAATTATCCTGCCTAGTATTTTGCTGGGAACTGAGAGAAGAGTTATTCCTCTCCAATTATTGCAGTCTGCAAGATCTCCCTTCTTGGGCAATTTGACAATTATTCCTTTGTTCCAATCTGTTGGTGTTGTCCCTGTTTTCCAGACTTGTGCAAATAGTGGTTCTAATAGTTCTGCTGCTAGCTCAGGGTCTGTCTTAAATAGCTCTGCATTTAAGTTATCATGGCCAGGAGCTTTTCCATTCTTTAACCCTTTGATTGCTGTGATGATTTCTTCTTTTCATGGAATGTCTGTATTAACATCTAGATCGTTTTCAGCCTCAGGAACATTCAATTGTGACTCAGGTGGTTCCTTGTTCAGAGTTTCTCTGAAATGCTCTGCCCATCTTGTTTCCTGTCCCTCTGCTGTCGTGATGAGATTTCCTTGCTTATCTCTTACTAATGTAATATTGTTTGCACCTCGTTTTCCGCTGATGAATTTAGTTATTTTGTATACTGTGCTTTGTTCATTTCTAAGTGCTGCCTCTTCTGCCTGTCTTGCAAGATCGTCTAGGAAATTCCTTTTGTTTACTCGGGTTTGGCGTTTAACTTCCTTGTCCAGCTGACTGTACTGTTCGCTATATAGTTGCTTTAACCTGGGGGACTTCGCTTCTGTTTTCTTTCTTTTCATTTCCTTTCTCATCGTTATGGTGTTTAATGTTTCCGGTGTTATCCAGTCTTGTTTCTTCCTTTCCTGGAATCCCAAGCATGATTTGCTGCTTTCCTTATATGTTGTTGAAATGGTGTTGAATTTCTGGTCTATATCATCAGTCACTGTCTTTTGGCAAATTGATATCGTTTCTTTATGTCAGGTCCAAAAGCTTTTCTGGTAAGGGGGTCCTTCAATTTGCTGATGTCAAACCTTTTCTGTGTAGTTACAGTTGGTCCAGCCCTTCTTAGTTTCACTTTTAGTTTTGCTACTACTAAATGGTGATCACTTCCCACATCTGCACCTCTTCTTACCTTCACATCTTGTAATGCATGTCTCCATCTACCATTAATCATGATGTGGTCTATCTGGTTTCTGTTCCGACCATTTGGTGATTCCCATGTTAATTTGGGAATTTCTTTATGTGGGAAAAGTGTTCCTCCAATGACCAGGTTGTTAATGCTACAGAAACTTATTAATTTATCCCAATTTTCGTTTGCTGTTCCGCTGCCGCATTTCCCCATTACTCTTTCATTGTATGTATTGTGTGTGCCAACTTTCGCATTGAGGTCTCCCATTACTATAATAACATCATATCTTGGTGTGTCTTCCATTTCTTTCTGCAGTTGTTGATAGAATTCATCCTTGACCTCTTCATCGCTGTCATTCGTTGGTGCGTAGCATTGTATTATTGTAGTATTGGTGAATCTCCCTCTCAATCTTAATCTTATCAGTCTGTTGTTGAGGGGTTTCCATTCCAGTAATGTCCTTTCTATTCCTTTCTGTAGAATAATGGCTAAGCCTTCATTGTGCTGTCCATCCTCTCTTCCAGAGTAAAGTACTGTTTCTCCTGTTGCTGTTTTAACTTTTCCTGCCCCTGTCCATCTGCTCTCGCTTATCCCTAGAATGTGTAACCTATAGTTTCTCATTTCTGCCGTGACCTGTTTTAGTTTACCCGTCTCGTTCATTGTCCTGACATTCCAAAATCCTATTCTTGTATCATGTTTTGCGGTCAGGACGTTCGTTTTCATGTCAGTGGCTTCCTTTCGGCTTTCACCACTGACAGTCATACGAGCCTCAGACTCCGGATGTCCATCCCGCAGCAAAGTTTGTTCATTTGTTGTTGTTTCCATAACTTCAATTCTTTTTACATAGACAGGGGTTTATGAATGAATGGCAACTGTTATTATCATTGTTTTGGTACTTAGTGTCTTCTGCCACATTTTATTCTTTCCTCAGAGCCCCTTCAACTTCTCTTTTCTTCTTTCATGCATTGTTTACAATTCTTCTGCCATTATGATTGTGGTGGGTCTTTTTCACCTGCTCGCTTCATTACTTTTACTTTTTCTGTCTACTTAATGTCATTTAAGGATCATAGGGAGGAGTAATTTTTTTCTTTTGTGATGTGTGTTGTCTTGGCCATGCTATGTTTCTTCAAGATTTTTCTAATATTATGTATTCACCTTTATGTCAGACATCCCTTTGTATCATAGCCAGATCAGCTGATGGCTTATGATGGTAGCTGATTCTTAGCCATTTCAGACCTAAGTTCCCATGTTGAGCTGGTGACATTGCATGAGTTATTTATTAATCTCATGAACTTTCTGTTTGCAAGCATTATATTCCTGGCAGGTTTAGTCAAGCTTAACATTTCATAGGAAAGAGGCAAGACCAATAGGGTACAACTGGTCCTCCAAGTTAAGCAGTGGGGTTGGGTCAGGGGAGTTTAAACTCATGATGTGACTTGATGCCAAATTTAAAAGTCAGGCTGCCCAGCTAATATTCTACCCTAATGAATAGTATAAGTGAACGAAAACAATTTCTGGGGCCAGAGCCAAGATAAAGCGCTCAGAATAGAAATTTATAGCGAGTCAGAGTTGCAAGCTTGTGTTTCATGGGGAATGAAAAGGATAGTTGATGATGATTATGTTAGTTGTTTGTGCTATTTTTGTGTATCCTGTTTACTGATGAAAACTTTTTTAATTGTAACGATGTATGACTGTTACTCACTTAGGTTTTGTGATGTTCTTACATTTACATATTCTTTTATTTTTTCTAGTATTTGTATGTCATGCTTGTGCCATATGTTTTCTTCGCAGAGTCATGTTTTGCCATTAGCAATTTGTTGTAGTAGACTTGTTTAACCATGTTTTTACGTTCATGTTTTAATTGCAATGTTTAATTACATTTATAAGTAAATGATTTGTTTTTGTTTTACATTGACAACTTTTCATTTTTTTTTCTAGCAGAATTGGAATCCTCATGTCCCAGCATCATGCAGCAACTCGACCATTTCATAGAAAAAGCTGTAAGACAAGGCAACTGCGGAATATTCGTTCTAAGTGTGCGTGGAACAAAACTGAAATTATGACCTTGTTATGTTAACCTTTCTGAACAAGATATTCACATTTGTGAGGGAAAATAAAATCGGAATCCCATAGTAATTTACCACTGGCTGGAATCTGAAGCAGATGCTGTATTTGAAAGTAGTATTATTTTATTTCATGTATTAACGAGTATTGCAGAAGTATTGTGGTAATCCAAACTCTAAACATTCCTAAGCAAAATTTCCTTGTTTGTCCATAAAGATACATGTTTTATACTTCTGGTCTTCAAGCACATAAATCATATGTATCATTTCTCGTGCAGTTTGAGACTGTTGAGATTCTATTTATTTTTGCTTGTTTGAATGTACTTGTGCGTCCACACAGTTGCAAACATAGGGGGACTTCGAGAGCAAAGGATGAACATGGGGCAGAAGGTCTCAGGGGGAATCAAGACCATCTCCAGTGCTAGGGAACCAACATATAAAGCTATTAACCGGGAGCCTGCCTACAATCCAGATTTTCAGAAACCCAGCAGGTTGGATGCCTTGCTAGACATGCCTCCTTCCTCCCGTGAAGTCCAGATAAAGCACTCCTGGAATGCAGATGATAGATCGCTAAATATATTTGTTAAAGATGATGACCAAATGACCTTCCACAGACACCCTGTCGCACAGAGCACTGACTGTATTCGTGGCAGGTTTGGCTACACACGGGGGCTCCATGTCTGGGAGATATTTTGGAGTACCCGACAGAGAGGTACCCATGCAGTTGTGGGCGTGGCCACCAGCGACGCCCCCTTACACTGTGTTGGGTATCAAAGCCTAGTAGGCAGTAACAAGGACTCATGGGGCTGGGATCTCGGAAGAAATAAACTTTACCACGATATGAAAAACACACCAGGTGTGACATATCCTACGTTACTAAACTCTGATGAGAACTTTGTTGTGCCAGACAGTTTTCTAGTCGTCTTAGACATGGATGAAGGGACACTGAGTTTTGTTGTAGATGGACAATACCTAGGAGTAGCCTTCAGGGGTCTAAAGGGCAAGAAACTCTACCCAATCGTCAGTGCTGTATGGGGCCATTGTGAAATCACTATGAAGTACATAGGCGGACTTGATCGTAAGTAAACATTGGTTTTTATTTGTTGTCTTTCTTTTCTTATACTGTGTGAGAGAAAAAAACCAATTATTTATTAACATGATATGTAGTCTGATGATATTGATAAAAGAGTATAATAAATATAACAAATGCCCATGTATAAGTGTGACATATTGTGGACATCATCATCATCTCCTTGTTCGCCTCTTATTAAGCATGGAACCACTGCTGCAGAGCCCTTGAGGATGCCTACAGCAGTGCACAAACAGTGAGTGCTGTGGTGGTTTCTGTAACAATTTGTTTTACCTGATGGTGTTGCCTTTCCCATTCACAACCTCATATTCATTGCCTTTTTATGGCATGCTTGAGGGAGCATTGTTATGACCATGGCATGACTTTTTTTTTTCTCTTTTGTTCGAAGCACACGACCACTATGATATTATTCAATCGTTCTTTGCTGTCTGTCTCACATTGTCCCAGAGCATGTTCACTCTTTTGATCTTCTCCATGTGTTTGTTGATTATTCTGCTCTTCTCTTTCACTGCAGGTTCTGCTGTAAGACCTGCCTGGCTAAATGTTATTGATGAGTTCTCCCAAGATAATGGCCTTCTCAGTTTCATTTCTTTCTGGCTCTGTGTTTTTAAATCTAAATATTGGTGTGTTGTGGTTCACATGTCTCAGTTGCTTGTTATGTTTTGTAATTTGAATTTTAACGTGTGCTCAGGGCACTTTATTAAAAAAAAAATGTTTGCTGCACTTCCTTTGTAGCTAAGACGTTTGTTTTACATTTATGACCTGTACAGACAAACTGTTCCCAGATCGCTGTTGAAAATTTTCATTATGGCTTTAACAAATGGAACTATAAGTAGTTTTTTAAATAAATAACTGAACCTCATGTTAAATGACCCCGACAATTTTAATAGATGGGTAGTTGCTGTGAGGTGTCTGCTTCATGAAGGCGCTAGCTGCCAAAGCAATTCTAGTATGGATTTCTCTTGTTGTGTCACCAGTAGTTTTTCCCCGTTCAAGATGATATCAAAGGTCTCGTTAGAAAAGTTCATAGCTTTAGTTTTAGAGGCATTTATTTGGAGACCAATTTTAACCGAGAGATGACACAAAATTATTTATTGCTTCTTGGGATTGTCTTGGTGTTGAACTTAAGAATGCTACATCATCTGCGAAATCCAGGTCCCCCAGGAATTTTCCATTTGTCCATTTTATACCCAATTGTTCATTGTGGGTATAGTTTCTCATAACCCAATCAATAGCTATTCCAAAAAGTAGTGGTGACATAATACAGCCTTGTTTCACCCCTGTTTCTACTGTAAACCATTCTGTATTCCCTTTATTTGTTCTAACACAACATCTTGCATTGTCATATAGCGCTTTGATTATATTCACATATTTTGTTGGAAAACCATAGATTGTAAGTATCTTCCACAATGATGGGCGGTGTAGACTATCAAAGGCTTTTTGAAAATCGACTCGAAGGTGATAATAAGTGGCGATTGCCTTTCCACTGATTCTTCTATAATTGTTCTTAGTGTGAATATTTGATCAATACATGATCGTTTCGGCCTGAAACCCGCTTGTTCTTCTCTTGATCTTTTCGTCAGCTGGCTATAACGGAAACGAAGAAAAAAGGACAAGGAGTCATGGATCTCGATGGCAACACGTTGCTCTACAGTGGTGTACCCATATCTGAAAGGGCTAAAGGGGGCGTGGGTTGCATTGTGTCCCAAAATCAAAAAGATAGTATCAAGGGATGGAACTTTGTCTCGGAGCGCATTATGGTTGTAAAACTAAAAGAAGGAGAAACCATAGTCAACCTGGTCATAGTGTATGGGCCAAATGAGGATGAGAGAGAGCAGAGGTCAAGGAGGAATTCTTCGAGCTGCTTCAAAGGACAGTGGATGACTGCCTAGATGAAGTTATTATGCTCGGAGATTTTAATGCCAGAGTTGGAAATGACCATGCTAGATGGGGTGGAGTTATCGGAAGATATGGAGAAGATACTCTCAATGACAATGGAAAGCGACTCCTTAGATTCTGCAGTGAGCAGAATCTGATCATTACAAACACAAAGTTCCCCCATAAGCGCATACATGCATACACTAGATGTGAACCAACCAAGAATGAGAAGTCAGTGATCGACTATGCCATTGTTCGGAGAAGCTCATTCTGATATGTCCGAGATGCAAGAGTCTGGAGGGGGCCAGAGATTGGAAGTGATCACTACCTGCTAACAATCAAACGAACAACTGAAAGAGTTGCTCAGCCTAGGAACTGCCCAACATCACGCAAGAAACCAAGTAAACGAGCAGGAGAAATGAGCATTAGGACCTACAAGCTGAGAGAGCCAGAAATTAAGACCAGATATCAGGGGCTTATTGCTACAGCAGTGAGCAACACAGAAGAACGACCTGTGACTTGGAAACCCTCTGGAATAAATTCAAGGATATCATAAAGACAGCTGCTGCAGAAGCATGCGGTGAAGTCCGACTTGGGAACCAGAGAAAGAGGACACCTTGGTGGACAGAGGAAGTCAAAGAGAAAATAAGAAAGAAGAAAATGGCATGGAAACAATACTTAGGAGCTAAAAACACAACAGGACAAATGGAAAAATATAGAGAATATGTGACACTCAGAACAGAAGCAAAGAACAAAGTGCTAGCAGCAAAACAGAAGTCCTGGGAAGAATTTGGAGAAAAGCTAGAAAAAGATGCACAAGAAAACCAGAAATTGTTCTATAAGACCCTAAAGAACATGAGGAAAGAAAAACAATGCCCTCTCAAATTTATAAAGGACAAGCAAGGCAAATTGCTTACTGCCCCGAAGGAAGTAATGGAAAGATGGAAAGAATATTTCTCAGAACTCCTGGATGGTGAGCATGATGAAGCATCAGAAATGATAACCACTGACACAGAAGAGGAAACCAATGATGGTGAAGATGACATAAAGATGGAAGAACTGAGGGCAGCACTAGAGAAAATCAAGATGGGCAAAGCAGCAGGGCATGATGGTATAACACCAGAAATGGTTAAGTACATGGGAGCATCAGGCGACCTATTACTCTTAAAGGTCCTACAGGCAGCATGGTGCAACAAGACCATACCAAAGGATTGGGAGATTGCCATCATAACACCAATTTTCAAAAGGGTGACAATCGACAATGTGGAAACCATAGAGGCATATCCCTTCTCAGTGTCCCTGGTAAAATCTACTCTAGAATCCTAGAGCAGAGACTCCGACGCCTAGCTGAGCCACAATTGGATGAGGTCCAGTGCGGATTCCGAGCAAACCGAAGTACTCAAGACCTAATCTTCACACTCAGACAGCTGAGTGAAAAGGGCCCTTGAGTATAAGAGTGAGATCCATCTTTGTTTCATAGATCTGGAAAAGGCGTTTTGACAGGGTCCCCTGGAGCAAACTTTGGGACTGTTTGGCAAGGAAGAATATTCCAGCACCTCTGATTCATGCTATACAGAGCTTCTACAAGTCTTGCAGAAATTATGTGAGGACAGCAAACCATAAGTCAGAAGAGTTCAGGACCACCACTGGTGTAAGACAAGGTGATATCCTATCACCTTACCTCTTCATACTCCTTATGGACGATGTCATCAAGGCATGTAAGGAGAGAACAAGAAAGTATTCAGTGGGTACTGGAAGATGAGACAGGTCTATATTTCGGAGCTGGCATTTGCTGATGATGTTGCCCTGATTGCTAAATCAGAGGCACATCTCCAATCCAGCCTGCAAGTCTGGAAGGAAGAGCTGGAGAAGAGAGGGATGGTCATAAGCAGCTCTAAAACAAAATCCATGGTGATATCACGAGAAGAAAGAAAACATCAGATTAAGTTGGGAGAACAGGTCCTGGAGCAGGTCGACCACTTTAAATATCTCGGAGCTATTATAGACCGAAAGGGAGGCATCAAAGAAGAGTTGGCCACTCGAAAAGCAGCGGCTGGGAGACTTTTTTCAGGCCATAAATCGTGGATTCCTCAGCAAGAAAGAGGTTGGTAAGAAAACGAAGATGGCTGTATACCGCTCCACCTATGTCCCAGTCTTGACATATGGATGCGAGTCGTGGGCAATGACTAAAACCCACAAAAGCCAGATCCAAACCTCAGAAATGAGGTATCTGAGGAAAGTGGTTGAAGTAACAAGAAGAGACATGGTCCGCAACCAGACGATCCGTCAAGGCCTAAAATCCCATCCGCTGCAGACCCAAATAGAACAGTCCCAACTAAGATGGTTTGGCCATGTCTGCAGAATGGGAGAAGATCGGCTACCACGACAAGCATAGGAAACAAAGCGCCAGGGATCCAGACCCCCAGGACGACCCAGAGTCCGCTGGGAGGACAACATTAGACAATCTTTGAAGGACCGAGGACTAGAATGGAACCAGGCCAGGAAGAAGACAGCTGATAGAATGGTCTGGCGCTCTCTCTTCCAAACCTCTACACCTCACGGTAGAAGGGGAACGACTAAGTAAGTAAGTAAGTAAGACAATAGGGGGAGGGGGTTTGGAAATATGTGACGTCACACACAAAAATGTCACACTCACTTCTTTCATAAATTTGTTTCTGCTTTTATCCGCAATAATTAACTTTTAGCTCAGAAGAGGAAACCAATGGTGGTCAGGATGGCTATCCGATATTTCACCTGAGATTATAATGTTAATATAAGTCGTCCATAAGGAGGAGTTATTTATTACGGATAAAAGTTAACTATTGTGGATAAAAGGTAACTGTATTGCACATAAAAGTTAACTTACTTACTTAGTCGTTTCTCTTCTACCGTGAGGTGTAGAGGTTTGGAAGAGAGAGCGCCATACTATCCTATCGGCTGTCTTCCTCCTGGCCTGGTTCCATTCTAGTCCTCGGTCCTTCAAAGATTGTCTAATGTTATCCTCCTAGCAGACTCTGGTTCATCCTGGAGGTCTGGATCCTCTAAGTTTCCTTTGCTTGTCTTCTCCTATTCTTCTGACATGGGACTGTTCTACTTGGATCTGCAGGGGTTGGGTTTTTAGGCCTTGACGTATCGTCTGGTTGCAGACCATATCTCTTGTTACTTCAATCACCTTCCACAGATACCTCATTTCTGAGGTTTGGATCTGAGTTTTGTCAATTGTAGTCATTGCCCATGACTCACATACATTACCTGAAGACTGGGACATAGATGGAGCGGTATACATCCATCTTCGTCTTCTTGCCAACTTCTCTTTTGCTGAGGAATCCTTGATTTATGGCCTGAAAAAGTCTCCCAGCTGCCACTCTTTGGGTAACCAACTCTTCTTTGATGCCTCCCTTCCAGTCTGTGACAGCTCCGAGAAATTTAAAGTGGTTGACCTGCTTTAGAACTTGTTCTCCCACTTAATCTGATGCCTTCTTTCCTCTCGTGATATCACCATGGTTTTTGTTTTAGAGCTGCTGATGACCATCCCTCTTTTCTCCAGCTCTTCCTTCCTTGCAGGTTGGATTGAAGATGTGCCTCTGATTTAGCGGTCAAGGCAACATCATCAGCAAATGCCAGCTCTGAAATACAGACCTGTCTCATCTTCCAGTACCCCACTGAATACTTTCTTGTGCTCTCCCCACATGCCTTGATGACATCGTCCGTGAGGAGTATGAAAAGATCACCTTGTCTTACACCTTGGTGGTCCTGAACTCTTCTGCCTTATGGTTTGCCATCCTCACATAATTTTTGCAAGACTTGTAGAAGCTCTGTATAGCATGAATCAGAGGTACTGGAAAAAAATTCTTCCTTGCTAAGAGTCCCAGAGTTTGCTCCATGGGATCTTGTCAGATGCCTTTTCCAGATCTTAGAAACAAAGGTGCATCTCACTCTTATACTCAAAGGCCTTTTCACTCAGCTTTCTGAGTATGAAGATTAGGTCTTGAGTACTTCGGTTTCCTCGGAAGCCACATTGAACCTCATCCATTTGTGGCTTAGCTAGGCATCTGAGTCTCTGCTCTACGATTCTAGGGTGTCTAAAACCAGCTGGGCTCAACACTCTACACACCTTTGTCTGAGGTCACCCTTTCTCTCCTGTTCTACTTTGACTCTTTCCACTCTTATCCCATTTTTCTATTTTCTGCCGCCCTCTAATTATACGCTTGAATATATATTACACTGTTTTTAATATGTCTAGATTTTTTATTTTATCTTATTTTTTATTTATTTATCTTCGACTCATTCTGTTCCCTTCTACTTCCAGTCCCCACTTATATTACGTTTGGGTAGTTTATCGCTTAGTTTTGTTTTTTAGTCTCTAAGTATGTATTGTGTACATCCGGTGGTGGCAGTCATTTCCTTTTCCTGGCACGCGCCTATAATCGTTAGGATTGCGACGCCTTTAGGGAAGTACCTAGACTAGTTTTAATTTTTAAATTTTAATTTTTATATTTTTTTAGGTTCTTATGTGTCCTATCTAACCTTCACTTTCTTTCCTTTCCCTGACGAAGGCCTTGTGGCCGTAACGTTGGCTATTTTCTTATTCTTTTGTCCTCGTAAGACGAATCACCTATTTTCGATTTTTTTTCACACCCATCCATACGATTCTAGAGTAGATCTTACCAGGGACACTGAGAAGGGATATTGCCCTCTATGATTTCCACATTGTAGGTTGTCACCTTTTTTGAAAATGGGTGTTATGATAGCAATCTCCCAATCCTTTGGTATGGTCTTGTTGCACCAAGCTGCATGTAGGACCCCGAGAAGTAATAGGTCGCCTGCTGCTCCCATGTACTTAACCATATCTGGTGCTATACCATCATGCTCTGCTGCTTTGCCCATCTTGATTTTCTCCAGTGCTGCCTTCAGTTCTTCCACCTGATGCCATCTTCGCCGCCATTAATTTCCTCTTCTGTGCTAGTGGTTATCATTTCTGATGTTTGACCTTGCTCGCCATCAAGGGGTTCTGAGAAATATTCTTTTCATCTTTCCATTACTTCCTTTGGGGCAGTAAGCAATTTAAGAGGGCACCGTTTTTCCTTTCTCATGTTCTTTAGGGTCTTGTAGAACAATTTCTGGTTTTCTTGAGCATCATTTTCTAGCTTTTCTCCAAATTCTTCCCAGGATTTCTGTTTTGCTGCTAGCACCTTGTTCTTTGCTTTTGTTCTGAGTATGACATATTCTCTATATTTCTCTGTTTTTCCTGCTGTGCTTTTCTTCTTCTTCTTTGATCCTTAGCCGCCGACCGTCAAAGCAGTCAGTGGCCATTACGCCTGGTGGCGTCTTGTAGGGCAACAACAAATTGATTCCACTTTGCTCGGTTGGCGGCCATCCTTCGTACAGTACCCCAACTCTGGTTCATTCTTTGCATCTCAGCCTCCACAGTCCTCCGCCAAGTTGTTTTGGTCGGCCTCTCTTTCGTTTTCCTTCAGGGGTCCATAGCATAGCTGTTCTTGTGATGGCATCGGGGTCTCTTCTGAGGACATGGCCAACCCAGCTCCAGCGTCTGCCAGCTATGATGGTGTGCATGTCCTCTTGCTTGCTCCGAGTAAGCAGATCTTGGTTGGTGATGGTATTCGGCCAAAAGATTCTGAGAATTTTTCTTAGGCATGTTGTGTGGAAAGAGGACAATTTCGACATTTCCTTCTCTGTAGCTCTCCAGCTCTCCGCGCCATAGAGAAGCACAGAAAGCACACAGCTCTGATGTAATCCTAATTTTGTGCTTGTGCTGTACTGAGAGGACTTCGAGATGTTGTTTAGACTAAAAAAGGCTGTTCTTGCTTTGTTCATTCTGTTGTTGATGTCTCTGCTTGCTCCGCCATCTGGTGTTACTATGCATCCTAGGTATGTGAAGGCATCTGTCTGTTCCAGCTGCTGATTCCTTACTGATATGGGCTCAGGGTTGCTCACATTGAGCGTCATGACCTCTGACTTTTTAAAATTGATGTTCAAGCCCACCTGCTGGCTATATTTATTAAGTCTATCTGTTTTTTCCTGGATGTGTTGATGTGAATGTGCTAGCAGTGCAATGTCATCTGCATATTCTAGATCTTCCAATGTAGAAAATGTAGTCCATCTTATTCCTCTTGGATTGCCCTATATTGTCTGGCGCATCACCCAGTCTATGACTGTTAAAAATAGAGTGGTTGATAAGGGGCATCCCTGTCGTACTCCTGTCTTCACTTCAAAGGTTAGGTTGCTCTGCCCAATGCTACACGTAAAGTTGGCATAGAGGCTTTTTATGATTGACACTATGCAGCTTGGAATTCCATAAGCCCTCAGTATTTTCCATAAACTGTCCCTATGTATACTGTCAAAAGCTTTTTTCAAAATCAACGAAATTAATGTACAGCTGTCTTTGCCATTCTGAGCACTGCTCTATAATGTTCCTGAGGGTAAATATATGATCTACACATCTTCTGTTCTTTCTAAATCCTGCTTGTTCTTTCCTCAGTTTGTGGTCTACTGCTTTTGAGATTCTCTGTATAATTATCCTGCCTAGTATTTTGCTGGGAACTGAGAGAAGAGTTATTCCTCTCCAATTATTGCAGTCTGCAAGATCTCCCTTCTTGGGCAATTTGACAATTATTCCTTTGTTCCACTCTGTTGGTGTTGTCCCTGTTTTCCAGACTTGTGCAAATAGTGGTTCTAATAGTTCTGCTGCTAGCTCTGGGTCTGTCTTAAATAGCTCTGCATTTAAGTTATCATGACCAGGAACTTTTCCATTCTTTAACCCTTTGATTGGTGTGATGATTTCTTCTTTTCGTGGGATGTCTTTATTAACATCTAGATCATTTTCAGCCCCAGGAACATTCATTTGTGTCTCTGGTGGTTCCTTATTCAGAGTTTCTCTGAAATGCTCTGCCCATCTTGTTTCCTGTCCCTCTACTGTCATGATGAGATTTCCGTGCTTATCTCTTACTAATGTAATATTGTTTGCACCTCGTTTTCCACTGATGATTTTAGTTATTTTGTATACTGTGCTTTGTTCACTTCTCAGTGCTGCCTCTTCTGCCTGTCTTGCAAGGTCATCCAGAAATGTCCTTTTGTTAGCACGGGTTTGACGTTTTAACTTCCTTTTCCAGCTGACTGTACTGTTCACTATATATTGCCTTTAACCTGGGAGACTTAGCTTCTGTTTTCTTTCTTTTCATTTCTTTTCTCTTCGCTATGGTTTTTAGCGTATCTGGTGTTATCCAGTCTTGGCTCTTTCTTTCCTGGAATCCCAAGCATGACTTACTGCTTTCCTTGTATATTGTTGAGATGGTGTTGAATCTCTGGTCAACATCATCGGTCTCTGTTCTTTCCTGGCTTTTGATAATCTCATATCTTCTCTTTACGTCGACCACGAAAGCTTTTCTTGTGAGGGGGTCCTTCAGTTTCGTGATGTTGTATCTTTTTTGTTTGACTGCAACTGGTCCAGCAGCTCTGAGTTTCACTTTCAGTCTTGCTACTACTAGGTGATGATCACTTCCCACATCTGCGCCTCTTCTTACTTTCACGTCTTGTAGTGCATGTCTCCATCTGCCATTGATCATTATGTGATCTATCTGGTTTCTGTCTCGTCCGTTTGGTGATTCCCATGTTAACTTGTGCACTTCCTTGTGTGGAAAAAGTGTTCCTCCAATGACCAGGTTGTTAATACTGCAGAAGCTTATTAATTTGTCCCCATTCTCATTTGCTGTTCCACTGCCGCATTTCCCCATTACTCTTTCGTTATAATTATTGTGTGCTCCCACTTTTGCATTTAGGTCTCCCATTACTATAATGAGATCGTACCTGCGTGTAGTTTCCATTTCTTTTTGTACCTGTTGATAGAACTCGTCCTTCATCTCTTCATCGCTGTCATTTGTTGGTGCATAGCATTGTATAATTGTGGTGTTGGTGAACCTCCCTCTCAGTCTTGCTCTTATCAGTCTGTTGTTGATGGGTTTCCATTCCAGTAAAGACCTTTCCATTCCTTTCTTCAGGATAATGGCTACACCTTCGTTGTGCTGACCATCCTCTCTGCCAGAATAAAGTACTGTTTCCCCTGTAGCTGTTTTTATTCTCCCCTTACCTGTCCATCTGCTCTCGCTTATTCCCAGGATATGTATCTTGTAGTTCCTCATCTCTGCTGTGATTTGTCTCAGCTTTCCTGCCTCATTCATAGTTCTGACGTTCCAAAAACCAATTTTGGTTTCGTGTTTTGCGGTCGGGGCATCCATTTTCATGCCAGTGGCTTCCTTTCGCTTTCACCACTGTCAGTCATACGAGCCTGAGACTCCGGATGTCCATCCTGCAGCAAAGTTTTTTCCATTTATTGTTGTTTCCGTAATGTGCGATTTTTTTTTTTTTTTTAGCTTTTAGCTCCTAAGTTTTTTTTTTTTTTTTCCGTACGCCCGCTAATACTCGAGGCGAAATCTCAGGTTATTATTTTATGTCTAACCTGACATTGATTTTACGTGTGTATCCCTTTATTTCTTGTACAGAGACAGGTGTCCCTCGCCATTCAGGCAAATACTCGCCGATTTCGGAGGTACCCATTGCAGCTGGGTCGGCTCAGGAGCCGCCAGTCCCTGGTCGACGACACTCCTTCAAATGTTCTCGCCAGGTCTCGAGTTAATCCAGTCCAAATCCCGGTCGACGAAAAATGCTCCTAAGTATTATTTCCATTCCTTTTTCTTCTCTCTATTTTCCTCTTTAACTTCCTGTGTCCACCAAGTTGTCATCTTTCTCTTCATCTAAGTCAGACTTCACCACTTGCTTCTCCTGCAGCTGTCTTTATAATGTCCTTGAATTTAAGTCAGAGGGTTTCCAGGTCATCAGGTTGTTCTTCTGTGTTTCTCACTGCTGTAGCAATAAGCCCCTGATATCTGGTCTTAACTTCTTGCTCTCTCAGCTTGTAGGTCTTAATGCTCATTTCTCTTGTTTGTTTACTTAGTTTCTTGCATGATGGTAGGCATTTCCTAGGCCGAGCAACTCCTTCAGTTGTTCTTTTAATTGTTGGCAGGTGTGATCACTTCCAATCTCTGGTCCTCTGCAGACTCTTATCATCCCAGACATACTTGAATGAGCTCTTCCTAACTGGCATAGGCGATCACTGATTTCTCATTCTTTGTTGGTTCACATCTCATTTATGGGCAAATGGGGGAATTTTGTGTTTGTAATGATCAGGTTTTGCTCAGTGCAGAATCTAAGGAGTCGCTTTCTATTGTCATTAAGTATATCTTCTCCAAACCTTCCGATAACTCCACCCCATCTAGCATGGTCATTTCCAACTCTGGCATTGAAATCTCCAAGCAGGATAACTTCATCCAGGCAGCATTCTCTGTCTTTTGGGGCAGCTTGAAGAATTCCTTCTTGACCTCTGCTCTCTCATCTTCATTTGGCCCATACACAATGACATGGTTGATTATGGTTTCTCCTTCTTTTAGCTTTAGCACCATAATGCGCTCCAAGACAATGTTCCATCCCTTGATGCTGTCCTTTTGGTTTTTTGCCACATTTCAACCCATACCCGCTTTAGCTCTTTCAGATGTGGAGACTCCACTGTAAAGCAGCATGTTGCCATCGAGATCCATAACTCCTTGTCCCTTTTTTCTTTGTTTCCGTCAAAGCCAGGATTTCGCTTTCTTCATCTCCCCCACCAGCTCCTCATCTTTCCCATTAATACTTCTTATATTACATAAGTCGTAGTCTGTTCCAGTTCGGCCCCTTTAGGATCAGTCCGGTTTTCTCTGTTGCATTTCATGTAATCAGGTTTTAAGACAAACAGGTGATTGACCTTTTGTGCCTTTGCATGGTGGAGGGGCTGCCTCCTTATGCCCTCCATGTAGGCTGCCCCCTTATGCCCTCCATGTAGGCTGCCCTCCTCCTTACTCAACCGGGCTTGGGACCAGCCTAGGTAATAATAGCCCCTTCAGTCATAACTGACTATGGGAATGCGCCCCTGAGGTGGCAGCCCTCAGCTGCTTATTTTCCTGGTGCTCCTTTCGACGTTTTCTTCTCACCTCTGCTTCTTGTGTGAGCCTCTCTTCGCCCAATCTGAGGTGGTGCCGTAAATAGCATCGCCACTTGTTGCGATCGGCAGCTTCATCCTCCCATGTTGCTGGATCCATGTCCAGTGCCCTCATATCTCTCTTGCACACATCTTTGAACCTCAGCTGTGGTCGCCCAACTGTTCTCTTGCCATCTGCTAATTGTCCGTAGAAGATATCTTTTGGGATGCGACCATCTTCCATGCGGCAAACATGGCCAAGCCAGCGAAGTCTGCGCTGTCTAAGCAGCGTATACATACTTTGAAGGCCAGCACGTGACAACACCTCGACATTTGTCACTTTATCTTTCCACGAGATGCCGAGGATGCGGCGTAGACACCGCAAATGGAAGGTATTGAGCCTTCTTTCTTGCTTAGCATAGGTCGTCCAGGTCTCGCTGTCATATAGGAGTGTGCTGGTGACGCAGGCATTATATACCGCAGCTTTGGTCTTCATTGTGAGTTTAGAGTTTCCCCAAACACGCGATGTGAGGCGGGCAAAGGTAGCTGCAGCTTTGCCAATGCGGCTGTCGATTTCTGTATCCAGTGAGAGTTTGTCATTGATGGTAGACCCTAGGTATGTGAAGTGGTGCACCACTGCCAATTCATAGTTATCGATAGTGATAACTGATGCAGCACCCACATCCTGACTCAGCACATTCGTTTTCTTTAAACTTATTGTGAGGCCAAAGTCCTTGCATGCTTTAGTGAAGCGATTCATCAAGCTCTGAAGCTCTTGTTGGCTTTGAGTGACGACTGCAGCATCATCAGCGAACAACAAGTCTCTTATAGTGACCCTTCTGATTTTTGTTTTTGCCTTCAGCCTTGAAAGATTAAACAGACGGCCATCTGACCTAGTGTGAAGGCATATTCCTTCAGTTGCATCTCTGAATGCATGTTTCAAGAGTAAGGCAGAAGATTCCGAAGAGGGTCGGAGCCAGAACACAGCCTTGTTTAACGCCACTTCGTATATCAAAGGGCTGTGACGTGCTTCCAGCATATTGGACTGTTCCCTTCATGTCGTCATGGAATGACTTTATCATTTCCAGCATTTTAGAAGGGCAGCCTATTTTCAGGAGGATTTTAAAGAGTCCATCCCTACTAACCAGGTCGAATGCTTTTGTGAGGTCTATAAAGGCGATATATAATGGTCTTTTCTGCTCTCTTGATTTTTCCTGAAGCTGGCGGAGAGAGAAGATCATGTCTGTTGTTGATCTGCCAGCTCGGAATCCACACTGTGCCTCTGGATATATGCGCTCAGCTAACTTGTGTAGTCGCATTAAGACGACTTTGGCAAAAACCTTACCAACAATACTAAGAAGAGAGATGCCTCTGTAGTTATTGCAATCACTTCTGTCTCCTTTATTTTTATACAGTGTTACAATCTTGGCATCTCGCATGTCTTGAGGAATAGTTGTCTCTTCCCAGCACTGGCACAGCATCCTATGCAGGGGATGTAATAGCGTGCTCTTACAGCATTTGATTAAATCAGGAGGAATCCCATCACTGCCTGGTGCTTTGCCAGAGGCCAAGCTATCAATGGCCTTACTGAGTTCCTCTAATGTTGGTTTGGCATCCAGCTCCTCCATAGTTGGCAGACTATTGACAGCATCAAGGGCTTCAGGCGTAACGGTATTGTCTCTAGCGTAAAGCTCAGAGTAGTGCTCGACCCACCTCTCCATCTGCTTACCCTTATCGGTTAGCTTCTCTCCGCTGATGGTTTTTAGCGGTGCCATCTTACTTTTATGGGGGCCAAGTGCTTTCTTTATACCGTCATACATTTGTCTAATGTTGCCTGTTTGCGCTGCGATCTGGATGCTCTCACTGAGCTGGAGCCAATAGTCATTTGCACAGCGTCGAGCAGTTTGTTGAACTTTGCTTCTCGTAGCCCTCAGGATCTGTAGGGTTCTGGCACTCGGTGAACGTTTGTATTCATTCATAGCACTGCGCTTAGCTTCAATAACAGGTGCCATCACATCTGATGAAGCGTCAAACCAGTCATTTGACTTTGCGGTTTTCTTACCAAAGGTGGCAAGTGCAGTACTTTGAATGGTGTTCCGTAGATGCTCCCAGTTCTCTGTAATAGTATCACCATGCTGAGGGCTACTGAGCACTTTCTTGAAGGTCGCAGTGAATTGAGCGATCATGAAAGGGTCTGACATCTTGCTGGTATCAATGCGTGGTTTCCCTTCATGTCTGACACGATAGAGTTTTCTTGGTTGTGCTCTGATTTTGCAGCAAACCAAGGAGTGATCTGTGTCACAGTCTGCACTATGGTACGAGCGCGTGGAGAGCACAGACCTGAGGAGTGGCCTTCTGACGAGAATCAGGTCAAGTTGGTGCCAGTGCTTGGATCGTGGGTGTCTCCATGACACCTTATGCTGGGGTTTTGTCTGAAAGTAGGTGTTGGCCACGCAGAGGTCATGGTGGACGCACAACTCTAAGAGCCGTTGTCCATTTTCATTCATCTTGCCAATACCAAAGCTGCCCAGACATGAAGGCCATGAAACATTATCGGCACCCACTCTAGCGTTAAAGTCACCAAGGAGAACAAGCTGTTCTTGCCTAGGTATGCTTTTGATTACTGCTGCTAGATTCTCGTAGAACTCATCTTTAGCTTCTGAGGCAGAGTACAGAGTAGGAGCATACACACTGACAAGGGTGATGGGACCTGTGCTAGTTTGCAGGCGGAGCGTTAACAGGCATTCTGATCCATTCTCGCCTGGTTCAACCATGTTAGTTAGCGATTTTTTGACCGCAAAACCTACTCCATGTTCTCTAGCTTTATTAAGATCTTTCCCTTGCCAATAAAATGTGTAGTCCTTCTCGCTCACCGTTCCAGAGCCCGCCAGGCGCGTTTCCTGAAGTGCAGCTATATCCACCTGAAGTCGTTTAAGCTCATCATTAATTATGGCTGTCTTCCTTACATCGTTTACATCTTGTAGGTTTTCGGATAGTCCAGTCAACATAGTCCGGACGTTCCAGCATCCCAATCTGAGAGTTTGCTTATTTCTATTTTTTCGATAGTTTCTTGGTGCAAAATTTTCTGTCCACAGTTCGGGTTTGACCCTAATCCCCATGCACCCAATGGGGAAAGCAGACAGTGGCGGGACAACACCTTATTGACTGGGGACTGCCCAGCTTGAAGCGGGCGGTAGCTGGCCAGTGAGATCCTAGAACCTCTCCCACTGTCGGAAGTAGCCCCTGGCGCCATGCCCTACGCCAATTGGGCAAAATGCTTATAACCGGTAACTGCTATTTCACGTGTTTTGCCGACACCTATAGGGTGAAGCTGGAGTGTCCTCTCCAGGGCGCGAGCTTCGGCACAGTTATATGGAGATCAAGCTGTTGCCCATGCAGCATGTTCCCCCTCTCCACACAGCCGGTAGATCCAAAGGAACGGCAGTAGCCGATACAGTTTGGTACCAGCCATGTCGCAGGAGTTGCCAGAATAATGTCAAATCGACATTAGACTGCCTTAGGGACTCCGACTCCGGATTTATCCTCAGGGTTTACTCCCGAAGCCAATTCCACAAATGGATATTCCCGCAAGGCAGCGGTGGTTTGAATTCAGAGTTCCTTCTCTTAGATAAGCTACCAACCAAGGATCACGAGCCCTATCTGCCCGAAGCTGCTGGTTTTAAGGCGCCAGTCTCTCATCTTCATTTGGCCCATACACAATGACATGGTTGATTATGGTTTCTCCTTCTTTTAGCTTTAGCACCATAATGCGCTCCAAGACAATGTTCCATCCCTTGATGCTGTCCTTTTGGTTTTTTGCCACATTTCAACCCATACCCGCTTTAGCTCTTTCAGATGTGGAGACTCACTGTAAAGCAGCATGTTGCCATCGAGATCCATAACTCCTTGTCCCTTTTTCTTTGTTTCCGTCAAAGCCAGGATTTCGCTTTCTTCATCTCCCCCACCAGCTCCTCATCTTTCCCATTAATACTTCATATATTACATAAGTCGTAGTCTGTTCCAGTTCGGCCCCTTTAGGATCAGTCCGGTTTTCTCTGTTGCATTTCATGTAATCAGGTTTTAAGACAAACAGGTGATTGACCTTTTGTGCCTTTGCATGGTGGAGGGGCTGCCTCCTTATGCCCTCCATGTAGGCTGCCCTCCTCCTTACTCAACCGGGCTTGGGACCAGCCTAGGTAGAGTTCAGTTTATGGATACACCCTATTTTCAGTATTGTGTTCATGGGTACTTTCAGTTTTATTTTTAAACTTTGCCAGATCCAGAATTGTATTTTAAAATTAAATTTCTTAGTTTCCAGCTGCTGGGATGGAAAGGGAAGGGGTGGGGAGGAAGAACCTTCATAATAATATGCTGTATGGGAAGTATAAATGTGTTTTGTCATGTTTCTTGAAAATCATATGCGTAGACATTGAAAATCCTTGAAAAACCCTTTGAAAACATTTGAAGAAGTTTGCTTCAGATCGTGAGTGCCAGGCCGCTCACTGTCAACAGCACCTGTGAGTTGTTATAATGGTTGGCAAAAGGGGTGGCAAAAGGTGCTGGTGACCCATATTACAGCCCAGATGTGGCACCTAGTTAATTTTCAATAAATTTACCCATGTGAGAGGTCTTGTTACCATATTTATTGAAACACCCTCACAGATCATAATCAGTGTTGCTTTGATATTTTCGTAGTTATATGCTGGAAAGTGTGATTGTATATCAACATTTATTTTAAAATGATATGAGTAACAAACTGCATCATGTAACGAACGAACTTTATTTTCAAAGGGTTGAGAATTGGGCACGCAGGCCCGTCTGTCATTCTGCCCTTCCTTTCTCTCGTCTTTTATACTGATTTCATTTATTCTCTTATGCATTTTACCCATCAATGTCAAGGAATTCAATGTTGTAAAGGTAAAATAATAGCATTCTCACATTCACAGTATCTAATTATAAACATGAAATAAAATATGTTGAAAAGTACAAAGTATCACCATGAAATAAAATATGTTGAAAAGTACAAACATCATCATTAAACCTACATTCGATATTATAGGCCTATCATTTGTTTGGAAAAATAATCACTTTGGGGGGGGCGTGGGGGGGGGGGGGGGGGGGGGGGGGGGGGGGGGGGGGGGGGGTAGATAATCAGAACTCATAAAGTTTTCGA
This sequence comes from Oreohelix idahoensis, assembly GCA_024509875.1. NCBI lineage: Eukaryota > Metazoa > Mollusca > Gastropoda > Stylommatophora > Oreohelicidae > Oreohelix > Oreohelix idahoensis. Next base: position 178,044 of record JAMPIV010004075.1, read on the forward strand.
AAAGTCTACGATTGTATGAGTAGGGACTGAGGTTGTTATTTTTTAGATCATGTGGAAGATAGTTCCAAAGATGAGCAGCAGATGTAACGACAAAGCCAGTAGGCTTTATTGGGAACAAGGAACTGGAAAACTGTACAAATAGAAATTGGCCAAAGGGAACGCTCAATGATGTGATATAGAGAAGTCAGTCAGTCACCACTCTTCAACTCTCCAGGGAACATAGGCCTTTGACAAACCTATGGCAAAGTCTTCCTGTCCCCCTGCCATCGGTTACAGGTCTTTCTATATCATCCTCATAATTTTCATTTCTGTCTCTAGTTGCCTTCTGTGTGTGTGTGTATCTAACTCTTCTTCTTTTACCCTAAGGATTCCATAACAAGGACTGCCTTGTAATGCTAACAGCAGGTTTCCTCAGTGTTGTGTCCTATCCATCATCATTGTATGTAGAGAAGAAGTGATGCAACAAAATAATTTTGTTTACTGTACTTTGGCTAGTCGACCTTGTTTCATACAGTGGCCAGTCTTCATATGGCAAAGCTGTGTTTTCTACTGATTAGTTTATGGCATTTCTTCATTTTACTAATTCATTTAGTTCTGTTTTTTTTGTTGTTGTTGTCATTATTATTATTTTTTATAATTGCTCCCAATTTGTATTATAATTTTGAGTATGCTTGACTATGGATGAGTATGAAGCTGTATGCACACACCACCAAAAAATTCACTGTGACATCCAGTTATCAGCAACCTTTTGGTCAAAACTAATTTGTACGGATAATGCTAATTTTGTTCTTTTGTATAAAAAATTTCATTCAACCCCATCTGGGTTATAATTTATTCTCTTTACTTTTTATGCCTTGAAGAATCACAGATATTACATAGAAAGCTGCTACAATTCAAGTACAGAAAATGTTGAAAATAAAATTGTTAAACTTTGTACCCTCTAATATTTTAGGTAGTATGAGTGGAGCTTCGTGCTGGGGTGGAAGATGGGTTGGATATGTTAAATGCTAAACCTCACTCTCAGCACAAGTACTGGTTGAATACTGCATTGCATTTCCCATTGGATAGTTATTGTATGGAGAAGATACTGAAAATAGTCAATAGGTTGCCAGTTTTGAATGCACTATCACTGGCTCCTAACCTTGTTCAAGTGCCCCCTTGCAAAATAACTTTCTTGACAAGTTCCCGGTGTGATCATGTTCTGTATTATACAGGGTTCTTGTATTTTTGAGGTGAAAAGGGGCTCATTAACCCGGGTTCCAAAAATCCGGTTTTCATAATGTTTAAATTCTTAGTTTTTTGTGTGGAAATAACAAATTGGACAACCAACTTGTTCACCCAGCAACATGTTTTAGGAGTTTCTCTGTTACGTTCATTAATGGAGGTGGAGTAGGGTCTTGGTCAGCTCTGGTTTGCTGACGCAAGCAGTCAAGCTATGGGTCACTGACTGCATTCTCTATTGTCAATAAATTTTCATGTTGTAAATAGCATTAATGAAAATCAATTTACAACCTTTATTAAAATTTAATCTACCGAGCTGACCTTAGAAAAATTAAATCCCTTTTGGCATGAGCCGGTTATTTAACAGAAATTTATTATGTTTGACTACGTGAGTTTTAAAAATTTTATGAAAGGGAAAGAAAAAGATTATTTTCAAGAAAGGTAAGCTTAGCTCAACTACCTTCTTTTTTTTTTGTTCTCTCTTCAAGAAAGGTTGGCTAAAAAATCACTCTTAGTTATAAATAGGGAAGAAAAATTCTCTTGCACACACCATGTTTCATTAGCATCTTGTAGAGTAGAAATTTGTGATAAGACTTTTAGGCCAAATTGGCTACGGTAAAAAAAAAATCAAGTAGGAGATTAAAAAACAGAAACATTGAAGTTTCTTCTGCCTACACTACTGATTTGTGTTAGTGTTGGTATCCTTTGGGGGGGGGGGGGGGGGAGAACCACACACAAAAAAGAGCAGGCTAATTAGTTGATGAGAATAAACACATCCACCAAAAAAAAAAGAAAAAACATTCTCTACTCAAAAGATCATTGACAATTATTATTGGATTATTTTATATACAACTTGGTGATCACAATAATGTATCATGGGCTGTAGATATAATAATGTTTATGCAGGGGGTTCCCTGAGAATTATTTCTAGGGTTCATCCAGCATAAAAAAGGTTGAGAAATGCAGCTGTAGTGTAATGCAGATTTTTATTTGTAGAACAAAAAAATCAAAGGCTGTCTGTGCTGCAGGAAGCCATGGATGACATCTTTGTTGTTCAGTGGAAATCTGAAAGCTGCCCCAACTGACCAGTGCACATGCCAAAATGGCCCACAGACTCCAGAACACATTCTGCAAACGTGCCCTCTCTTTGGCGATTTGAGAGCTCAAACCTGGCCCCAGGAGACAAAAGTGGAAGAGAAACTGTGGGGCACTCGTGAGGACCTCCGGCTGACGACTGGATTCATGGAGGCAACTCATCTCCTTGTTTAGACTGCCGAGCATAGGAAACTGATCGCAGAAGAAGAAGAAGATCCAGGCAGAGAGCTACCTGATATTGGCCTACAGGCTGTTTGGTGTGCTAGTTTTTGGTTCGGTTTTGTTTTAAGGACTATCTTCATTGCACACGGGTTACTCCATCAGTGCTCCGATCTCCTCCCTTAGATCACACAAGGAGGATCTCAGCACAGTGCACGAACTCCGTAGCACCAGCGAGAATCCCAGTGTGTGTATATAGGAATCACATTCTTTAAATATTATTGTGTTGAGTAGGTTTCTAATTTTTTTCATTTTGCCGGGGCAGTGGCCTGATATGCCTACTCTTTACGATTTCCAACTACCGTGGGATTTTTAACATGGGCAACTTGCACACGGGACCTCCTATTTTTTCACTGGGAATCAAACCCGGTACCTCTAGAACTTGAAGCGGATGCTATACCTCTTAGCCACTCCAACCCCTATAAGTGCTAGTAATTCGTTGAAAGGAAGCAGTTCTAAATCAACTGAATATTTTTTTTTTTTAAATATAGGACCGTGATTTTTGTGATCCTATATCAATATATACATTCAAGGATAGCAGCTTTTCAGTCATTCAGTTAAATGACTGTTCTCAACAGTAATTTTGTTTTCATTAGAAATGTTATATTGACTTCTTAAATGTAGTTTCACACATATTATCTATGCACAGTACACTTTGACCTTCAGAAATCACTGACTAGAAGCATTCTTGCCTCGTGTAGGCACCCCCTGGGTCTCTGGTGAGACAGAAAGAATAGGACAACTTCAGACTTAGGCATGTCGTACAAGGTGACTGTTATGACGTTTTGCTTGGGGCTGATAACCTCATTGTGTTAAACAAATTGCTACAGAAACCACCATATTGGGGGCATGCATCTGCTTGATGCAGGCTTCCTGCAAGGGGACCAGCTGCAGTGGTAGCTCAACGATGTGTACGGAGTATAAAGGAAGATAATGATGATGTTGTTTTACACATATGATGTATGCACGTAAAGATGTGGATAATAACAAGTATGACAGAAATTTCATTATTTTTGTTTTTGTTTCATCCACAGCGGAACCTCTTCCACTTATGGATATATGTCGAAGAACAATACGAGCACAATTAGGAAAACACAGGCTGCAAGAGACACACTCCTTACCCATCCCTACTTCACTCAAACAATATCTGCTTTATCAGTCATAGCATCAGGTTAATTGCCACCAGGCAAAAGCGTCTGGACTACCACCGTTATGTCATGACATTATTGCCATCTGTGTGTCATCAGTACTTGTAGTCACATAGCTGGGTCATATAATTTTTGTGTTGTCATTTATTATTAGTTGTTGTAATGGCATTTTTTTCCCATCATCATTGTGGACTCATCATCATCATCATCATACTACGGTTTTAATTCAACGTCACTACGTATTGAAAGTATTCAGTAATTGTTAATTCAAGCTGCTGTATTAGTTTAAACAAACATTATACCGTTTACAGATATTCTGATTCTTGGATTGTTAACACAGTCTTTCATGATAAATGAGAAAGTGGTAAAACAAATGATCGTTTGCTCATATGTTTTAAATAGCGATTAATATTTCCTTGGCGAATTAAAAAAAAATAGGTTTTGATTGTATGTTACCACTACTGATGGCAACATCTCCGATATCCAGTGTCCATGTTTCCAGACATGGTATAATAAAATGCAAGAGCTTCTGTGTTGTTGTATCGAAATTGAGTGGAACCAGTGTGAATCTGTGGGTAGCCATACAAACTGCTCACAACACCAATCTGCCTATGGCAGCCTTATACTGAGGAGTTAGAGGGGGGGACCTTGTGTACTACCGTTCCCGGTATAACCCACTTTCCATTTGACCATCACCTACTGATATGGCATGGGTTACCATGGCCTCTCTCCTGAAAGTTGTAGGTGGACCACATATAGGATGTGTAGATTGAGAATTGTCACATCTTGGATGTCCAGTCTTTTGGCCTGGTCACCATGCAGGCAGGGAATGCCATCAGCCTCTCTGCCATCCACTTTGTTTTGTCCATCATGTGAGATCTTGTGCAGGTAGAATTAGGATGTGGCTGTGCTTCCATTCCGGCAGAGAGGAAATTTAAATGTTCTTATTTCCCAGGGTTATATATTTGGATTGGGCCTAAATGGGCATCAGGTTTGCAGTTGGAAAAAACACTTTATGAATGGTCCCATTTCTTTTATTTTTAAGGCTACCACTTCCCACAGCCTACAAATTCCCATGGCATATTCCTTAGAGTGTTGGGAGATTTTTCCACATTCAGTTTATTACCACACAAAGTAATCTGCGCTGTAACCACACATCTCTTCTACTACTGCCTATCACCCATTGTTTGTCTTTTGGATATGCCATGAATATTAGCAAAAGCCAGTGAGACTCATGCTGCAGAGTTGGGATTACTCGTCAGCTAATGTGAACAGATATTGTGGCTAGGGATGAATTCATATCTGATTCAGTGCGGTAAACAACCTAAGTCCATCAGATATGCATGTGAGCCAGGTTTCTTCACATACAGCAGGCTAAAATATGCTATTACCATGTTAATAAATTCTGTAATTTATTGCTGGGTTAGTTGATTTGGAGAATCCAGTGCTGACATTAGTGACCGCAGACAGTTTATGATTGGACTAAATAAAATACAAATAAAAATATTTTGCCCATTTTGCGAGAAGTCGCCTGTCCTCGGCTCATTATGAGCATCATTGTTACTACTGTGCATATTTCTGGATTCCCTCATTGCCAAAAACATAATGTAGACGTCCGTAGGCCAAGAGAGCACGACACAGATCTTCTTGCTTGCCAGTCAAGTTTGGGAATGACAGTTACTAGGATCTGTACTGAGCAACCTTGTATAAATCCTGTCATGAGTAGCTCTTGATGCCAGCTGTGGTATTTCTCATCCAGCTATTTCTATTTCATATATTTCTAGAGTTTTGCACAAAATTGGTAAGATTTGCATTATAGCATTTATTTAAATCTTGCTGAATCTCATTTTAGCTTTTATGGAATCAAGGCTGCTTTCCTTTTTTTTTTTTTTAAGTTAAATTGCTGCGTTTATTTTTAAATAGCTTTTAAAAAGCAAATCCGGATGTATGATACATGAAACAGTCTGAGGTATTTATTAGAATGATGTTGTTTGGAGCCCCTTTGAATGTTTTGGTACATGAGAGAATGCTTATTTCTTGTTCTTTCATACCTTTAAGTGCAATGTTTTTTGGATTAGACATGAGAAAAATACATTAACTTGTTTAATCTTGACAAACTTAAGAGCATTGAAAGATTATATTTACTGTAACTGTGGTATGTGATTTAGATATAGAGTGATGCGAGTGTGTGATGTGCTATGTTAATAGGGTTCTTCCACGAGTGGTAAGTTATCAGATTTTATAGATCTGTCTTCGAGGATTGTACACAAGGGTTAGTGTGTAACTCTTTTCTAGCATACATGCATAGCATTTGGCCTGTGGGTATTTTTGGGATGGGGATGGGGATAGTGGGCCAGTAATGAAACACCTTTGTGGCTGTCTGTTTAATTGTATAGCTTTTTAGGTTGATCTTTATTCTGGATTTGAGGAGCAGAAGGGGCATCTTTTTATTTTCGTATGTAAATTATACTACTAGTGTTGTTGTTTTTTTCAACCAGTGAGAAGTGCACGTAAAACATATTAATAGGCTACGCATTGTCAATTTCGCATGTTTGAGTGCATTTTGTGTGCTTGTCAGCAAATGTAGTGGTGGCTAAGACAACAATTGTTGAAAGCAGTTTGACAGTATAGCCATCAGAAGAAAATGACACTGAGAAAACACTTTGGCATTCATAATGATAAGTGGTTATTGCATCCTGTTTTCAAACATTTCTTCGCTTACTTTTTGTTTGTTTTTATTTTTGGGCAGCAGGGGGAAAAAAAATGACTTATCAGAGTATGCACAATGAGGTATGCAGTCTCTCAGTCAGAGTATGCACAATGAGGTATGCAGTCTCTCAGAGTAACTGTTCAAAATAGTTGTGTTTTTAATCCTTGTGTATTAGCTTCTTGTTGGAAGTTCAGATAAGATTTGCTTTTGTATGTGTGTCCTGGGATCTAGATTTCAAGTATGATAGTGGTTTGGCAACATTAAGAGTCACTTTCGTCATTTCACTTTTCGCTCCCTGTGGAGTATAGAGCTACTACTGTATCTGGCCCTTTTGTAGGAAGCCTGCGCCAAAGTACTTCTGCACTCTTGCAGCAGTGTTTTTTCCTGTAGCAACCTGTTTTGCATGATGAGGTTGCCAGTGCCATGCACAACCTCATATAATCATCTGTTAAGCCGTGCCAGCCGAAGCAGTAGCCCTAGTCTTTCTGTGTCTCCGCAGAGACCTTCGGGAACCACACAAGACAACCTTAAGAGTGCTAGTAAACTATTCAATGCATAAATGGTAAGACAGCCAAAACAAATCTGTCAAAGGTGTTCGATATTGAAATGATAGAAGAGCTGCCTGAATGCAAGCAGAATGTTGGACGTTGTGTATATGACAGCGGCAGGAATGCAACTTGTGAAGTGTAATTTGATTACACACAAAAAATCATCTTGTTGTATTTGTAACTGAGATGATCGTCACAAGTGTGTAAGCAATGTGCATGATGTGTTAATTGTATGTCAGCCGTATGTTTTGGCAGCTGAATTTACATAGTTGGAGGAGTGGACATTGGCATTGAAATAATAATACAAACGGCAAGATGGGCTTTCATTGCTTTGGGAAATTTATGGAAATCAATAGAAATCTAGCCAGGAAAAAAAAAGGTAATCATGGTTCGACTCAAATTTCAAAGCATTCCAGTTGCATGGCTCTGAAGTATGGAGAAAATTAAAACAAGAACCAAGAAGTTAAAAGCTTCCATAACTGGGTACTTGCTCAGAGTAGCATTAAAATAGTAAGACATAGTCACCAATTTGGAACTGACAGAAAGAACCAAACATACCAGTGGAACAAGAGGTGAAGCAAAGAATGTTTGATGTGTGAATTGTATGACACGATAGCCACAGGTATGCATTCAGAATATTTCATGTATAAATGGTACAACATATCAGTCAACATAGTGTGGCCAAAATGTTAGACATAAATATGGGTATACCAGATGTGACAGTGCATTCAAAATGTTTGATGTGTAAAAAGTATGGCTGATGTTCAGGAATGTTCTCTTACAGGTGGTCTACAAGAGTTGAAGTAAGATGTTGGATGCTTGAATTGCATGACAGATTAACAAAAGGGTGCTCTTGCAGATTAGTAGCTTTTCTTTCACAGAATCAACTGTACATGCTTGTGTAAGTGTAAATTTGTTCTTGAATTTGGCATTGTGAACGGTGATCAGCTCGTACTGTCTTTGTATTAGTCTTTATTTCAACTATTTGGACCCGCCCGGAAGTGCAATATGTTAATATCTTGGGTTCTTGTGTTTACCTTATTATGACTTCACATGACCTCATGACTTGTTTAAACAAAATTTGGTGTTGTCATTGTAAAAAAAAAAAAACATGTTGAGGTAAATCTTTTATGCACATTGCTTTTTTTTGTGTATGTTGTTATCAGCATTTTGTTGGTTCTAATTTGTAAGATGTGGATTTTTTTTTTTTGGTATTTTTTTCTTCCTCCTTGACTTCATATACGTTTCATGTGACATATTTAAAACAAACTGCCACACAAAGCACCACAGGAAGAAGCATGTGAATGCATGATGCAGGCTTCCTGTAATGGGGCCGGATACAGTGGTGGCTGTATGCTCCGTAAGGAGTTCACAAGGAAAAAGATGATGACTTAACAGAGCTGTAGTTTAAATTTGCATCGAGCTTTCTTAGACTTCAGCCACAAACCAAATCATTTGTTTTTAAAAGAAGAAAAAAACAATTTGATTACCTGTAAAAGTTCTGGTTATGTTAAAGTGTTTGTTTGTCCTGGTGTCCGCATGTGATGAATAATTCAAATAAGTCGTGTACGATAGCAGAAATTTTTTATCTAGTAAACATTTAGGGGTCTCGTATTGTTGCAGTCTAAGAAGCCAGTCAGCCCCTTCACAGTGAATTATCTAGGGCCCTCTTTTTTGACATTTAAAAAATTAACATTAGAGAGTGTCTGAATACATTAAAACAGTTTCAAATTTTAATCAGTTTTAGTTGGTTTATGTATTCTACAGTTTTTATTTTACAAACTTAGTAATGGATGCATTTTTCCCCCACAAGTATTGTTTTAAAACAAATAGTCAGCATATATTTTAATTTAAAAAAATATCTAGTAAAACACACAGACATACACAGAGTTCTGTTCACTTTACTTGAACTCCCTTAAGTCAGTTTACACTTCCTCGAAGCATCGTGGGTATGAACAGGAATAAATTGACCAGACTCTGGGAAAGAAAGATTACCACAGAGAATGATATCACAATCGGATGAAATCATTTATGTGTGGCTGCGATCAGAGAAACTTCAGAAAGCCCCTGGATTATGGACAGATAACTCTTACAGACAGCGCACATGCACTAGAGTAGTTCTTGCCCTGGTTATCAAACCTTGTAGGAACCGCTTAAAAAAAAATACAGAGCACAAGGTCGTGGGCTCGGTGGCCGTCTGCATTAGAGTCCTGAGGTGTAAAAATGTTTCACTACAATTGTCATGTGGCCATTTTATAGTCAAACAATGTATCGCTTATAATGCAGATTTTCTGTTAATCATATTATACACTCTAACACTACAGTAAATAAATGAATATATGTAGTTAACAGGCACCATTGCACAGAAAGGAGAACAGCAGACAACTGAAAAGAAATACGTGACTTTAACCTACTTCTTTTTAGTTGTCGGGTGTCCTTATTTCTGTCCGATGCTGCCTGTTAATTACATACGTTTATTTATTACTCACAGTTTCCTTAATTATTTATTTAACATTACATTACGGGTTCTGAGTTTAGTTAGTTAGAATATTTAGACATTTAAATGCTTTGGTACTTGTAACTGCTGACTAAATAGTTGTGCATCAGTTGCAGAATATTTTGAAGTGTTACAAGCCCTATAAGCCGCAAACAAGTTTGTTTTATATTGTGTAAAGTGCAGACAATGGTAAATCTCATTTAGCCAAACTGGCAAACTAAGTTGCCCCTTGGAAGAATAATGTACACAACTTTGGCACACCATATTGCTCATGGGGTAGAAAGAGTGAAAGCTAATTGCACTTTAGTTAACCTTTGTAAGCAAAGGGTCAGCACTCTAAGCTTACAGCTGGGTTCTGTCCACCAATGCAGTACAAAGAAAAAAAAAACTAATGAAACTATGAGCATTCAAACATTGATATTCAATAGCGATCAGAATGATAATGCTGCCTCTTTCTGTTTAGGAATTAAGACTGATAGTTGTTTAAAATAAGCAATAAATACTGTAGACAAATTTGATGGCTTGTAAAGGCTTTGAGTTAGATGGCCCATGATAGCTTCACTGCTTGTGAATGTAATTTTTCTTTGTGCAAAAGGTTTTGAACCCCTTCTTTATGCTATACCAATAATGTTCTTGACAGTAAATTGTGGATTAGCTCAGGGGATTGCGTGATGGTAATTTTTAAATTGTGCCGTGTCCATTTCTTATGGATAGAGGGAAGCATAATAGTAATAATAAATAAAAAAATAATTGGATTAAAATGGTTCAGACTCATGGAAATAAAAAACAGGAGAAAGATTGCATGTGCAGAACAAATGGGAGGTGCATGAACAGAAGTTCTTTTTTTTTTCCTCCTAGTTCCAGTTGGAGCACTGACAAATTTTCTTCTCTGTGGACCTGTCTTGTGTATGTCTCTCATTTTCCCCATTCTGTCTCTTTTTCTTTTAAAAAAAAAGTGTTATTCTTGTTTAGATTTCTTTTCAGGGTTTTAAAGAAGTACATAAATCTCTCTTTATGGGTTCTTAATTATGAGCAAAGTGTAATTATTAACTAATGTGTGTCAGACATACACACTCACACACACGTGTTCATTCATTACCTTTCAGCCCCTAAGGAGCCTAGGCTTTCAACAAACTCATGTCAAGCCCTCCTGTCCAGTACCATCTGCTCAAGGTCTTTCCATGGCTTCCCCATTTCTGCCTGCAGTTATCCTTCCTTACCCTGGTTATTCCAGAACAAGGACAGCTGATACCAGCGTCTTTTTTTTTCCCCTCATCTTCTGTCCCACAGGTTCTTGTCACCAGTTTCCCATTGGTCATTTGTCCTACCATTTGAATTCTTCTGTTTCAAACAAGTTGTTCCATTTTTACAAGTTGTAAGTTCTTGGTTGTTTTTTGTTGTTGTTGTTGTTATTTTCCATGCTCCAGAGTCATACTGACTTGACTTTTGAATTGAAAATTTCTGATTTTTATGTTGGGCCTGATGTCTTTTGATCTTCATATATTTCCTAATGCAATGAAAGCTACTCTTGTCTTTTGTATTCTTATTTTAATTTGAGTGTTCCTCCAAGTTTGTCCACATTGCTGCCAAGATATATGTATGTTTTTATGTTTGAAAGCAGTGTTTCTTCAAGTGCACATACATACGGGCACTGTTATTTTTAATTACCTATCAGATTTCAGAGCATGGCACATATAATTCTTTGAGTGGCTGTCATTTTCAGCGGTCTCTTTGTAGTCTTTTAGATCTTATGAGGCTTCAACTTTAGGGTGAGCCGAAAGGTTACTGTTTTGGCTTGTAGTGTTCACATATCAATCTCTTTTCACTCTGCCATCTGTACATACTGCTAAGACATTTAAACTCATCTACCTGTTTTAGATTGATTTTACCAACTTGGCGATTTCCTGTACTGATATTTTACTTTTCAACTGTTCTGTTTTAACTGCGTTGATCAACATGCTGTGCTCTGGGTAGTTGTTATTCTGATGATAGGAAACTTGATATTGAGTGTTGCAACTGGAGGTAATCTGATATCAGAAGTTTTAATGGCATGAACACAAAGTCTTTCCACGTTTTCCTCATTATTTTAATTTCTGTCTTCAGTTCTCTTCTACCATGTGGTTTGTCAGTAGACCTCTACCTGTCTTACCCTGGGGTCTCCAGTACAAGGACTGCTTGGTTATCAACAGGTTTCCTTAGTGTGTATTCTTACCATCACTAGCTTCTTCTTCTCAACTCTTGTTCCACTGGTACTTGTCTGGTTCTCACCAACAGGTCCACAATGGTGATCTTATCAGATGAGTTCAATTTTTGTAGCCTAAGTAAGCACCCATTTATGAAGCGGTAAACAGGATGTATGGTGTCAAGTATGGAAATGCAAGTGGCACCTAAGAACAGTGTGGTTACATTTTACGCGAGTTTGCATTATGTGAGTTTGAATTAGTAGCCACCAAAAAGATAATTAAAAAGTCTCTCTTTATGCACAAAATTTGAAACAATCTGGAACCCCAAAAAAAATTTGAACATTCAAAAAATTCTTCAGGAATCATTAATGTACTTAAATCTGGTAGGCTGAGTGCATTAGCACTTTTACTACATGGCAGTACCACTTTAGCTAATAAATGGAAATACCGGCCATCTTTTGTCAGTATTGTGTGTACCACACTGTTTTTAATATGCATCAGAAATTCTGGCTAGGGATTTTGCTGACCATTGTGCTGTTGATTTATCTTTCTCTGTTAACTGTAAAATCTTTCTCATATCCTACAACAGTGTCATTAGAGAATTCAGTAAGTGGTGGTGCTAGTGATGAGAAGCATGGACAAAAATCTACACTACAATGGTTATAAATGTAAGTGCTTCGAAAACGCACCCTCCCTTAATTTACATTAATTCCTAAGAGAATGTGAGTTTTGAATTAGTGAGGTCTTCAGGAATGCATTGCTCACATTACATAAAATGTAACTGGACCGTTTAAGATAACAGGATGTAGACAACTCTTTCTTCACTACCACGCAAAATGTGCAGAAAACGAGCAAATCAGCTAAGCAAAATCACAAAATATAACATATAGTGCCAGCGTAAGGGAAATAAGAAGGGTTGGGTTGCGGGGAGGAGACTTGAAGCTCTGTGCCATTATGAAACTTGACTCTCATGCATCATTTGTCATTTTAATTAACAAACCTGAGCCATGGCTTTTTAAAGAAAAATGTTTTTAAATAAATGAATGTCCCAGCATTTTTATCCACAGTAACTGAACTGCTCAGCATAAACAACTGTGAAAAAAATAAGGGGACAAAATAAATGTTTACTTGGAGCAGCATATTTTTGCTGACATGAGTGAAGACTTATTCTGGTATAAATGTTAATTGTCACATTTTTTTGAAATAAATGGTTAAGTATATTTATTGTGTGAATCTTGTCATTTTCTTGTGCTTGATTTTGCTGCATATTTTATACCTGTAACAATAGGAATAAAATTCATATTTTTGTCTGTAGACATTCTTGTAACTATAATTGCTATTCTTTTTTCATTTCCTGTGGAACGTAGGGTGAGGTAAATTAAAATAGATAATTTGTCTTACTAGGACATAGAAAATTGCCTACGCTACAGCCGTGACGCATTCATCAGGGACAGATGAACGAAAACAGAAACAGAAAGTAAGAAGTGAGTAAAATATGTAAAAAAAATTAGTGGGTGTTACTGTTCACAAGAGTCTGTTTCAGATAATTTTGTTTAGCATAACAGTTTGTTTGGATACTTCTTCATCAGTTCTTCTCACGGTTCTGTTGGCTACCGCTTCTGCTGTTCTTCTCAAGGTTCTTTGATTAACTCACCTGCTGTTTTTCTCCAGGTTCTTTCGCTAACTTTTCTACGGTTCCTCTCAAGGTTCTTTGGCTAACTGGTCTACTTTTCTTCTCTAGGTTCTTTTGGCTACCTCTTATGCTATTCATCACAAGGTTCTTTTGGCTACCTCTTCTGTTCTTCGCCAGATTCCTTTGGCTACTCTTCTGCTATTCTTTACAAGATTCTCGTTGGCTTCCCCACTTTTCTCTTCTTCTGTGGATTCCAAGTGAGGCATATCTGGTTATAGAGGTTAGTTGTTTCCATGAGGGCATGTCCAGTCCATCTTCTTCTTTCTTTAATCTTGAGCTTTATTGGTTGTTGTCTGGTTCCCTTCCACGTCTAAGCATTTGTTCTTATGTGATGTGTGGTTTTTTAATATTGAGGATGCATCATTGTACTGCGGTTTGACATCTTCATTCATTCATAACCCTCCACTCCCAAAGGAGCATAGGCCTTCAACAAACACATGCCAAGTCCTCCTGTCATGTGCCATCATCTCAAGTTCTTTCCATGTTCTCCTCATCATTTTCACCTCTGTTTCCAGCTCTCTTCTCCATGTGTTTCTTGGTCTACCTCTGCCTCTCTTGCCCTGGGGGTTCCAGAACAAGGACTGCCTTGTAATGCTATCAACAGGTTTCCTCAGTGTGTGTCCTATCCATCGCCATCGTCTTTTCATCTCTTGTTCCACTGGCACTTGTCTAGTTCTTGTCATCAGTTCCACGTTGGTAACCTTGTCATACCATTTTAATCCTTCTATTCTACGCAAGCACCCATTTATGAAAGTCTGTAGCTTTTTGGTTGTTGTCTTTGTTGTTCTCCATGTCTCTGAGCCATACAATAGGACTGACTTCACATTTGAGTTGAAGATTCTTATTTTCGTGTTGGATCCTATTTCTCTTGTTCTCCATATATTTCCCAATGCAATGACAGCTCCTCTTGCCTTTTGTATTCTTATTTTGATATCGCTGTCTGTCCCTCCAACTTTGTCTATATTACTGCCAAGATATGTGTACGATTCTACATCTTGTATTGGTGTTTCTTCAAGTTCAACCCTGTTATCCTTACCTGCATTTATTCTCATTATTTTTGTCTTTTCCCTGTGTATTTTCAGACCCAATTGCTGTGACCTCTGATCGAGTGTTTTCAATTTGTCCTGCATCTGATAACGGTTATGGGACAGAAGAGCCAAGTCAGCAGCAAAATCCAGATCATCCAACTGCTTAGTCAGAGTCCACTGGATTCCATTTCTGTTGTGTGTTGTCGATGATCTCATAACCCAGTCTATTGCTAGTAAGAAAAGAAATGGAGACAAGAGGCATCCCTGTTGCACTCCTGTTCTTATCCCAAACGGTTCTGTAAGCTGTCCTTCGGGAAGAACTCTGCATGTCATGTATTCATATGTTTTCTTTATTAAATTAATGATCTTCAGGGGAACTCCATAATGCCTCATCAATTTCCAAAGTGATTCCCTGTCTACACTGTCAAATGTCTTTTCGTAGTCCACAAATCCGATGTATAGTGGTGAATTCCATTCCAGACTTTGTTCAACTATTATTCTCAAAGTGGCTATCTGGTCTGTACATGATCTGTTTTGTCGAAAACCTGCTTGTTCATTTCTCAGTTTCTTGTCTATGGACTCTTTTAATCTCTCAAGGATAATCATGTTTAATACTTTTCCTGGCACTGATAGTAACATTATTCCTCTATAATTTGTGCACTCTTGTAAATTTCCCTTCTTAGGCAACTTAACCAGATATCCTTCCTTCCATTCTGCTGGTATCTCTTCCTTTTCCCAGACTTCACCAAGTAATTTATATAACATCTCTGTAGCAGTGTCGATATCTGCTTTGATGGCCTCTGCTGGAATGCCATCAGGTCCAGACGCTTGTGATAAGAGGTTTTGATGGTAGTAAAATTTAAAGGTTAACAAGGTGAGGTCAAGCTATGTAAGTACCCTGATTCAGAAAGATGATGTATTTCTCAGGGGTCCCTGTCCGCTACCTCTTCTGATCTCACCCAGTGTATATTTATCTCTGTAGTGTTATGTAGATGGCAAGTGTCTAGGGTATGTATGTAGTTAATGTGAGGAATGAATACATATAAACAGAACTGTAATTCAACAAAATGTAAGTAAGTAAGACTGGTGGGAACGTTTTGGTATATATATATATATATGGGAATAAATATACAATTTATTGTCCCGAACCTCAATCTTTTGGAACAGGACTTGTCAAAATCATAAAATATTTATTTACAGTTTTTAAATAAATAAGATGGGAACTCTGTCCATGACGTGTAACAAAATAAACTTGTCACTATAATGAGTACCCCACTGTCTGATGTTTAATACTGGATAATAACACTAGTCAGTTATTGGAGGGTTTGTTTTCTTCATCATTCCCCAGGAAATTCTTATTGTTGTGTTGGTTTATATTGAGAGGAACTGTCATATGCCCATAGTAAGGGACTTAGCTTATAAGCCTGTCTGATGATATGGGCTTCAGACAATGCAAATGGTCACTCAAATGATGCTGCTTTAGAGGTGAAGTTATTGCCTGTAGCTCACAGTAGAGTATGAGCCTTCACTGCTCACAATTTCTGTCTTCACCAGGGTGTCTGCAACACTTTCTTACTGGTAATACAACCCTGAAATGAGAAGGACAGTTCCTCCCCTTTATAGCCTGTCTATAAAAATTCCACAACTAATCAAAGGTAATCTTACCTGGGGTCAGCCATGTGTGCTGACAATATGCACCAAACCCTATGTTTCCTTGACTACACTCAGTCCTGTGTTTTCATTCTTTTTTTCATAAGGCATTGTAGCCACTATTCCTTTAGCATTGCTTGTCTTCCATATAATCAGCAGGGGTGTACAAATATATCTTGTAACCTGTTAATGACTTCTTTCAAACATTCTGTGTGTAGTGTCACATGCTATTTGAACATTGTGTCACTCCTGAAACCACTACCAATTTATTTTCTCCTGGACTTACAGTCGCAAAATTTTATGGCAAACTTACAAACACATTTATTTTCACTTCCCAATGGCAATATCAATTTTATTACCACGGCACTATGGCACAAGATTCGTAAGGCCAATAGCAAAATCCTTTTTACACATTTCACTCCGAAAAAGACTGCATTCCTACCTAGGTCGTCGTAACCTGAACCAGCTCCCAATTAGCAGTATCGAAATAAAATGTATCGGCATACACCTACATCATTTTTGCCACTGCAACCAAGATTTCTTGTCTCTACCAAAAACGAGGTAACAATTTGATTGGTTGTTAATTTTGACTACGTCCGTTAATAAATATTGGGAGGGGTAGTGTATTTTTTGGAAGTAGTAACTTTAAACGGGTGGTAGTAGAAAAATTCAAATTCTCTAGTTACATTTTTAGCGGTAAATGGACTTTGCCCCTCAGACAAATTTCAAATATAGTTATTTATAGACTGTAAAAATGCGTTAATTAGGTTATTAAGCGGGAAATTATTTGAGTGTGGGGTACACAGATCCATTTCACTACAACGCTTTTCCATCTCTTAGAAGCTTTATAGCTTTCTTTATTTCTTCCTTCGTTAGTCTTTCACTGTTAATTTGTAGCTCTTCTTCTGCTGGCTAAATGTCCGGCGGGTTTTGTGGAGCTGGTCTATTGAGAAGGTCCCCAAAATATTCTGTCCACCTCTTCATTTGCTCTTGTATATTGCTGAGCAGTTTCCCATTCTTGTCTTTTATGAGGCAACTTGTTTGCTTGTATTTCCCTGTTAGCTTCTTTGTGCTGCTATACAGTTCTGTCATATTTCCTTTGGCTGCAGCATCTTCTGCCTCTCTTGCCAACTCCTAAATATACTTCCTCTTGTCTCTTTTGATACTTCTTTTTACTTCTTTGTTTGCTTCTGTGTACACTTCTTGAGCCTTGGCTTTGGAACTTTTGGTTTTGCTTGTGTTTAAATCTGCTTTCTTGTTTTTTCAGTTTTTTATCTTATTGATGGTTTCTGTTGTTATCCATGCTTTCTGTTGTCGTTCCCTTTTCCCCAGTATTTCTTCACATGTCTCCTTCCATACAGTTTTGACGTGCTGCCAATAGTCTTCTGTATTCTCTACATCTTCCAGCTGTTGGAGCACTTGGAATTTGTTGGATACTGTGACCGCAAATTTGTCTCTTGTTTCTTGATTTCTTAGCTGTCCTACATTAAACTGTTGTCTATAATTTTGCATTGTTGCATATCTCTTGAGTTTCATTTTTACTTTGGCTATCAGAAGATTGTGATCTGATGCCACATCTGCTCCTCTATATATACACCTTTACATCCTGCAATGATGATCTAAACTTCTTGTTTATGCATATATGATCAATCTGATTTTCTGTTCTATGGTCTGGTGATATCCATGTTGCCTTGTGTATTCTCTTATGCGGAAACATGCTTCCTCCTATAGCCAGTTGATTTGAAGCACAGAAGTTTGCGAATAGTTCCCCATTTTCATTCATTATTCCTAGCCCATGTTTTCCCATGACTTCTTCAAATCCGGTGTTGACTGTACCTATCTTTGCATTCATGTCACCCATCAAAATTGTGATGTCTCTTCTTTTTACTTTATCCATAATTTCCTGTAGTCTAGTATAAAATGCTTCTTTTACAGACTTTTCTTTGTCATTAGTTGGTGCATAACATTGGATGACATTTACATGAATTTTCTTTTTAGCTGTTTTGAAAGTAGCTGTTATTATTCTGGGTCCAACAGCTTCCCATTCAATGAATGCTTTCTGTGCTTCTTTAGATAACATAAGAGCTACCCTTCACTGTGGTGTGAACTTTCGTCTTCATGTCCTGAGGACAGCACCAATTCACCTGTGATGAGTTTCTTCCTGTCTACCCCCTTCCACTTTGTTTCACACATTCCCAGAACCTCGATTTTGTATTCCCTCATTTCTGCTGCTACTTGCACCACTTTCCCTTGTTCGTTTAATGTCCGAACATTCCAGGTGCCAAATCTGGAAGTTCTCCTAGAAGAAAGAAGGTTAGTCAGTAACACAGACTCCTTTCGGCTTTCTCTGTGTTGCGTCATACGCCTCCCTGCGAGAGGACCTTCCCCTGTCTTGGATGGCTGTGTTTTATTTTCTTTATTTGACTCGTCCATATTTGTTGAAATTTTTTGTGGTTTAAATTTTTTACAGGATGGGGTAACCAGCCCCATGCCCAACCCTCCTTAGTCGCTTTCTACGACATGCTTGGCAGGGAACAGTGTTACGATTCTTTGCTCCCCTTTCGGGCCCCGGTAACACATGGGTGTATTTTGACACCTTAAAGTTACTTATATTCCTCACCTCCAACAGACAGTGTTCTGAGAGTCATAAGTGGAATCCAAAATATATTCAAGTCACTGTTACAATCGAAGAATTATTTTTTCCTACATAGTCATTTGCGTCAGTTTTATTCATTGCTGGTATTGTATTCGAACGGATGACAAGAACCAGACACACGCCAGAGGAAACAAGAGATGAGAAGAAATCGGATAAGACACAACATTGAGGAAACCTGTTGATAACATTGTAAGGCAGTCCTTGTTAGGGAGTCCCTAGGGTAAAAGAGATGGGCTTTTTTTAAAAAAAGAGGTGGGCTTTTTTTTATTAAAAAGAGGTGGGCTTTTAAAAAAAAAAAAGAGGAAAAAGGTTATGTGTCTTACTAGGACAAAAGACAAATAACATTGCGGACTCAAGGTTTAATGTAGAAGGATACCAAAAATAAGAGACATGGAGAAGAGAACTGGGGATGGGGAAAGGAATAAAGAAGGCATGGAAGTACTTTGATTGCATGGCACAGTACAGGAGGACTTTGCATGAATAGTTGAAGGCCTGTGCTCTGCAGGAAGCTGAGGGTAATGATGATGATGTCTGTATTGAAAAGTTTTGAAAAGACACAGAGTGTTTCATGGTGTCAGTCTTGTGTGTGAGCTTGTCATGCTGAGATAAGATCATTGTCAGGTAGTTATAATGCAGTACTGTATGGCAGTTACATGTATACTGTTGCCCTATCAGTTCTTTTATTAATCAACAATCACTGGATAAGTCTTGAAGGAACAGAACCTTTTTGTTGTGTGTTATCTCTGGCAAGGATTTGTGCTAGCTGTTAAAGAGATTACATTTGCATTTATTGATCTGCACAGTGTTTGGGTCAGGTGTAGAATGGCGCTAAAAGTTGCTCTCTCAGTATCAAAGGTCTAATTTGTTTTAAGGGATTATAGTAACTAAAAGTATATATATATATATATATATATATATATATATATATATATAGTAGGGCTGGGATTGATTGTACAAATCTGAATCGATTAATCACATTTCTTTAATTGAAGATTAATCATCAATGTCGAACAATCTGATAAATTGTAAAAAGTCATAAATAACTTCTTTTAAAAATCATTAAAGGCTTTATTTATTTAAATAAGGCAATATAATAAAACAATTTCGTCCTGAAAATATAATGAAAATACTGAAAAGTTACAACCAAACAATTTATTACTACTGACCATACTTGCCAAATTCCATATCACAGACTTCTAACATAGCAAATGCTCTCACATTTAAGCAAAAAAACATGAGCGTTGCTGAAAATGGAATAATTGATTAAAATGTGTTTTATTAATTAATCTGTTAAAACATTTTAATCAATTAATTGATCATGAAAGATTATATATATATACTGTATATATATATATATATATATATATATATATATATATATATATATATATATATATATATATATATATATATATATTATATATATATATATATATATATATATATATATATATATATATATATATATATATATATATATATATATATATATATATATATATATATATATATGTCGGCGTCTGTGGCCTAATGGATATGAACGCAGTTTCATAATCCAGATATACCAGGTTCGAAACCTGCTGCAGGCGGTTTGGTGGCAGATCGCTTTGTGTGGATTTTTAACAATGGTATAAGCGCCGTACCGTTCAGAAAGCAATGGCAAACTACTGAACGTAAAAATTGCCTAGAAAAAATCACAAACAGCCAATAAAAGCTGGGGTTGATTGCCACGTCCTGTAAAGGATAAGCAACTAACTATATATATATATATATATATATATATATATATATATATATATATATATATATATATATATATATATATATATATATATATATATGATAGGAAACTCGATAGAGAGCGATACAACAGGAGGTAATCTGATCATCAGAAGGGGTCCCCCCATCAATCAAGTATTTCGGCCCTTTAATGCCCTTTACACTCTAAGGGGGGCGGGCCCACCTGGGTCATGACTTCCTAGTGTCTCCGCCTCCTGTTGTCTTATGTAGAAAATGAACCCACTCCACCTTGGTTGCAGCTTTAAAATCCACAATTCTGCCAGCTGGAGGCAATTGTGAAAGTAACCCTTATGTTGAAAACAAATTATTGCGATCGTTCCACAGCACACCATGACTAGGGACAGACACGACTAGGGACAGATGAGGCAGATCAACTTGAATATTCTCAGCACTGTGGATTGATAACATACATACATAAGCATACATATATATCTTTCTTTGCAGCCCGTACTCCACCTCCACGTGGTGGTCCTGGAAACAGTCTGCAGCAGTGCAGTCTGGCTGAGCGAGTACGGATCGAAGAGGGAAGGCAAACCCGGTCCTTCATAATATCTCTCTTCAAGTACCATGTCTGTAGCGTAGGTGATCATATCTCTCCAGAATTTATGTCTCTGGAACTGTTTATCTGTTATGTTGTTGACTTGTTTCCATGCTATGATGTCAAACTGTCCAGTATCCGCTCTCGTCTTTGTCATTTCTATCTCTTTTTTCCTTCCCATTTTTCCCCAGTGTCACAGTATATTCCATCTTTCTTCCTCTCATAATATGCCAGAAGAAAGTTGATTGCTTGATAAGGAAGCTTATTGGTCACATTTTTTAATGTGACCAATAAGATACCATTGCGCGCTGGAATCTTTCAGGACATCCTCATTACTTTTTTTAGCTGTGGTATTTTTATCATTGACATCTTTCAGGACATCCTCATTACTCCTTTTTACCTGTGGTATTTTTTATCATTGGCATCTTTCAGGACATTGTCATTACTCGTTTTAGCTGTTGTATTTTTATCATTGGCATCGTTCAGGGCATCCTCATTACTTTTTTAGCTGTGGTATTTTTATCATTCTTCTATAAAGCCACATTGTATGTGGTGGGGTTATTTTGACGGAGAAGGACAGATTGAATGAAATGGAAGAATAAAAGATGATAATCTTTATTAATATGTTTATGATAATCTACGGGTTCGAATGGAACTGCCTCTCCTCAGGAAATAGTGTACTAGAAATCTTTAATGTAAAGAGAATTCTGGCAACTAAACAGGATATTTTCTGGACGATAAATTCTCTCTCAGGAATCCTACAAAAGGACTATGTAAAGAACATAAGGTTGAGAGAGGAGATTTGGTGTCCAGCCACATTAATTAAAATATCCCGACCCACTAGAAGTTAGTTTAATTATGTTTAAAACAAAATACAGCCCAAATAAAGTTAACAAGAAAAATAACAACAGACGCTGTTAAGTTAAATTGAATAAAAGGGTATAGATTCTCACATATCTGAATGTATATATAAATATGAAAAAAGTTTAGCTCTGCTGTTTAAAAACAACAATATTATGGTCATCACGTGGACCCGGAGATCTTTTCTATGTTAGTTTTGCTGGTAGGTGTTAATACTCATCTCCTCAAGGACTGTAGTAGCTGCAGAGATGATTGGTGTTCGGTTCTCTTGGTTTGGTCTTCCCCAGCACTTAGGTAGCATAAACAGTTCTATGGTTTCAGAGGGTGGCAGAGGTTGCTTCCCTGGACTCAGTGCACATCACATATAAGGATGGAGTAAGTCGACCCTGCTGAATACCTCTTCTGCTTATGGGATGTGTGGTATGGAATGGGGTGATAGGATATGGTTTGGTATGGTAACCTGGGCTAGTACCTTGTAACCGTAACCTGGGTGGATTCGCTCACGAATTCAATAAGGATTTTGCAACCACAAGGTAGCCTCGGTTGAGGCCCATAGGCTTCTGCTTCGAGCAAGTTACAAGTAGAATGACTTATAATTCCCTCCACAATCTCCTTATGGCCTCCCCCGGCGCAGGGGGGGGGGGGAACCTCTGGGGTGGCCTCATTCCACCTGCACACACACACAAGTTCGTGTAGTTCATGTTGGTCGCAGGATGATCAAAATCCTTCATTTTACTGGTCCTAGTGTTTTCAATGTGCAAGGCAGGTAGAGTTCCTTCCCCTTCCTTGATTTGCACACATCTAGTGTGTGACACAACCGATTACGGAAACAACGGCAGATGGATCTATTTGTTGTTGCCCTAAAGACGCCGCTAGGCGTGATGGGAAACTACAACAGAGAAAATCAATCTGCTGTTGCCCTTAAGACGCCACAAGGCGTGATAGCCTTTGACTGCTTGGTCGGTCTTTGGCTAAGGACGGAAGTGTGTGACACAAAGGGTCATTTCCGGGCTGGTGGATGCTCGGCTGGAAAACTATACAAAGAATTTGCCCCTCCAGTGACCGTGTCAGGGAGATTTATCTGTCTTGGCCGCGAGAATCCTGAGCTAGCCAAGTACTGTGTAATATAAGACTAGAGAGAGAGAGAGACTTTTAACATTATAAGAATGAAAAAGATATCCTTCTTCTTCTTCTTCCTCGTTCGCCCTGAAAAGGACGGTGGTTGCGTTGTGTCTGTTTACGCCGCAGCTGTGATATCTGCACCTTTCGGTCGACACATCCGACTTCTGCGCGGCATTTTTTGGGACCGGGTTTGCCTTCCCTCTTCGATCCGTACTCGCTCAGCTAGACTGCACTGCTGCAGACTGTTTCCAGGACCACCACGTGGAGGTGGAGTACGGGCTGCAAAGAGAGATTTGGAGAGGAATAAAATAATAGACAGAAGAAGAAGTCGGTACACGACATGTGGCCTCAAGTGTTTATTCTACTTCTTTACTAATTATCCATGACATGCAAATTTAATACATTACTTATTCGTTCCTTCTCTATCCTGAGGTGTTTAGAGGTAGATTTCATAATATCCCTCAGATAAAACTTTCATGTCAAAGTTTTGAATAAGGATATTATAAAGAAAACTAACTTTTTTGTTTGTTTGGTACTTTACCTACTTTACGTAAACCCTTTCACCTCCTTCAAACTTTCCTGTTTATAGTGCTCACAAAAAGAACAAAAAATGAGTAGAAACACTCTAGCACGTTTCACTAGCTTTGCCCAACTTCAAAATGCTATATCTCAGCGAATATATAACGCATATAAGTGAAATTTTGTGTGTGAATTTGAAATGGTATAGACCCTATGAATTAAATTTTTCATTAAAATGCGGCCATTGGTTTCAATTTTTGTTTCTTTGCGCTTTAATATCAAAATCCTACTTGCCAACACACATATTGAAATGTCTACAGTAAATTATACGACCTCATTTGCACATTTTTGATTATCAAACAATTCGAAAGATTTTAGCGTGAAATTGCACTTCTTGAACATAAAACAGTTTATATCCGGTGTTACGCACACATTGTCAATCAGTGGCGTGTCTACAACAAGTATTGTGTGGTTAAGTAGGAACAATGAGTCTGCGAGTACATTTTATGACATTACTGTCGTGGAATATTCTAATCCACATATATAAATTATCAGGTAAATATAAAGCCTAACAAATACATTTAATAAAGAAAAGAGCAATGGTAAAAGAACAGTTCTGTCACAATGACTGTACTCGAAATCCCCTTGTTTTCTACTTCGTCGGCAAATTGTAACGCTTTCACGTTGATAGTAAAAGCCTACTGTGTCGCTGCACGCTTTCTTCAATGAAACGTGTACTGTATTTCTTGGAAAAACCTTGAGATACGCAAGCTGATCAATGACCTAGATTTAATATTTCATTCATCCCATACACGGCGTAACTAAAAGACAGATAAAGCAGGAGAGAGAGAGGGACGAATGAAGGCAGGAAGCATGCAACACTACACGCGTCGCGCGATTAATAGTAACGCAAATCCCACGTGTAAGGCCACTAGCAATAACTTTTTTTCATATAGTCAGTGAAAAAGAAACACTACTACTACAAGAATCAGGTTTAAAAATATGAAAACTGTTTATTAGGAAATATGAAATTCTACTGATTTACATCTAAGCTCCTGACTTTAGTATGACATAACAGTGGAAAAGGCAGGACAGGTGGCGGTTCTAAACAACGAAAAGGAATAAAGAACAAATATACGACTATCTTTGGAAAACACATATTTTGAACGCAGCCACTTAGCTCTTTTAAATTTGTATATTTGGGTTCCTTAGGGTTTGCTGACAAAGAATATGTAAAACGTTACGCAAATAGTCTAGGAATTACCAAATTATAACCAAAATAAAATAGTGGGGGTGCCTGACAGCATGAAATCATTTCTGCTCATAAAATTTTTTTTATAACGTGTTTGAAAAAACATTACGTTACAGAAATAGCCTACCATGTTAACTCCTATTTGATTGGAGCGCCACAAATGTAAGACTAAACACGATTGGTCAGGCTATAAATACTATCTTGTGTTGTCAGGGGAAACGTGAAAAGGAGTATTTTTTTTTTGAAAAGATGTGTAGACATGGTTTGATTGGGTAGAGCTGCGAATATACTCAATTCAGAGCGTCTGTTCATTGCCACATCTTGTAATAAACCTACTAAGAAGCAGTGCGTTGAGCACCAGTGTATATTTTTTTTATAAAATAAAGCCTGGGACATCGGCAGATCGGAGTTGTGCTATATTCATTGCCAGTCAACGAAACTGTTTATTATTTCTATGAATTGTGGTAAGCTTGAAATATTCAATATCTTTTAATGAAAATTGAATGTAAATTGATAATTTATGTCTGTATATATGTGTAGTTCAGTAGCGAACATGATGTAAAGCCTATGGTACTCCAGCCTGAACAGAAGGTGTCGGAGGAAAGTAAAACTGCATGGAATGGCCAAACAGTACACTGACACCTAGATTATTGACTAGAAAGAAATAATGCTGGAATTGCAGAGGCGTAGTAACCATTAGGGAGGGAAATACTGGTATAAAGTATTTCAGATGAAGCTGACAGTTGGCCTAACGCTCTGAACTCAATGTTTGTGATGTATTGTGCTCAATGTAGAAATAGAGTGTAAATTAGTTTCTGACGTAGAAGGTACAACCTTCTTGTTTCAGGGACCGTGGTCTTAAAGTTATTGAGCAGCACCTGGTCAGAGCTTTGCTGAAGCCAGAGGCGGACAGCATACTCCTTGGTCCATATAGCAACCAGTGGGGTGGCTCCAGAACTCATTAAAGTAATCGAGCAGAGGAGTCTTTTACTGCAGTCATCACGAAAGATAAGAGAGTGTGGCCATGGAGCTCAACATTATGTACCCCCATCTTAAAATGACACTGTAAAATAAAATTAAGAGGGGAATTTAATTGTTTTAATGCCAGGAACTGAGAACATCTCCAATACTAGTTCCAACAAAGACAAACTATTGAAGTCATGATGACAAATACCAACAGAGCTTGAACAAAACAAAACCAGTATTACCTCAGATTACTACTACACAACTGACACACATAGGATACTATTAATAATATATGTCACTACAAGATTCATATTGATAAATTCTGTACATATAACTTGTAATTAAAAATTGATTGTGATTCCTGGTTCCCTTTGTATTTGAATCAGGACACATATACATTCATGACAGCACTGAATACATATTGTTATTTGAAAAGTTATCAGTGACTCCTTTAAGATATCCTCGTAGAGTGTTTTATGTATGTGAGTGTCACAGTGTTGTCAAGTGTGGTGGAATAAATTAAATTGTTTATCTGTCTGTTGTTGTTATGACTTACACTTCATCATACACATACCCTAGACATATAACGTAGTCATCAAACTATTCCAGAATAATTCTGACTGAGGTATACATATGTGGCAGCAAGTAAGGTTATCTATAATACACTACTCTTATTAGATATAGATACCTTCACAGCTGATCTCAGTCAGTACACTAAGTCCCCTATAAATATTTATAACATCCCACTTCACCACATATATTGGGGTCTCGCTCTCGGGATTTTGAATCTTTCCCTATTACAAATATTGGGGGTAATTCACTTCAGGGAATAATAAGAATTAAAAGGTATCCTTGGGTGAAAATAAATAAGGTTGAGCTCACAGTGCCTGTGTTGTCCTAAGTTAGTTAGTCATAGATAAAATTGTTTAGTTACATATTTTAGACATTTATCTGTTAGACAATGGCCGACCTGGCAAAATTTCGATCTGCTGCTGTACAGACTGCGAAAGAGTTAGGAATGGACGGGCAAATTATGATTTCTTATGTCACTGCTGAATGTGACAAATATATTGAACGGGAAGAAAGAAGATTAGAAAAAGAGGCCGAAAGAAAGTTAGAGGCTGAGACTAAGAGGTTGCAGATTGAGGCTGAGGCTAAGAGGTTGCAGATTGAGGCTGAGGCTAAGAGGTTGAAAATTGAGGCTGACAAAGAGGCTAAGAAATTGGAAGCAGAAGAAAGAAATTAGCTGCAGAAAGAGAAGAGAAGAAATTAGCTGCAGAAAGAGAAGAGAAGAGATTAGCTGCAGAAAGGGAAGCAGAAAAGGAGGAGAAGAGATTACAAAGGGAACATGAGTTACGACTAAGGGAGTTTGAGTTTCAGGGCCATGCTCCTGAAAATGGTGCCAGTCCCTTTGCCTCTGATGCCACTGCTAGCCAAGGAGCCTCAACCTCAGCTATGAATTTTCATTTAGATCATTTTGTTGAGAAAGACGATGATATAGAGAGCTATCTAAATAGGTATGAACTATTAGCTACCACATATGGGTTAGAGAGAGAAAGGTGGAGCTTAAAGTTATCTCAAGGACTTCGTGGGGCAGCTTATGAAGTTTTTGCAAAAATGAGCAGAAGTGATCAGGAAAATTATGACATGCTAAAGCAGGCTCTTTTGTTAAGATATGAAAAGAATGCAGAATTTTATAGGAAAAAAATTTAGGAATGCTAAACTACTGTCAGGTGAAACCTATCACCAGTTCTCTGCACGAATAGAGACATACTTGGAGAAATGGACTTCTCTGGGGAAAACCCAAGATCTTAAGGAAATGGTCCTTATAGAGCAATTAAGAGAGTCCATGGCTCCAGACCTGAGAAAGTTTCTCATGGAACAAGGTGCAGAGAGGCTGGGTGAGTTGCTAAATGTTGCTGAAAGGTATCAAGCAGCTCAAGCAGAGGTAACAGGTAATAAAAAGAAACAAGTGGATAACTTTAGGGCACCACAGAACTTTAATAAATTTGATCCTAGGGATCAAAACAAAGGTAAGCACCAGTTTGATAGGCCACGGTATGAAAATAAAAATAAAACCCCACAATTCGATGAAAGGAAATATGATGAAAGAAAATCTTTCAACCAAGGAAAAAGGTGGTGTAAAAATTGTAAGATGAACAATCATGACACTGACCATTGTAGAAGGAAACCTCCTCATTGTGCTGCTATGACATCGGGGAAAAAGGAAAAGAAGGTCAAACCTGAAGAACTACAGGAACCATACCACCCCCCAGTGTGTGAAGATGTCATCTGTAATGGTGTCACTATAAGGTGTTTATATGATACCGGTTTAGATTACGATTCCGTTGTGAGTTCTCACCTGGTGCAGGCCGATCAATACACCACAGAAACAGTGGAGATTCAAACTGCAACCAAGGATGTAGCTACCATGACACTTCCCGTCGCCCGAATAAAAGTGAAAACGCGATATGTGGAAGGAATCATAAAAGCAGCAGTGATAAATGAGCCAATCTACCCTCTGATATTGGGGTGTAGATATGTCTTCTTGGGGAATCCCAAGAGACCTGTGATATTGGCAACAGTGCAGACCAGATCACAGTCTAAAAAGGAGGAGGATAATCCAATAAATACTCACCCAGATGAGATGAGGAAGGCACAGGCTGAGGACAAAACACTCAAGCCATGTTTCAAGAAGTTGCCCAAATCTCATACACCTCCAGGCAAGGGAGAGTTTTATATGAAGAACAAACTGATATATAGGAAGGCTGGATCTGAATCCAATGGTCACGGACAGCTGGTCCTTCCCACTTCATATAGGACTAAAGTGTTGGAACTAGGGCATGCGATTCCCTTCAGTGGTCATATGGGAATCAGCGCAACAGGACAGCGAATAGCTTGTCACTATTTCTGGCCAGGAATAACTGAAGATATCAAACGATATGTAAAATCCTGTCCAGAGTGCCAACGAGTAGCACCTAAACATTGGACTGCACCAGCAACTCTGGGGGAAATGCCCATAGTGGGAACACCCTTTGAGAGAGTTGCCGTGGATCTTGTGGGACCTCTCACCCGAACCAAGAGAAGGAACAGCTACATTCTGACTCTGGTGGACACTTGTTCTATGTGGGGAGAGGCAGTAGCCCTGTCATCGATTGATTCTAAACATGTGGCAGAGGCATTGCTCACAATTTTCACAAGGTTAGGCTTTCCCAATCAAATCTTGACTGATAATGGCTCTCAGTTCAAGGGGAAACTAACTGAAGAAGTTTTCAGGATCTTCCAGGCCAAACACTTCCATTGTAGTGTGTACCATCCCCAAGGGAACGGCCAAGTGGAAAGATTTAACGGCACGTTGATGTCGATCCTGAGAAAGTTGGCACACGAAAAACCAGATACATGGGACCAGTACCTGCACGCCGCCCTCTTTGCTTATCGGGAGGTACCCCATAGTTCAACCGGTATGGCCCCGGCAACATTATTGTTTGGAAGGCCAATAAAAGGTCCACTCGAAGCTTTGTTAAGAACGTGGACTGATGAAAAGGCAGAGGAAAACATTACATCTTCATACCAATATGTGAATGAGCTGACCACTCGTTTAAAAACTGGCTGGAAACTTGCCAATGAAAATTTGAAACAAGCCAGGAAGAAACATGCTGCCTATTATAACAGGAAGGCGAAAGACAGAGATTTGGCTGTGGGAGAGAAGGTACTGCTTCTTCTCCCCGGGAGTCAGAATAAGTTACAGATTGGATGGCAAGGTCCATATACAGTTTTAGAGAAGGTGTCTAGAACAAATTATAAGATAGATAAGAAGGGGAAAGAAAAAATCTATCATGTGAATCTCCTGAAGAAATATTTGGAAAGAGAACATCAGGAAGAGACACACTTGTTGACCTTGTCCATCGCCATGGAGATGAAAAAGGAACCACTTTCATCATTTGAATATCCATTACACCCCTGTGAGACAGCAGCACAGGTGAAAATCAGTACACATTTAACGAAAACTCAGAAAGAGAGAGTGCAACAGGTTCTAAATAATCATGCAGAGGTGTTAACAGACCGACCAGGGCATACAAACCTATTGGAATATGATATGAAACTGATAGACCCCACACCTGTCTGTATGAAACCATATTCGATTCCGTTTGCTAAGGAGAAAGCTTTGAAGGAAGAGATAGACTATCTGTTGAAGGAAGGAATTATTTCGCACAGTGAATCTTCGTATAGTTCCGGTGTTGTACTCTTAAGGAAGCCCTCTGGAGAACATAGACTCTGTATAGATTACAGGAGACTGAATGCTATTACAGAAGGACAGGTGGAGCCATTGCCGGATACAAATCAGCTGTTTGCCAGACTAAATAAAGCTAAATATTTCTCAAAAGTGGATCTGAGTAAAGGATACTATCAGATTCCAGTAAAGCCTGAGGTTAGACCATACCTAGCTTTTAGTACCTCAGAAGGACACTATGAGTTTAATAGATTGCCATTTGGATTGAAGAATGCGCCTAGTGTCTTCTCTAGAATGATGAGAAAATTATTGGACCCTCTGAATAATCCATGTATAACAAATTTCATGGATGATATCCTTATAGCAACAGAAACATTTGAGGAACACATTGACTCTCTGAATATGCTGTTTAATCGACTTAGGGAAGCAAATTTAACAGCCCGACCAACCAAATGTTGCGTTGGATGTAAAGAATTGGAATTTTTGGGACACACAGTTTATCAGGGAAACATGACCCCTGACCCAAAGAATTTAGAGAAACTAAAGAAAGCCCCGAGACCACAAACCAAGAAGGACGTGAGATCCTTTGTCTCATTATGTGGTTTCTACCAGAAGTATATCAAAAACTTTAATTCCATATGTGCACCGTTAACTGATTTGACACGTAAAGGACATCCAGATCGCATTACATGGACACCACAATGTGAAATGGCTTACCAGGAATTGAAGGAAAAGCTCACAAGCAAACCTATTTTGAAATTACCTGACTTAAGTCAAGAATTCATAGTAAGGACGGATGCCAGTAATATTGGGTTAGGTGCAACTCTACTACAGAAATCAGATGCATTGGATGGGGAATTAAGCCCAGTGGCATATGCTAGCAGAAAGTTGAATAAAGCTGAAATCAACTACTCAACTAGCGAAAAAGAATGTCTTGCAGTAATATGGGCAATAAAGAAATTCAATATTTATCTGTATGGGAAGGCATTTAAGTTGCAAACGGATCACAAACCTTTATCGTTTCTAGCACAGGCTAGGCATGAGAACTCTAGGTTACTCCGATGGTCCTTACTTTTGGCTCCATATAATTTTAGCATTGAGTATATATCTGGAAAAACAAATTTGGGAGCGGATTTTTTAAGCCGCCATCCGTGTGATGAGAATCACCGTAAACCCCAGAAATAATAATAAATTTCTCTATGTGTATATAGAATAAAGGACTGACATATAATGTCTGTTTTAAGAGGGGAGATGTCGTGGAATATTCTAATCCACATATATAAATTATCAGGTAAATATAAAGCCTAACAAATAAATTTAATAAAGAAAAGAGCAATGGTAAAAGAACAGTGCTGTCACAATGACTGTACTCGAAATCCCCTTGTTTTCTACTTCGTCGGCAAATTGTAACGCTTTCACGTTGATAGTAAAAGCCTACTGTGTCGCTGCAAGCTTTCTTCAATGAAACGTGTACTGTATTTCTTGGAAAAACCTTGAGATACGCAGGCTGATCAATGACCTAGATTTAATATTTCATTCATCCCATACACGGCGTAACTAAAAGACAGATAAAGCAGGAGAGAGAGAGAGGGACGAATGAAGGCAGGAAGCATGCAACACTACACGCGTCGCGCGATTAATAGTAACGCAAATCCCACGTGTAAGGCCACTAGCAATAACTTTTTTTCATATAGTCAGTGAAAAAGAAACACTACTACTACAAGAATCAGGTTTAAAAATATGAAAACTGTTTATTAGGAAATATGAAATTCTACTGATTTACATCTAAGCTCCTGACTTTAGTATGACATAACAGTGGAAAAGGCAGGACAGGTGGCGGTTCTAAACAACGAAAAGGAATAAAGAACAAATATACGACTATCTTTGGAAAACACATATTTTGAACGCAGCCACTTAGCTCTTTTAAATTTGTATATTTGGGTTCCTTAGGGTTTGCTGACAAAGAATATGTAAAACGTTACGCAAATAGTCTAGGAATTACCAAATTATAACCAAAATAAAATAGTGGGGGTGCCTGACAGCATGAAATCATTTCTGCTCATAATTTTTTTTTTTATAACGTGTTTGAAAAAACATTACGTTACAGAAATAGCCTACCATGTTAACTCCTATTTGATTGGAGCGCCACAAATGTAAGACTAAACACGATTGGTCAGGCTATAAATACTATCTTGTGTTGTCAGGGGAAACGTGAAAAGGAGTATTTTTTTTGAAAAGATGTGTAGACATGGTTTGATTGGGTAGAGCTGCGAATATACTCAATTCAGAGCGTCTGTTCATTGCCACATCTTGTAATAAACCTACTAAGAAGCAGTGCGTTGAGCACCAGTGTATATTTTTTATAAAATAAAGCCTGGGACATCGGCAGATCGGAGTTGTGCTATATTCATTGCCAGTCAACGAAACTGTTTATTATTTCTATGAATTGTGGTAAGCTTGAAATATTCAATATCTTTTAATGAAAATTGAATGTAAATTGATAATTTATGTCTGTATATATGTGTAGTTCAGTAGCGAACATGATGTAAAGCCTATGGTACTCCAGCCTGAACAGAAGGTGTCGGAGGAAAGTAAAACTGCATGGAATGGCCAAACAGTACACTGACACCTAGATTATTGACTAGAAAGAAATAATGCTGGAATTGCAGAGGCGTAGTAACCATTAGGGAGGGAAATACTGGTATAAAGTATTTCAGATGAAGCTGACAGTTGGCCTAACGCTCTGAACTCAATGTTTGTGATGTATTGTGCTCAGTGTAGAAATAGAGTGTAAATTAGTTCTGACGTAGAAGGTACAACCTTCTTGTTTCAGGGACCGTGGTCTTAAAGTTATTGAGCAGCACCTGGTCAGAGCTTTGCTGAAGCCAGAGGCGGACAGCATACTCCTTGGTCCATATAGCAACCAGTGGGGTGGCTCCAGAACTCATTAAAGTAATCGAGCAGAGGAGTCTTTTACTGCAGTCATCACGAAAGATAAGAGAGTGTGGCCATGGAGCTCAACATTATGTACCCCATCTTAAAATGACACTGTAAAATAAAATTAAGAGGGGAATTTAATTGTTTTAATGCCAGGAACTGAGAACATCTCCAATACTAGTTCCAACAAAGACAAACTATTGAAGTCATGATGACAAATACCAACAGAGCTTGAACAAAACAAAACCAGTATTACCTCAGATTACTACTACACAACTGACACACATAGGATACTATTAATAATATATGTCACTACAAGATTCATATTGATAAATTCTGTACATATAACTTGTAATTAAAATTGATTGTGATTCCTGGTTCCCTTTGTATTTGAATCAGGACACATATACATTCATGACAGCACTGAATACATATTGTTATTTGAAAAGTTATCAGTGACTCCTTTAAGATATCCTCGTAGAGTGTTTTACTACCCAGCTGTAAATGGGTAACTCACCCTAGTCTTGAGTTAGGGAAGGCAAAGGCTCCAGGGGAAGCAGGCCCTAAACTTGGTCACTTCAACCGACGCAGGATGGTGTATGTATGAAGTAGAAATGTAGAGTGTGATTGACGCGAATGGTGTA
>JAMPIV010004076.1:0-20201 GCA_024509875.1 Oreohelix idahoensis
TTGAGGACCTATTGGCCAACTGTTTTCTTCAATCCATACCAGTTAAGTCCTTTAGAAAAGGCACTGACAAAAATTATTGATATCATAAATTTCTACCATAATAACCATAACCATAATAATATAATCACCTTGAAGTGATGAGCCCAACATTCTTTTCAACACATTAACAGTGATCAGTACAAGCCGGTAAACAGAACAGTGGGTGGATTTCTTCAGTGATTTTTCTTTTGTATAAACAAAAAACATGGACAGAGTTCCAATTTATTTATTTTAAATAGTGTAAATAAAATTCGATTGAGTTTGACAATCCCTGTCCCATAAAATTGAGAGGTACAAGGAGATTAAATTGTAAAAAATAATTACCTAAACTTCATCAAAAGTCTTACTTACTTTAATTTTATTGGGTTAAAGTTTTGTTTGACATTTTTCTTTCATCACATAAAATACATTACCCTAGACACTAGCCACACAACATTACAGAGATTAATTTATAAAATGTGAGATCTTAGAGGTGGCGGATAGGGACCCTGAGAATTACATCATCATCATCATCAATTAGACTCAGAGAACTTACACAGTTTGACCTCATCTTGTGTACCCTTAGTTTAGTAACACCTTAACCTCTAATTTACCCACAATACATTTAAAATGATTATTTGGTGTATAAAAGCAAGTCGAGGGATAATAATTTTAAAATGATTGACCTTTTTTTTTTTTATATTAATTTTATTTGTTTGGTTTTTTACAGAGCAGCGGTACAAATCCTATAGACATCTAACAGAATGAACATTGATATCGCTATGCAGACCAGAGGGTAAGGTAGCAATAGGAACAAATAACAGTGAAGTGATACTTGACAGTTCATTATGACGTAGTGCTAGAAACTACCATCAGTGAAATAATATAAGAGTAAGGCTTGGAATGGGATGATAAATCATTGGAGGAAGAAAAGAAGTGACAGCAAAGGTTGTGACAGTCAAGGCAAGAACGTGAAAAATATCATGCATGTGTATTGACACATGGATTAATTGTATTTATGTTTTTGTAGGTTACATTTCAAAAAATGTGCTCTTTTATTCATCAAGAAGCATAGTAATCATCGTTGCTTATATAAACACATTTTCTAGTATGTAAACATAGACGTGCATGGGGCAGCTTAACTGAAATGTCACACGCTTATATCTAACACGCGTCCTTTCCCCACGCCATGATATATATATATATATATATATATATATATATATATATATATATATATATATATATATATATATATATATTATATATATATATTTATATATATTTATATATATATATAGTATACATATACATATATATATATATATATATATATATATATATATATATATATATATATATATATATATATATATATATATATATATATATGTATATGTCTATGTATATGTATATGTATATGTATCTATATATATATATATATATATATATATATATATATATATATATATATTTATATATATATATATATATATATATATATATATATATATATATATATATATATATATATAGATATATATATATATATATATATATATATATACTATATATATACCTTATTATATACTATATATGATATACATATATATATACATATACATATACATAATACATATACATATACATAATACATATACATAAATACATATACATATAACATATACATATACATATACATATATAATATATATATATATATATATATATATATATATATATATATATATATATATATATATATATATATATATATACAAGGTAGCTTCAAAAAGTTCCCGGATTTTGTGTATTGTATAGAAATAAGTAACAATATAATTATTTACACTACGGTATATTTCCTTCAAAATAGTTCCCTTCGGCAACTACACACTTTTGCCAACGTTCATTACAGCTATTGGAAACATTCCTGGAACCCATTCTTTGACACCTCTCTTCATCTGCTTTGTCGCATTGGTGATAAAGTCCTCAGAGGGACCTTGAATGTCTGCCCTTTCAGTGCCGATTTTACTTCTTGTTAAAAGCTGCCATTGAGTCTCGCTATTCTGCTGTTTTGTTAGCATTCGATATCAATTAGGTTTTCTTGACCGGAGAGCAATTGCTATACACAGTATGATGTTATTCTGGACTGTGATTGTTTAGTGGTTGTGTTTATCTCACACAGATTGAAACACGTTACATTTTCCCCTGTCAGAAGTTTAGTGGCAAACAAGTGATGACAACATTCATGGTTATTTTATATTTATAAGGAAAAAGACGAACACCAAGGTTATGTCAACTGTTTGTCAGTGTCATCAACATCCATAATTCTCGACGTTTGTACAAAAATCGGTGTTGCTGTCGTTTTTGACGGAGTCAAAAGTACGGTAAATCTATTTAATACTTTTGTTGCGTCAAAGTTTGGAGAACTGGGTTTTACTTCTATGACAGGTTGTTTGAGGGTAATTCTTCCCGTTCTTTAATTCATGTCGTTGATCTGTCTTAACGAGGCTCAGATTTATGCTGTCTGGGCATTGCGCAAGTTCTGAGCGCGAAACTGAGGAAAACTTTCCGTCAGGGAGAGTGTGTTTTGGGCTGTCGGACATGATGTCCGTTGTGATTTTGTCTATATCATCGTGGGATTGGAAAGTCTTCGAATTCGACTGAAATGTCATTGTTTTCCCCCCAGAGATTCCCTGTTCGTCAAGATGTGACGACAGTTATTAATTGTGTATCCGGAGGATTCTGTAAAAGGTAAAGAGACATTATTATTACTATGCCTTTGGTTGCAGAACATTTGAAGTTACCTATTTGCGAGTGAAGCTCACAGATCTTGAGAGACAGAAGTCCTTCTTGCTTCTTGTTATAGGCCAAATGAGGACTATGTGTATTCTATTGAAACAGAAGCCTAATGACGATGATAGATTATTGTGGACGCCGCAGGTTAGCGGTATATAGGTTTAGTATGGTTGATCGTGCCTGCTAACGAAGGATACACAGCTGTCTACTTATTGAGGCCCTGTCCATTACGGCCAATATTTTTCAGCAAGGGGGAAATATTACCTGGCGGGTTATGCCAGTTGAATAACAGCCTTAAGTATTATTACTTTGCAATTTAGGAGCTCGTTTTTTTTTTTGGACGTGCTGAGTCAATGGTACGGAAGCTACATTATAAACTGTAACATAAGGACAGATGATGATTGAGTATGTCTATAATCGATGAATGGATTCAAGCCTTAGATTACCAGACATTTAACAGTCATTCCGTATTTATGTGAAGTCTTTCATCTTGTCAGTTTGACTGTTTCCTGTTGATGCTACTGTCAGTTTCGTGAATAAATGTTTGAAAAACGTGCTAGCAGTTTCAAACATCATTGACTTTGCATGCGAGTGTATGGGTGCATTATCGACTTTATCAAAGAGCTTCAAGCATTCGCGTTTTCGTCTACACCCAACATCATCACATCATAATACCAGTACCACACATCTAATAAACATTTATCCTGTATTTGTGTGAGAGTCCATATAAACCCTGGCAGCGCCTCACGACTGGTGACCTCATCAACACCGCCAACATTACACCTTCCAGGGGATAAACGACACGCTCACTCTGCCAGCTTTCACATCAGCGCATAAACAGCACGTTTACAGTCGGTCACATCTAAGGGATGCAGTGTGGTTGAAAGTTAGGCATTAATTGTTTTGTTTTCCTTATATGTGCTCTCCCGAAAATTAATTGTAAACACTCAAACGAAGAAAAGTTGGTAAATTGTGCAAACACAAAGTGAGTGACAGTGATATATGAATATAAATGTAAGTTTTTGATTGTAGAACCCAGTCATTCATTCCGGAAACGTTCTTTTTTAACTCATCATATTGTTAAAAATAACCTTAACTTTTAAGTTTTTTGATTGTTTCATTCAAGACAAAATTTTAATTTAAAGTATTGCAGGACTTATGATTATTATTATTGATCAAACAAATGATAAGATGGCTGCAAACGAGCTGCAGATGCTAAGAGGCAGAGACGATCGCGTCAATCACAACGAGCAAGCGAGACTCTAGAAGAAGCAGCAATACGACGATAAACATGAAAGCGGCACAAAGACAAGCACAGCGTTTTAGTCACATAAGAGCAGCAAAATCAGTCTGCAGAAGAGCATGACTATGGCAATTAACTATTTTTAAACAAAGATGGAATATATTTCACCTCAGAGTCTCGGGTTTTTAATTTATGTTCTAAACGATATCCACAGAGTATTTTCGTTTATATTTTATTATATGAATATTTTTATATTTGTGTTAGGATTTTTTTTATTTTCTGTAGTGATTAGTTGAGTATACTGACGGTGATTATATCTTTGTGTGATAACAAATTTTGTATTTATTTTTTTTTGAATTGTTGTAGTGGTATGTTTTTTTTTGGTTATTTAGAGTAGTGTGGAATGAATTGTTGATGTTGTGAAATCGTGTTTACAGATTTTTTAATAATTATTAGAAATAATTTTTATTTATTTGAGTATGTCGGATCGAGAGCTTGTTACTTGAACAACCACTAAGCATACAGTCCAAGTACACAATATTTGAGATCGAAAGAGTTCAGCTCATCTATCTGCATCATTACACACAACACAACATTAGACTCCTGCTTTGTGGAACACAAGTCGTGCATCCATCAAGATTTTCTATAAAGGACCGAACTCATCTTCGCAATGAAATAATGTATTACAAATATTCAACATAGACTGAAAATTCACCACGACACTGAAGAAAATAAGAAATAAATTTTTGCCTGATTCTGTAGTGAAAATCATATCACTCAGAAGAGAAGTAAGTAGCTGTGTGCAGAAAAGTTCAACATAAGAAACAAAACAACTAGAGACATTTTGTGAAGAGGAATCAATTCTAATACTGGAGAAATTATCAGCTTTGGCAGATCTGCCAAGTTTACTCCTATATCTAGTGATACTAAGAAATGAGTACATACTTATGAGAGAGATTGTTTCATGAGAGATCAATTACTGTGTCCTCAGCTTATTTAAACTGTAGGCTCCCAGTACATATTTGATGGCCTCATGATTTCCTTAGATCCAGGTGACAAAATATTAGACTATCTGTATTATTCCTTACTGCTACAAACTACTCAAGTTTATCTTCCACCCTTGCTTCCCAGTACATGTTTTAAACAAATATTAAGCACATGCATAGATCTTTTTTTGTACTTCCAGCTCTGTCTCCAGTAGTGTTTGTATTTAGTATATAACACTGCATGTAGAATTAATGGCAACTTAACAGAGCAATTCAAAATAAGAACTCCTGACTGCAAAATGGATGCCTCTTAACAGCATTTCTCTTATTACTAAGGCTATAGATTCGGATCATAAAAACATCATCCAACAGAAATGAAATTCAGATGGACTGTAACAAAACATCTTGAATGACCTAGATCTTCCTGATGGCCTGGATCATCTGTCTTATGGTCTGGAATCAGATGTAGGACAAAAAGAAATCCTTGATGAGAGGTCACAACAACTGTGTCTGACAGTATGATATTGATTTCTGATCTATTTTTGTATTGATTTACTACGAAATGCCGCTTTTAGATATGCACTTTTTAGGTCCTATGAGGGCTATATTTGATAGTGAGCGAAATGCTTGTTTTGCGGGAAGGGAGGGGGGTGTAGGGGGGGGGGGGGGGGGGCGGGGGCGGGGTGGGGGGGGGGGGGGGGGGGATGGGATGGGAGGGGAGGTGAAAGAATATTCGTTCACATAAGGAAGTGAACTCTAGATTAGTATAGAATTCAAAATGTGATGTCAGAATACGTGTACTTCGTCTCAGCATAGATTCTTGTCCTTATGTGTATCAATTTTCGGTTTTGTTATGTAGTATAGTTTACTTGTGTATGTATAAAGATAATGTAGGAATATTTGGGACTATCAAGTCTAACACCAGGATGTTAGAATGTTTTATCTGTGAATGAAAGAAGATATACAAACAGTTACTTAGAATTCTTTGGCAGCCGTCGTGTGCACAGGATTGTCTACCAAAGAACACTAATGGAACAGTCCTTATCTCACACACAATTAAAAAAAAAAAAAATTCATATTATAAATACAAGATTTAACAAAGACTTGAAAGATAGAACAAAGGTATGTAGAAGTAATCTATCTATGTTGATTTACATGTTTCTGACGCGTGTTATATACTAGCTAAATATCATTTATAAATGAATGGAAAAATGCAAAAAAAAACAGATGGTGCTTTAAAAAGTTATTTTTTTACAACCTTATTTAAGATTTGTGAGTATCAGGAATGCGTTTACAGTGATTTAAATGTTATAAAATCTGGTGACAATATGCTTGTTCTTGTAATGCCAAACTCACAAACCTGACTACCACACATTCTCAAGATATGAAACCAAAAAAAAAAGTATGTGGAAATAATCTTTAGCTTCCCTTCGAGAAGTCTTTATAATTATAAACTCAAACGAATGGGCCGATTTTTAGATATTAAATTAATAAAAAGATTACTTATTTTATGAATTTCCTCAAATGATGACGCTGTTTTCAAAAAGTCTGTAACTCCGTCAAAACTAATTTCAAACAAATAAAAATGCAATCAAAAATAGAGCAGAGAACAAAGTTAGAGTATACAAAAGAATTTTAGCGCTGTGTTTATCCAGAACGAGTGTGTAATGATTTATATTTTACTGGTTTTACACACACATCGGCTGATTTTCCCCGCCAAAAACTTAAATAGTCTTTTACGGTGTACACGAAAATTTTATACCCGGTGTCAGAATTCCGGTCACCGAAACTAAAAGAGCGCTCTGGTATAGGGCACAAACAACCGTGGCAGAAACATACATGGCTTTGCTTAGCAAATTATAGAATGCTACGAGGTCGCGAAAGGCTGTCCGATTACCGTAGGCTATATTTCCATTAAACATCACAGACCCAGACAGTTTTAAAGACGCAATCACAAATATAACTTTCCTATAATCAAGTATAGACCAAATAAAGGCCGAAATACTTGTGTCCAGTAATGTGTAGTGGAAGACAAATAACAAAGAATAGACAAATGAAACAGTAGAGATAGACGGGTAGGTTGAAGTTACGGATGGGTGAACTCTTAAATAAATAATGAAGGAAACCTGAGTTATGTGGATAGTAAATAAATAAGTAAATAAACGAATAAAGGTAATTAACAGGTACTCGTTGGACATTAAGGGTGGCATTAGACAACAAAAAAGGACATATGAGTGATAGGCTTACCTGGAATTGAACCTAGGACCAATCAGACGGCGCCATCGCCTTGCTGTGACAGTACATCGTGAATGGACGCTGAGCTGACTGGACACAAGTATTTCGGCCTTTATTTGGTCTATACTTGCTGATAGGAAAGTTATATTAGTGATTGCGTCTTTAAAACTGTCTGGGTCGTCCACAGGTCCTATACCATAGTTGTGTGAGTGGATTTAAGGTAGAAGGATACCCACAAAAGATTAAAAAAAATAAAAATCAAACAATTTTCATTTTCATGCTTTAAATCACCGTCAACATGTTCTTGTACTAACAATAATTCATAAAAGCTTAGAGATACTCTGGTATGATAGGAATCAGTGTTTTTCTACACACACCCCCTTGAGTGATTTGCATAGCAACCAATGTTTATAGTTGGTTACCATGTGAATAATTGTGGTAAAGTGGGATGTTATAAATATTTATAGGGGACTTAGTGTAATGACTGAGATCAGCTGTGAAGGTATCTGTATCTAATAGGTGTAGTGTTTTACAGATAACCTTACTTGCTACCACATTATACCTCAGTCAGAATTATTCTGGAATATTGAGATGACTACGTTTGTCGTAAATTTATTTTGAGAGAAAAGAGTCGTAGAAATAGTGGTCCGGTTTAGAGTGGAAAATGATGATGGAAAGCTCAGTGATAGAAAATGTAGAGATTTAATAGTTACTTCACAGCGTGCTGGAGGAGAGTAAAGACAGACTTATTTACGACAAATCGTGTCTCTCAATCTTCTCTTTCACTCTCCTGGTCAAACAATTATTTGCCAGTTTTCCAGACTCGCATCTGCGCGCACACCGATTCGGTGTTTTCAAACACACACACGACGTTGATACAAACTATATTAAACGAATAGGGGAAATGTTGGGCTTTGGGTATATCCAACACACAGAACTAAATGAGTTTAGGTGATTTTATTCACTTTAAACATCAATTACTAAAAATATCAGATATTACATAAATTATCATAAGTACACAAATGCAAATAACAAGTTTGGGAGGGGTGAAGAAGATTGGTATCGACTAAGCCCTTCCCGCTTATTAGACAAAGACAAACCCAGTCCAAAGATAGATAATATCAGAAACATAGGTACGTTAACCTAACAGTAAAGTTAATTACTCTGAAAGAGGTGTTACCAAGTTAGGTATAAGTGATAGAAAAAAAAAACCTGTTCTTCCCAGCTGTTCTTCCCTTTACTAAGCAAATGGAAAGGAGGTGGTTTTAAACAGAGTTAACAAATTATCAACTATCCCACTTAAAGGAACAATGTAGGGTATACAGAAAAGATATATGTTACCAGGTAAGCAAGTTAACAAAATGGTCACACAAAAGAATTAATTTCCTGTCATTCATACACGCGCTAGCAAAGGCCTTCACTCATCTTGCTCTCACTTACCGATTGTGAAAAAAATCTTGCACTCCATAGAATAACACAACAGCAGTTACACCTCAACTAAATGTATGAGTGTTTGTTCAAGTTCTAGCCCCAGATTATCGGGTAGGCGGTCAGCACATAAAAGGATCCCGTAATCGCTGGAAAATGAATCTGTAGTTGTGTCTCTTTTCTTAATAACAGTTTCTATGGGAGGGCACGGTCTCTGATACCGGGGTGAGGATGGTGTGGTCTATTTGACTATGCCGCGGATAATAAAATTCTTACGCGTGCTGGTACACTTTATCCGTGAGGTATGGTTTAAGTCCAGTGAGAAAACTAGTCACATCACTGTTCAGGAAATTATGAATTATCTCTCTGCGTCAGGGGAACTCTACACACTGTTTATGCTTTGCTTTGCTTAGATTGATTTCTTTATTGCTTTCTTAATGCTGGGATCGCACAGGTTACGATCACTCTGTATGAAAGAAAAAAAAGACATGTAATATACCGAAAACAAATAACCTTCTAAAGCGCGATGAATTTCCCGTTAAGCCTATTATATATATGCTCGCGTATTTAATTATGTATTTAATAAACACTGCGCGAGTTCTAGTGGTTAAAAACACACATCTATAAAACTAGGACTTAACTGAATTTATTAATTATAAATTCCTTCGCGACTTTAAAAGTTAATTTAAGCATCTATTATCTTTTGAAATAATATAATAGATAGATCATTATATTAAAACTGGAACTCTTGAGATGGTTTAATTAAATAGATTTAAATTAACACAAAATCCCTTGAAATAGAATGACTAGACCACTGATCAC
This sequence comes from Oreohelix idahoensis, assembly GCA_024509875.1. Lineage (NCBI taxonomy): Eukaryota > Metazoa > Mollusca > Gastropoda > Stylommatophora > Oreohelicidae > Oreohelix > Oreohelix idahoensis. Next base: position 9,532 of record JAMPIV010004076.1, read on the forward strand.
TTTACACAATATATATTTTACCGCTTTGCACAGAATTAGAAATCACTGCAAATATATATAAAATCCAGGGGAAAATCTATAACAAGATTTCAATAAAGCTAGTGCTTCTGTAAAGGTCTGGCCAGCGAGTGATAACGTGTCTAGTTCTACATGGTCTATTTAGCTAAAATGAAATGTAAGTTGAGTGGGACATGATAAACTTGACAACTTATTTGATCTCACGAACTTTTGGGGATCTGACCGCCAAATCAAGAGAAGAAGCCGCCCCCTGGTCTTCGTATCCGCTCGCTGCTGCCCGTTTCGCTTTCCCCCGTTCGCTCGGTTCCTCGATTGACACCGAGACGCGAAATTAGCGGCAAGCAACTGCGTCTCGTATCAGGGAAAACTACTGTCTTTGATAGCGCCGATAGTCTCCCTTAAGATCCCTCGGTCTGTCTCTTTGATCTCGTCGCTGTATCCTACATGAGTCCCGGTGGAATGCGTTCTGGCAAACGAAAAGTTACAACAAATGTTCAGGGGTTCTAATGTTATGAAAAGCTAAAGGTCCCTTTAAATCATCCATCATATCAGGGAAAATTCACTAGTCAAACTAGACGTACGTCACACAGACACACCAGAACATCCAGACCAAACAGTCACAGACACACCAGAACAGTCACAGACACACCAGAACATTCCAGACCAAACAGTCACAGACACACCAGAACAGTCCAGACCAAACAGTCACAGACACACCAGAACAGTCACAGATTTAAATAGTCAACACAAAAGGTCTTGATTATCCTCCACAAACTACCACATAGACAAATGACATTCACAATTTTGTACACATAGTTCCTTACATTACTCCAGAACATTCTCATCTGACAGATTCCATGTTGGATCTGAAACTATAAATACTGAGACAATTGGCAGTAAGTGTTGCCAAGAACAAACTTTTTCATATAGACTGCGCTAATGAAATATGTTTCTGTCAGTTGGCAAACTGTATATATTTTGTTTGTTAACAGTGTTATAACCAACGGGCTGATCACCCGTTTGCCAGTTACTTCGATTACGGAAACAACAGCAAATGGATTGATTTGCCGTTGCCCTAAAGACGCCAATAGGCGTGATGGGAAACAATGGCAAAGAAAACCTATCTGCTGTTGCCCTAAGACGCCACTAGGCGTAATGGCCACTGACTGCTTTGACGGTCGGTGGCTAAGGACGGAAGAAGAAGAAGAAGATGCTCCTAAACGTGTCAGCAGCACAATGTTAGCAATGCTGTATTTTAACTGTAGCTTACTTACTTAGTCATTCCCCATCTACCCTGGGGTGTAGAGGTTTGCCAGAGAGAGCACCAGACTATCCTGTCAGCTGTCTTCCTCCTGGCCTGAGTTCTCGGTCCTTCAGAGTTTGTCTAATGTTGTCCTCCCAGCGGACTCTGGGTCGTCCTGGAGGTCTGGATTCCTGGCTCTTAGTTTCCCATATCTGTCATGGTAAAGGATCTCCCATTCTGCAAACATGGCCAAACCATCGTAGTACCACAAGTCATAAAAATTTCATACATCTAGATCTGTATTGTTATGATAATACAAATCAGAATAACAGTTGACAAATTATTAAGTTCAGTTAAAAAAAAAAGTCAATAAAGTGAAAAGATAAAAGTCAGAATTTTTACAAATATAAACAGACCTAGATCCCACATTTCAGGTTTCCAATATTCATATTATATAAGCTCTTGTTTGATTACAAGATAATTTGTGACCGTCTGCTGAAATGATAACTAGCTACAGAATGTTCAACTGATATTAGGGTGTTTCCAGAAAGGTGTTATATCACACTTTAAGTTCATTACAAATTTCAGAGAATGAAAGCTATGAAGCTAGTTATCGAAAGCAGTGCCAAAGGGGAATAAAAATGTCTTGTTCACTGTATCAGTCTTGGAGTCCAACTGTGACGTGAAGAAATGGAAAACTGTGACCTATCAGGCATGCTGTAAATGGCAAATAAGGAGGGCTGGGCATGTGACTATCTACATCTTAATTACAAAAACATCAAGCCATTATGAAACCAACAGGCCACCTCCACAAAGAATCATAGATAAAGGCAGATCACTCCATCAGGTTGTGTTTCTAATATGTGACCCTATCAAAATTTATGCCCCTTTACAACATCAGTTATCTCTCTCCCCTTCTGTCTATTCCCACTGTTAGCCAAAAATGTTAAAAAAATGTAACACTAAACATAAGCTGGTTCAGTACACATGTCGGAAATAGATTTTTATACTCAGATCAACATTTATATAATTACAGAAAATGGAAAGCACCATGTGCAACAAATCATTATCAATGGAAGTAAGAACACCAATCTTGTCATATGGAGGCAAATAACAGACAATCAATAAACAAATATGATCACAGCAGGCCACAGAGATGTAGTTTTACAGAATAATACCAGAATACACGAGGTCACTGAAAAGACTACTCAAATTGTCCAGAAAGTGGCCAAAGCTTATTATAAACATCAGTGAGCAGCAATCCCCATCATGACCACAGGCAAAAAAATGATGACAAAAAAGATGAAAGTTGACACAAAGTGAAGATTCTATTGACAAAAAAGATGAAAGTCGACACAAAGTGAAGATTCTAGGCATGACAAAAAAGATGAAAGTCGACACAAAGTGAAGATTCTAGGCATGACAAAAAAGATGAAAGTCAACACAAAGTGAAGATTCTAGGCATGACAAAAACAGGTAAATACAAAATACTAAAATACAGAACCTGGGACAGGAGGCTATGGACAAACATGATCACCAATACGAACGAACGAACTTTATTTTCGAAGGGTAAAGAATTGGGCATGCAGGCCCGTCTAACATTCTGCCCTTCCACTTTCATTAATCTTGCATAATATATCCTTTCATTCCCACATGATGCTTTAAGCATTAATTTAAAGGCATGCAACATTATAAAGTTACCATAACAGCATTCATTTACAGTATGCAATCATAATTTAAAAAAATGAGGTTTTTTTTTTTTTTTGAAACAAACAAGCTAGTAAATTGGGGGAAAAAAGTAATAATAAAATAAAATAAATAAAACAATAAATAAAAATAAATAATTTCTGTATACTGACATTCACTCATGCGGTCAATCCGTCTACAATTAATCTGTATTTTTGAATGTGTCATCAATCATCAATACAAAAATTACATAAACACATTCTCGCTTATGTCCATACACTCTGGGTGGAAAATGAAATAATAACACTTTCTTACGCACTTCTGTGGCAGGAAAAGTCGTTTAGCAGTTAAAAAAAAAAAAAAAAAAGAGTTCACATTTCTAAAGTACAGTGGTGTGCGGGTACATTCTCACGACTCACATTTCTAAAGTACAGTATTATGTGGGTACATTCTCACATACATTACATTATATAATAATATTTTTAAGTGAATATAATAATGATATTACATGGATATAAAACAAATTATTCACACAAAAAACCGAGCGGAAGAGGAAAAGAAATGTTGACCTATGGATGAGATGTTGACAGGCAAATGCTGTTTCTATGGGGGTAGATAATCAGTTGAGGAAGTGTTTGAAAAGTGCTTTGTTAAAAGAACATTGTGTAGGTAGGCTTTTTAGGTGGTGTGGAAGGCTGTTCCATAATTAGGCACCAGAGTAGGCTAGACTCTTTTTGAACAGGTCGATCCTAGGTTTGGGCAGACGTAACTGATGTAATTGTTGTCCCTCCCTTCTACTGGTTTGAAACAATGATCTTACGTACGACGGGGCATTGTTAGATAGAATTGTGTGAGTCAACTTGGCTTTGTTGTAGAGAAGACTTTTTTTAGCGACAGTATTTTGGTTTTTTTTTCCTGTCCTTGTGTGTGGTGTGTGGTGTCGTGCGATTATCGGTGATCAGACATACTGCTCTCTTTTGCAGGGAGTGCAGTCTCTTCGAGGTGGCATGGTGGCCCGATGCTACTTACCAAGCATATACTGATACATACATAAACACGTATATATCACAGGCTCTCTTAACCTATTGTAAAAACATAAAACACAATGTGATATGACAATGACAGCTATTCCCACCATAATTTACTATTACCTTACAATTTCCTTGTGATCTGGCAAATAATTAACAACTTGTGTTATTGAATATAGGCCTATTGAAATCAGTTAAGTGTTTATGGCATTGTGATATTACATACAAGTTGGTGGTCCACAACTTATATGTAGTTGGAAAAGTGGTCCTTAGATGTAAAAAAAAGTTGAGAATCACTGCTCTATGGGATATCATGCCCCTCTGACATTCCTATTCCCCATGAATGAGCCAGCTGGTTGTAACACATTTGTAGTCTAAGGGGATATCATGCCCCTCTGACATTCCTATTCCCCATGAATGAGCCAGCTGGTTGTAACACATATGTAGTCTAAGGGGATATCAAGCCTCTCTGACATTCATCTTCTCCATGAATGAGCCAGCTGGTTGTAATACATTTGTAGTCTAAGGGGATATCATGTCCCTGACATTCATATTCCCCTTGAATGAGCCAGCTGGTTGTAACACATTTGTAGTCTAAGGGGATATCATGCCCCCCTGACATTCCTATTCCCCATGAATGAGCCAGCTGGTTGTAACACATTTGTAGTCTAAGGGGATATCAAGCCCCTCTTGTGACCGCTTGGCATACACTACAAATTAATACGTGTTAAAAACTTCATAAAATGAGAAATAACAACTTTAAAAGCAGTTAAGACATTTGTGCACAAAATACAGTATCATGAAAAGTTCACGGCTTCGAGAAAAGCTGTCCCAGAACAACAAAATAGTAAATGCATGTTTATTGAATGGAAAGTTTTGGGAGAAGTTGCTAATCTGGGTTTTTTCCGTTGCCAGAGTGGGAGTCGTGTGAAAAAAGTCGAAAAGCTGAGGAAAGCGTGTGAATTATCAAGACAAGTTGTTTTTATAACTTGACAAGTTTTTTCAAGTTTAGACAAGTATTTTTTTAAGTAGACAGTTTGTATTTTACTCTATGGATATATTATCCTAGTGGATTGACATTTGTCATTGTTTGGATACTCAACTACTTTTGTGTAAGAAAAGAAATAAGTACTTCACCATGTGTGCCCAATAACATTGCTGTTCCAATCACGTTAATAAACTATATTTTATTTTTCTACATGCTGAGTTTTCGTGTTGCAAGATTACAGTTGATACTTTGACAAAACCATTATACCGAGAGTGCTTTTCACTAAACATAAAAAAGGTAACGAACGAACTCTGGAGGAAGAATAAAATCTCAAGGTCAAGAATTTTCCATCTCAGGCTACAGGCCTGTAAACGACTTTAACTAAGAAAACGTACAAGATTAGCGCACTTCAGAGAATATTTACCTGCGCTCAACCATTAACAAACCTACGGCCGATCAGCTGACGGACACACATTGCACATTGGGTTTCATTGATGTGTAACAAGCCGCCACCCAGCCCGGTCACGACACTACCTATTTTGACCCGTGACCAGGTTCCCAGTTTTCATTAGTGAAAGCGATACTGTAAACATCCTTACCCCGCGACCCAACCCTTTTCGATTTTGGAAACATACTCATTTTTGGCGTCGCGAACAGCCACATTTTTTTGTAAGTGATAGCAGACGCGGGCTCATCACTATTTAAAGCACTATCATGGATACCAAAGGGTTCCAACGATGAACCGGGATCAGCAACAACTACTGCTACATACAGCAAACAACATTTAATAACATAAACAGGCAACAATCAGCTCTAAGAATTCACACACCCCTTCGAAAGACGATGCAGAGCCAGCTAGATTGCTCCTACAATATTACTGCGCTAAAACTTTACGTAACTGACCCGGACCAGTTCGCCAAGTACCAACAGGTCCAAACTGTTGTAAACCTGATCCATCTTTGCTGGGATGCTAAGTCATTTCAGGAAGTGGCTAGTGGACAAGGACAAAATTTGGCTTCTCTTAATAAAACACTGCATGTGCTGAAGGACCTCGCAAAAGAATAGCTTTATACCGTGATCTTCAGTTTCTCTGATAATCACTGATGTTCCCTCTCCATCGTAGATCTAAAACATTATCCCAATGAGCAGCTTTTGATTCAGCGGACAAAGGAGCTTGATTACAAACAGCAACAAAAAAAAAACATTTCCATACATATTCCCAGCAACAGCATCAATCAACTCTGATGGACACAACAATGCTTTGTCACAACCCCTTTCCGGACTTTACTTTTCCAGAGCTATCATATTGACTTGCTACGCTACACTAACTTTATTACGGATACTTTGAGATAAAATACGACCATTTCGCCAAACTTACCTTCGCAAACAGGTCCGAACTGTCGTAACTCCATTGCTGGGGATGCAAAGTCCACCCGAGGACAGTGGCCCAGTGAAAATGGGACAAATTTGCTTCTCTAATAACCAAAACAGACTGCATGTGATGATGACCGCAAAAAATCGATCCAATCAAATCCATGTCTTCACCCAGATTCTTTGGTTAACCAGATCTTTCCTTCGTCGTAGATTCTAAAACATAATTCCCAATGAGACCCTTTTTATCTTACGCAGGATTTCAGAGGCCTCACCAAAACTAATATGAATTATATCAACGTTTGGCTGACAACATGCTTGACTTTCTAGATTCGGCAACGAATCCCTTTTCCCAAGAGCTTAGACACGAAACATTTTATTGGTATTCTATATTGATCGGGATTACAAATACCACCGCAGAATAACAGATACCTTAAAAGATGTTACACTTTTCTAGACGGGAACTTATCTTCTTCCCAAGTGCTTACAAAGAGACATTAGTTACATATCAACTATTGACGGATTGACTCGCAGAAGACTTAAATACATCCTCTTTCTTAGAAAAGGTTCCAGCAAAAGGAACAATTGGCAGGGAGACCATCTAACTATGTCGGTGACTGATTAAACTGTAAACTTGAAGGTTTCCAGTCAACGAATTGTCAGGGGAACCAAAAACTATGTCATAATCCGAACGAATTTCCCAATGAGCCGATGGAATTTGGCCACCTCCTCCGCACTCAAAAAGGACCCACATTGGAGTAGGAAACAACAAAAAGCAAAAGCACCCAAACAGCTCCCAATAGTCCATCTCAAATTATAAAATCATACATGTGATCATAATCTTTCCCACCAAACCACATGCTGTGGAACAAGTCTCATCTCCTCCATTCTTCAGCAACACCAGAAGGACATCAAACGAATGTGCAAACCAGTTGGCTATAGGTTACTACTGCCCTTACCTTGCTTTTTATATTTGCAAACGACGCCGAGGACATACTTCTTTACGAATGTACACAAAAAACAGTGTTACCAATCAATACAGAACCACATCCGCATCAGTATGAGAACCCCTTACAAACTTATTATTATGCAATACAGGAGTGGTGATCAACAACAGACCTTCACCAACAAACACGAAATCATTCGCATCCATATGTGAAGAACCAGCCTAAGATCTTACAACCATGGTCAGGGAAACGTTATGGTCAAATGCTGATCAACCCATGCCAGACCATTCCGTACTCCACACCCCACCACAGGACGATAACAACAGGTCCTATGAATCAAAGTCCTACACCAGGCCAAAAACAAAGCCAGCGGACATCATTAGTAACCAAGATCCAGGCAAACCGCAGCTAACTGAAATTCAGATCACGATACATTTTAGGGGACCTATTTCCCTTAGTTCATTGACCACAACATATCCATCAATAACTTTTAAAAAATTACAGAGCTTCTGATAGATACTGGAGTGCCAAGGTCCATTAGCTTGATTGAGACGAGAAATACTACATACACCAAATAAGAAACATCGTCAGATTTGCACCTTCGATTGCAAGACTATAGTGGGCTTCGCTGTGATCAGGCCAAATAGTTACAGGCTCGGTTGGAGAACTGCTATATGTGGTGACCATTTCAGAATCGGAACAATCAAAAGACTTTATTCCTTCATTTAATCTAGACTTACAAGAGGAGCATTATGTCTCAAAATTTCAAATATTAGGACGTGATTATCTTGATATAAACATCAGGCATGGAATTTAACTTGTGATCACCACAAAAAAAAGGATAAAAATGGCGATTATATTAAAGGTTGCAGGAAGATGATATTCAATATCGCGTCAGGTTGGTTTAGACTTAAACAATCGCCGCCAGTAAACATTTACCACAGCAAAAAAAAAAAAAAAAAAAACGCTCATCAACCTATATGTAAAAGCGTCCCGTATATTAAATAATTAAAAGGTCCCAATACTTACTTCAGTTCCAGGACAACACAATTGAAGTACCAACCTCCCTTTAACAGGACAATTTAAAATTATACCGAAAATTCCCAACATCAAGAACATAATGCAAATTATAAATCGCAGATGAGTTCCCCCACAACATCAGTATCCACAGGAAGAATCGCAGAAGTTACCACCACCCGTGATTTTCCTGTAATTGATTTTAAAAATACTTCAGTGAAGGCAAAACATCTGTTACTACGCTGTGTTTTCTGTGCAAAAATTATAGCGCAAGTTAAATTTGTGAACACCAACATATATACAGACAAAACAGGCTTCAAAAACCTTTTCCGACCCCCCCCACCACCAAGAAAGAAACACCAGATTGATGATCTGAAAGTCACCCCCCTTCTCCATTTCAAAATTTTTATCCTTCTCGTCAGGCGGCACCCCCAAAGCACACACACAACGTTATTCCCCACGCCCTCATACGAACTTTGAGAAATCACAGCGCCGGGGGATACACGTCCTGTCCCACCCAAACATTCAGGCAGGTCCTTAACTAAAAGGTCCTAAACGTGCGAAGCCGAAACCACGAGGTTTACAAGGATCACCACTGTATGTTAATTCGGGTACAGGTATTACAAGTATACACCCGCCCTGTTTTAACAAATAAACAGTTATGTAACTTTTCACATGCCGGCCGACCAGATAAGATTTATGCGTAAATTACGAGGGATAGAGTGGAACCAGGCCAGGAGGAGACTGCCGATACAGGTAGTTGGCGCTCTCTTTCCAAACCTTACACTCATCACGGTAGAAGGGGTACGGGACTAAGTAGTTAAGTAAGTAAGTAAACTATTCCACAATATTTCATCTGCCTCATAAAGAGGTACGAAGCAAAAAGCGAAAACCTACATAACAATTGATAAATGACTTGAATTTTGCGGAATAATCGTAGATCAAGAAAATAGTTATTGAACCTACCATAAATCCCTCTAACAAAACCAGCACACTTACCGGCCTTTAATATTTATAAGGAAAGTCAAAATGCCAGAACTTCCTCTCCAAGTAAATTTTTACAGCTTATATACGAAGAAAACAGTGGGCAGAAATAGAAAAGCTTTTCCCCACAAAGGAACGGATTTGGCACTGAGGAAGCATTATTAATAAATAAATCCCAGAATTTGATAATGACAGCTGCTTACATCACATGACAAAGCAGAATAAAGTTTTTTTTTTTCTCATATGAATGAAGATTAATTCTTTTTGTGCCCAACCAAACCAAACATACTCGTTATTACCCCCATATAACATCGCTTTTATTCGCTTTTAATTAATTATGAAACACCACGAACGTAACCAACTAGTTGCAATACCCAGAAACAAAAACACTCAGGGGAAACAAACCTTCTTCAATAAATCAACGACATGCTAAAATCCAAGTGTACTGCCCGTAGTGGTAGAGAGAGAGCCGAAAACTTAATTCATCACCAACAAATAACAACAACAACAAACCACATACTGCCGGACTGGCCGGAGTGCACAGGACAGATCCGAGAGTGATCATCACCGCTTACCACCAAAACAAACCACAACCACAGCAAAGAAAGAGAAAGCAGTTCTCCCAAGGAAAACAATTATCCCAGTAACAACTGATGTGCAAAAGAATAGGGAAGACAGCTGACAAAATTACTTTGAAAAAACCTTGGCATGCAGAAGAACCTCCATGTCAATAGGCTTATCCAAATTCAACAACAGTTGTTGTCCAACCAAAACACCCAACACATGTTTCCATCAATCAAATGACACATGGAAAAACGGATGGAAAACGGGAACGCCACACTCTACAGGAGTCCCCACAAATGGGAATATAAACACCACACACAAAACAAACATACCACAGCAACTAACACTGATGTTCCAGTGCACCCTCAAACCTTATATCCCATCACACTCCCCCCCCTCTAAGAACCGTGAGTTAGTGGAGAAATCTATAAATGAGATGCTTGAGCTGCATTATTGAATGAATCAAGATCTCAATGTCCATACCACCCCCATTGTCATCCGTCAAACATAAGAAAGACGGCTTGCCATCACAAGCCAAACCTACCGTTTTTCTTTTTTTCTGCTGTGAATTAATTGTGCCAAAACTTCAAACCATACCCTAACAAAACAAATAATGAAGACGATATCAATCATAATACCCACTCCACATTCCCAGGATGGATGATATACAGCGACGCTTGGGAAATTCCAATGTTTACAACATTGGATGCACGATCTCGGTTTTCTGGTGCAAATCCCAATGTCAACCAGAGGCAAAGGAAAAAAAAATCTTCTCTACATTTTGGAAAATCTAAACATTCCTTATCTACATTTTTGTTTTGTAT
>JAMPIV010004077.1:0-56907 GCA_024509875.1 Oreohelix idahoensis
TTTTTTTTTGTTTTTTGTGTTGTTTTGTTGATTTTGTGTATGTTATGTTATGTTATATGTATATGTATAAGTGTGTGTATTTAGTTTAACATTAAGAGGGGAATTTACTTGTCTTAATATCAGGAACTGTGAACATCTCCAATACTAGTCCCTAAAGACAAACTATTGAAGTCATGATGACAAATACCAACAGAGCTTGAACAAAACAAAACCAGTATTACCTCATATTACTACTACACAACTGACACACATAGGATATTTTTAATAATAAATGTCACTACAATATTCATATTGATAAAGTCTGTACATATACTTGTAATTAAAATTGATTGTGATTCCTGGTTCCTTTGTATTTGAATCAGGACACATATTCATTCATGCCAGTAATGAATACATATTGTTATTTGAAAAGTTATCAGTGCCTCCTTTAAGATATTCTCATAGAGTGTTATATGTATGTGAGTGTCACAGTGTTGTCAAGTGTAGTGGATTAAATTAAATTGTTTATCTGTCTGTTGTTGTGACTTACACTTCATCATACACATACCCTAGACACATAACGTAGTCATCACACTATTCCAGAATAATTCTGACTGAGATATATAGATATGTGGTAGCAAGTAAGGTTATAATACACTACTCTTAATAGATATAGATACCTTCACAGCTGATCTCAGTCAGTACACTAAGTCCCCTATAAATATTTATAACATCCCACTTCACCACATATATTGGGGTCTCGCTCTTGGGATTTTGAATCTTTCCCTATTAAAAAATTGGGGGTAATTCACTTCAGGGAATATAAGAATTAAAAGGTATCCTTGGGTGGAATTAAATAAGGTTGAGCTCACGGTGCCTGTGTTGTCCATTATATATATTTAGAATTTGAATTGTTGGTTAGACATTTTATAAACTTACCTGATAGACAATGGCGGACCTGGCCAAATTTCGATCTGCCGCTGTTCAGACTGCAAAAGAGTTAGGATTAGATGGGCAAGTTATGGTTGCCTATGTCACGACGGAATGTGACAAATTTATATTGAACGCGAAGAAAGAAGGTTTGAAGCCGAAAGAAAGTTAGAGGCTGACAAGGAAATTAAGAAGGTTACAGATTGAGCTGAGGCTGAGACTAAGAGGTTAAAGATGAGCTGAGGAAAGAAGACAAGCTGCAGATGAAGAGAAGAAATTAGCTGCAGAAAGGGAAGAGAAGAAATTAGCTGCAGAAAGGGAAGAGAAGAAATTAGCTGCAGAAAGGGAAGAGAAGAAATTAGCTGCAGAAAGGGAAGAGAACAGATTAGCTGCAGAAAGGGAAGCAGAAAAGGAGGAGAAGAGATTACAAAGGGAACATGAGTTACGACTAAGGGAGTTTGAGGTTCAAGGCCATGCTCCTGAAAATGGTGCCAGTCCCTTTGCCTCTGATGCTACGGTTACTCAGGGAGCCTCAACCTCAGCTATGAACTTTCATTTAGATCATTTTGTTGAGAAAGACGATGATATTGAGAGCTATATAAATAGGTATGAACTATTAGCTACCACGTATGGGTTAGAGAGAGAAAGGTGGAGCTTAAAGTTATCTCAGGGACTTCGTGGGGCAGCTTATGAAGTTTTTGCAAAAATGAGCAGAGGTGATCAGGAAAATTATGACATGCTAAAGCAGGCTCTTTTGTTAAGGTATGAAAAGAATGCAGAATTTTATTGGAAAAAATTTAGGAATGCTAAACTACTGTCAGGTGAAACCTATCACCAGTTCTCTGCACGAATAGAGACATACTTGGAGAAATGGACTTCTCTGGGGAAAACCCAAGATCTTAAGGAAATGGTCCTTATAGAGCAATTAAGAGAGTCCATGGCTCCAGACCTGAGAAAGTTTCTCATGGAACAAGGTGCAGAGAGGCTGGATGAGTTGCTAAATGTTGCTGAAAGGTATCAAGCAGCTCAAGCAGAGGTAACAGGTAATAAAAAGAAACAGGTGGACAACTTTAGGGCACCACAGAACTTTAATAAATTTGATCCTAAGGATCCAAATAAAGGTAAGCACCAATTTGATAGGCCACGGTATGAAAATAAAAATAAATTCCCACAATTCGATGAAAGGAAATATGATGAAAGAAAATCTTTCAACCAAGGAAAAAGGTGGTGTAAAAATTGTAAGATGAACAATCATGACACTGACCATTGTAGAAGGAAACCTCCTCATTTTGCTGCTATGACATCGGGAAAAAGGAAAAGAAGGGCAAGCCTGAAGAATTACAGGAACCATACCACCCCCCAGTGTGTGAAGATGTCATCTGTAATGGTGTCACTATAAGATGTTTATATGATACCGGTTTAGATTACGATTCCGTTGTGAGTTCTCACCTGGTGCAGGCCGATCAATACACCACAGAAACAGTGGAGATTCAAACTGCAACCAAGGATGTAGCTACCATGACACTTCCCGTCGCCCGAATAAAAGTGAAAACGCGATATGTGGAAGGAATCATAAAAGCAGCAGTGATAAATGAGCCAATCTACCCTCTAATATTGGGGTGTAGATATGTCTTCTTGGGGAATCCCAAGAGACCTGTGATATTGGCAACAGTGCAGACCAGATCACAGTCAAAGAAGGAGGAGGATAATCCCATAAATACTCACCCAGATGAGATGAGGAAGGCACAGGCTGAGGACAAAACACTCAAGCCATGTTTCAAGAAGCTGCCCAAAATCTCATACACCTCCAGGCAAGGGAGAGTTTTATATGAAGAACAAACTGATATATAGGAAGGCTGGATCTGAATCCAATGGTCACGGACAGCTGGTCCTTCCCACTTCATATAGGACTAAAGTGTTGGAACTAGGGCATGCGATTCCCTTCAGTGGTCATATGGGAATCAGCGCAACAGGACAGCGAATAGCTTGTCACTATTTCTGGCCAGGAATAACTGAAGATATCAAACGATATGTAAAATCCTGTCCAGAGTGCCAACGAGTAGCACCTAAACATTGGACTGCACCAGCAACTCTGGGGGAAATGCCCATAGTGGGAACACCCTTTGAGAGAGTTGCCGTGGATCTTGTGGGACCTCTCACCCGAACCAAGAGAAGGAACAGCTACATTCTGACTCTGGTGGACACTTGTTCTATGTGGGGAGAGGCAGTAGCCCTGTCATCGATTGATTCTAAACATGTGGCAGAGGCATTGCTCACAATTTTCACAAGGTTAGGCTTTCCCAATCAAATCTTGACTGATAATGGCTCTCAGTTCAAGGGGAAACTAACTGAAGAAGTTTTCAGGATCTTCCAGGCCAAACACTTCCATTGTAGTGTGTATCATCCCCAAGGGAACGGCCAAGTGGAAAGATTTAACGGCACATTGATGTCGATCCTGAGAAAGTTGGCACACGAAAAACCAGATACATGGGACCAGTACCTGCACGCCGCCCTCTTTGCTTATCGGGAGGTACCCCATAGTTCAACCGGTATGGCCCCGGCAACATTATTGTTTGGAAGGCCAATAAAAGGTCCACTTGAAGCTTTGTTAAGAACGTGGACTGATGAAAAGGCAGAGGAAACATTACATCTTCATACCAATATGTGAATGAGCTGACCACTCGGTTGAAAACTGGCTGGAAACTTGCCAATGAAAATTTGAAACAAGCCAGGAAGAAACATGCTGCCTATTATAACAGGAAGGCGAAAGACAGAAATTTGGCTGTGGGAGAGAAAGTACTGCTTCTTTTGCCGGGAGTCAGAATAAGTTACAAATTGGATGGCAGGGTCCATATACAGTTCTAGAGAAGGTGTCTAGAACAAATTATAAGATAGATAAGAAGGGGAAAGAAAAAATCTATCATGTGAATCTCCTGAAGAAATATTTGGAAAGAGAACATCAGGAAGAGACACACTTGTTGACCTTGTCCATCGCCATGGAGATGAAAAAGGAACCACTTTCATCATTTGAATATCCATTACACCCCTGTGAGACAGCAGCACAGGTGAAAATCAGTACACATTTAACGAAAACTCAGAAAGAGAGAGTGCAACAGGTTCTAAATAATCATGCAGAGGTGTTAAACAGACCGACCAGGGCATACAAAAACCTATTGGAATATGATATGAAACTGATAGACCCCACACCTGTCTGTATGAAACCATATTCGATTCCGTTTGCTAAGGAGAAAGCTTTGAAGGAAGAGATAGACTATCTGTTGAAGGAAGGAATTATTTCGCACAGTGAGTCTTCGTATAGTTCCGGTGTTGTACTCTTAAGGAAGCCCTCTGGAGAACATAGACTCTGTATAGATTACAGGAGACTGAATGCTATTACAGAAGGACAGGTGGATCCATTGCCGGATACAAATCAGCTGTTTGCCAGACTAATTAAAGCTAAATATTTCTCAAAAGTGGATCTGAGTAAAGGATACTATCAGATTCCAGTAAAGCCTGAGGTTAGACCATACCTAGCTTTTAGTACCTCAGAAGGACACTATGAGTTTAATAGATTGCCATTTGGATTGAAGAATGCGCCTAGTGTCTTCTCTAGAATGATGAGAAAATTATTGGATCCTCTGAATAATCCCTGTATAACAAATTTTATGGATGATATCCTTATAGCAACAGAAACATTTGAGGAACACATTGACTCTCTGAACATGCTGTTTGATCGACTTAGGGAGGCAAATTTAACAGCCCGTCCAACCAAATGTTGCGTTGGATGTAAAGAATTGGAATTTTTGGGACACACAGTTTATCAGGGAAATATGACCCCTGACCCAAAGAATTTAGAAAAACTACAGAAAGCCCCGAGACCACAAACCAAGAAGGACGTGAGATCCTTTGTCTCATTATGTGGTTTCTACCAGAAGTATATCAAAAACTTTAATTCCATATGTGCACCGTTAACTGAATTGACACGTAAAGGACTTCCAGATCGCATTACATGGACACCACAATGTGAAATGACTTACCAAGAATTGAAGGAAAAGCTCACAAGTAAACCCATTTTGAAATTACCTGACTTAAGTCAAGAATTCATAGTAAGGACGGATGCAAGTAATATTGGGTTAGGTGCAACTCTACTACAGAAATCAGATGCATTGGATGGGGAATTAAGCCAGTGGCATATGCTAGCAGAAAGTTGAATAAAGCTGAAATCAACTACTCAACTAGCGAAAAAGAATGTCTTGCAGTAATCTGGGCAATAAAGAAATTCAATATTTATCTATATGGGAAGGCATTTAAGTTGCAAACAGATCACAAACCTTTATCGTTTCTAGCACAGGCTAAGCATGAGAACTCTAGGTTACTCCGATGGTCTTTGCTTCTGGCTCCATATAATTTTAGCATTGAGTATATATCTGGAAAAACCAATTTGGGAGCGGATTTTTTAAGCCGCCATCCGTGTGATGAGAATCACCGTAACCCCAGAAATAATAATAAATTTCTCTATGTGTATATAGAATAAAGGACTGACATATAATGTCTGTTTTAAGAGGGGAGGTGTCGTGAAATATTCTAATCCACATATATAAATTATTAGGTAAATATAAAGCCTAACAAATAAAATTAATAAAGAGAAGAGCAATGGGAAAATAACAGTGCTGTCACAAAGAATGTACTCGAAATCCCCCTTGTTTTCTGCTTCGTCTGCAAATTGTAACGCTTTCACGTTGATATAAAAGCTTACTGTATTATTACCCGCCTTCTTCAATGAAACGTGTGCTGCATTTCTAAGAAAAACATTGAGACGTACTGCGTAATGACCTAAATTAATCCTAACATTAATTATACTGCGTTACCAAAACGAACGAACAGATGGACAAAAGGATAAAGAGAGAGGGGAGGGCTGAAAATCAGGAACGCATGCAACACGCGTCGCGCGATACGCAAATGCTGCCATCACGCGTGTAAGTCTACATGCACTAATTTTTTTTTCAGACGGACAGTGATAAAATACACTACCCTTTCCCAGAGTTAGGTTTATAAATAAAAAAAAACTCTTATTAGGAAAGATAACATTAGATGGGTTTACGGTTGAAAACATAACAGTACCCAGACAGCACATCTTCGAAACAGGAGGTAGAAGAAATTGCATATTTTGAACGCAGCCACGTAGCTCCTTTAAATTTGTATTTTTGGGTTCCTTAGGGCTTGCTGACAAATAATATGTAAAACGTTACGCAAATAGTCCAGGAATTAATAAATTATACCCAAAATAAAATATTGGGGGTGCCTGACAGCATAAAATCATTTCTGCTCATAAGATTTTTTTTTAACGTGTTTGAAAAAAATTTACGTTACAGAAATAGCCTACCATGTAAACTCCAAATTGATTGGAGCGCAACAAATGAAAGCCTAACCACGATTGGTCGGGCTATAAATACTATCTTGGTTGTTAGGGGAAACGGGGAAAGGTAACATTTTTTCAAACACTTGTCGAAACGGGGCTCATTGGTCAGACTCGCTGATATACACACTTGGGAGCGTTAGTTCGAAACCACTTGTTTAAATAAGATTGATAAAGCATCAGTGCGTTGAAGCCAGCTTATATTTGGCTAAATAAAAGCCTGGAAGATAAGCAGATGGGAATTTGTGCCAGTTTGTGCCAGAATTCATTGCTAATCAACGTATCTGTGTTTATTCGTATGAATTGTGGTAAGCTTGAACCATTCAATATCTTTTAATGAAAATTGAATGTGAATTGTTGATTTATGCCTGTATATATATGTGTAGTTCAGTGGCCAACGTGAGGTAAAGCCTGTAATGCTCCAGCCTGAACAGAGGGTGTCGGAGAGAAGTAAAACGGCATGGAATGGCCAAACAGTACACTGACACCTGGATGATTGAATAGAAAGAAATAATGCTGGAATTGCAGAGGCGTAGTAACCATTAAGAAGGGTAATACTGGAATAAAGTATTTCAAATGAAGCTGACAGTTGGCCTAATGCTCTGAACTCAATGTTTGTGCTGTGTTGTGATCAGTGTAACAAGAGAGTTTAAGTTAGTTATGAAGTAGAAGGTACATCCTTCTTGATTTCAGGGACAGTGGTCTTGATGGTACTGAGCAGCACCTGGTCAGAGCTTTGCTGAATCCAGTGTCGGACAGCATACTCCTTGGTCCTTTTAGCTATCAGTGAGGTGTCTCCAGAGCCCAGAGGAGAATTCGAGCAGAGGAGTCCTTTCCTGCCGCCATCACGCCAGATAAGCTAACTTGGCCAGCTGAGCTCAACATTATGTCCCCTCATCTTGAACTGACTTTGTAAAATTAACATTAAGAGGGGAATTTACTTGTCTTAATATCAGGAACTGTGAACATCTCCAATACTAGTCCCTAAAGACAAACTATTGAAGTCATGATGACAAATACCAACAGAGCTTGAACAAAACAAAACCAGTATTACCTCATATTACTACTACACAACTGACACACATAGGATATTTTTAATAATAAATGTCACTACGATATTCATATTGATAAAGTCTGTACATAACTTGTAATTTAAATTGATTGTGATTCCTGGTTCCCTTGTAGTTGAATCAGGACACATATTCATTCATGCCAGTAATGAATACATATTGTTATTTGAAAGTTATCAGTGCCTCCTTTAAGATATTCTCATAGAGTGTTATATGTATGTGAGTGTCACAGTGTTGTCAAGAGTAGTGGATTAAATTAAATTGTTATCTGTCTGTTGTTGTGACTTACACTTCATCATACACATACCCTAGACACATAACGTAGTCATCACACTATTCCAGAATAATTCTGACTGAGATATATAGATATGTGGTAGCAAGTAAGGTTATATATAATACACTACTCTTATTAGATATATATACCTTCACAGCTGATCTCAGTCAGTACACTAAGTCCCCTATAAATATTTATAACATCCCACTTCACCACATATATTGGGGTCTCGCTCTTGGGATTTTGAATCTTTCCCTATTAAAAATATTGGGGGTAATTCACTTCAGGGAATATAAGAATTAAAAGGTATCCTTGGGTGGAATTAAATAAGGTTGAGCTCACGGTGCCTGTGTTGTCCATTAGAGATTGAATTGTTGGTTAGACATTTTATAAACTTACCTGATAGACAATGGCGGACCTGGCCAAATTTCGATCTGCTGCTGTTCAGACTGCAAAAGAGTTAGGATTAGATGGGCAAGTTATGGTTGCCTATGTCACGACGGAATGTGACAAATTTATTGAACGCGAAGAAAGAAGGTTTGAAGCCGAAAGAAAGTTAGAGGCTGACAAGGAAATTAAGAGGTTGCAGATTGAGGCTGACAAAGAGGCTAAAGCATTGGAAGCCGAGGAAAGAAGACAGGCTGCAGAAAGGGAAGAGAAGAAATTAGCTGCAGAAAGGGAAGAGAAGAAATTAGCTGCAGAAAGGGAAGAGAAGAAATTAGCTGCAGAAAGGGAAGAGAAGAAATTAGCTGCAGAAAGGGAAGAGAAGAGATTAGCTGCAGAAAGGGAAGCAGAAAAGGAGGAGAAGAGATTACAAAGGGAACATGAGTTACGACTAAGGGAGTTTGAGTTTCAAGGCCATGCTCCTGAAAATGGTGCCAGTCCCTTTGCCTCTGATGCTACGGTTACTCAGGGAGCCTCAACCTCAGCTATGAACTTTCATTTAGATCATTTTGTTGAGAAAGACGATGATATTGAGAGCTATATAAATAGGTATGAACTATTAGCTACCACGTATGGGTTAGAGAGAGAAAGGTGGAGCTTAAAGTTATCTCAGGGACTTCGTGGGGCAGCTTATGAAGTTTTTGCAAAAATGAGCAGAGGTGATCAGGAAAATTATGACATGCTAAAGCAGGCTCTTTTGTTAAGGTATGAAAAGAATGCAGAGTTTTACAGGAAAAAATTTAGGAATGCTAAACTACTGTCAGGTGAAACCTATCACCAGTTCTCTGCACGAATAGAGACATACTTGGAGAAATGGACTTCTCTGGGGAAAACCCAAGATCTTAAGGAAATGGTCCTTATAGAGCAATTAAGAGAGTCCATGGCTCCAGACCTGAGAAAGTTTCTCATGGAACAAGGTGCAGAGAGGCTGGATGAGTTGCTAAATGTTGCTGAAAGGTATCAAGCAGCTCAAGCAGAGGTAACAGGTAATAAAAAAGAAACAGGTGGACAACTTTAGGGCACCACAGAACTTTAATAAATTTGATCCTAAGGATCCAAATAAAGGTAAGCACCAATTTGATAGGCCACGGTATGAAAATAAAAATAAATTCCCACAATTCGATGAAAGGAAATATGATGAAAGAAAATCTTTCAACCAAGGAAAAAGGTGGTGTAAAAATTGTAAGATGAACAATCATGACACTGACCATTGTAGAAGGAAACCTCCTCATTTTGCTGCTATGACATCGGGGAAAAAGGAAAAGAAGGGCAAACCTGAAGAATTACAGGAACCATACCACCCCCCAGTGTGTGAAGATGTCATCTGTAATGGTGTCACTATAAGATGTTTATATGATACCGGTTTAGATTACGATTCCGTTGTGAGTTCTCACCTGGTGCAGGCCGATCAATACACCACAGAAACAGTGGAGATTCAAACTGCAACCAAGGATGTAGCTACCATGACACTTCCCGTCGCCCGAATAAAAGTGAAAACGCGATATGTGGAAGGAATCATAAAAGCAGCAGTGATAAATGAGCCAATCTACCCTCTAATATTGGGGTGTAGATATGTCTTCTTGGGAATCCCAAGAGACCTGTGATATTGGCAACAGTGCAGACCAGATCACAGTCAAAGAAGGAGGAGGATAATCCCATAAATACTCACCCAGATGAGATGAGGAAGGCACAGGCTGAGGACAAAACACTCAAGCCATGTTTCAAGAAGTTGCCCAAATCTCATACACCTCCAGGCAAGGGAGAGTTTTATATGAAGAACAAACTGATATATAGGAAGGCTGGATCTGAATCCAATGGTCACGGACAGCTGGTCCTTCCCACTTCATATAGGACTAAAGTGTTGGAACTAGGGCATGCGATTCCCTTCAGTGGTCATATGGGAATCAGCGCAACAGGACAGCGAATAGCTTGTCACTATTTCTGGCCAGGAATAACTGAAGATATCAAACGATATGTAAAATCCTGTCCAGAGTGCCAACGAGTAGCACCTAAACATTGGACTGCACCAGCAACTCTGGGGGAAATGCCCATAGTGGGAACACCCTTTGAGAGAGTTGCCGTGGATCTTGTGGGACCTCTCACCCGAACCAAGAGAAGGAACAGCTACATTCTGACTCTGGTGGACACTTGTTCTATGTGGGGAGAGGCAGTAGCCCTGTCATCGATTGATTCTAAACATGTGGCAGAGGCATTGCTCACAATTTTCACAAGGTTAGGCTTTCCCAATCAAATCTTGACTGATAATGGCTCTCAGTTCAAGGGGAAACTAACTGAAGAAGTTTTCAGGATCTTCCAGGCCAAACACTTCCATTGTAGTGTGTATCATCCCCAAGGGAACGGCCAAGTGGAAAGATTTAACGGCACATTGATGTCGATCCTGAGAAAGTTGGCACACGAAAAACCAGATACATGGGACCAGTACCTGCACGCCGCCCTCTTTGCTTATCGGGAGGTACCCCATAGTTCAACCGGTATGGCCCCGGCAACATTATTGTTTGGAAGGCCAATAAAAGGTCCACTTGAAGCTTTGTTAAGAACGTGGACTGATGAAAAGGCAGAGGAAAACATTACATCTTCATACCAATATGTGAATGAGCTGACCACTCGGTTGAAAACTGGCTGGAAACTTGCCAATGAAAAATTTGAAACAAGCCAGGAAGAAACATGCTGCCTATTATAACAGGAAGGCGAAAGACAGAAATTTGGCTGTGGGAGAGAAAGTACTGCTTCTTTTGCCCGGGAGTCAGAATAAGTTACAAATTGGATGGCAGGGTCCATATACAGTTCTAGAGAAGGTGTCTAGAACAAATTATAAGATAGATAAGAAGGGGAAAGAAAAAATCTATCATGTGAATCTCCTGAAGAAATATTTGGAAAGAGAACATCAGGAAGAGACACACTTGTTGACCTTGTCCATCGCCATGGAGATGAAAAAAGGAACCACTTTCATCATTTGAATATCCATTACACCCCTGTGAGACAGCAGCACAGGTGAAAATCAGTACACATTTAACGAAAACTCAGAAAGAGAGAGTGCAACAGGTTCTAAATAATCATGCAGAGCTGTTAACAGACCGACCAGGGCATACAAACCTATTGGAATATGATATGAAACTGATAGACCCCACACCTGTCTGTATGAAACCATATTCGATTCCGTTTGCTAAGGAGAAAGCTTTGAAGGAAGAGATAGACTATCTGTTGAAGGAAGGAATTATTTCGCACAGTGAGTCTTCGTATAGTTCCGGTGTTGTACTCTTAAGGAAGCCCTCTGGAGAACATAGACTCTGTATAGATTACAGGAGACTGAATGCTATTACAGAAGGACAGGTGGATCCATTGCCGGATACAAATCAGCTGTTTGCCAGACTAAATAAAGCTAAATATTTCTCAAAAGTGGATCTGAGTAAAGGATACTATCAGATTCCAGTAAAGCCTGAGGTTAGACCCTACCTAGCTTTTAGTACCTCAGAAGGACACTATGAGTTTAATAGATTGCCATTTGGATTGAAGAATGCGCCTAGTGTCTTCTCTAGAATGATGAGAAAATTATTGGATCCTCTGAATAATCCCTGTATAACAAATTTTATGGATGATATCCTTATAGCAACAGAAACATTTGAGGAACACATTGACTCTCTGAACATGCTGTTTGATCGACTTAGGGAGGCAAATTTAACAGCCCGTCCAACCAAATGTTGCGTTGGATGTAAAGAATTGGAATTTTTGGGACACACAGTTTATCAGGGAATATGACCCCTGACCCAAAGAATTTAGAAAAACTACAGAAAGCCCCGAGACCACAAACCAAGAAGGACGTGAGATCCTTTGTCTCATTATGTGGTTTCTACCAGAAGTATATCAAGAACTTTAATTCCATATGTGCACCGTTAACTGAATTGACACGTAAAGGACTTCCAGATCGCATTACATGGACACCACAATGTGAAATGACTTACCAAGAATTGAAGGAAAAGCTCACAAGTAAACCCATTTTGAAATTACCTGACTTAAGTCAAGAATTCATAGTAAGGACGGATGCAAGTAATATTGGGTTAGGTGCAACTCTACTACAGAAATCAGATGCATTGGATGGGGAATTAAGCCCAGTGGCATATGCTAGCAGAAAGTTGAATAAAGCTGAAATCAACTACTCAACTAGCGAAAAAGAATGTCTTGCAGTAATCTGGGCAATAAAGAAATTCAATATTTATCTATATGGGAAGGCATTTAAGTTGCAAACAGATCACAAACCTTTATCGTTTCTAGCACAGGCTAAGCATGAGAACTCTAGGTTACTCCGATGGTCTTTGCTTCTGGCTCCATATAATTTTAGCATTGAGTATATATCTGGAAAAACCAATTTGGGAGCGGATTTTTTAAGCCGCCATCCGTGTGATGAGAATCACCGTAAACCCCAGAAATAATAATAAATTTCTCTATGTGTATATAGAATAAAGGACTGACATATAATGTCTGTTTTAAGAGGGGAGGTGTCGTGAAATATTCTAATCCACATATATAAATTATTAGGTAAATATAAAGCCTAACAAATAAAATTAATAAAGAGAAGAGCAATGGGAAAATAACAGTGCTGTCACAAAGAATGTACTCGAAATCCCCCTTGTTTTCTGCTTCGTCTGCAAATTGTAACGCTTTCACGTTGATATAAAAGCTTACTGTATTATTACCCGCCTTCTTCAATGAAACGTGTGCTGCATTTCTAAGAAAAACATTGAGACGTACTGCGTAATGACCTAAATTAATTCTAACATTAATTATACTGCGTTACCAAAACGAACGAACAGATGGACAAAAGGATAAAGAGAGAGGGGAGGGCTGAAAATCAGGAACGCATGCAACACGCGTCGCGCGATACACAAATGCTGCCATCACGCGTGTAAGTCTACATGCACTAATTTTTTTTCAGACGGACAGTGATAAAATACACTACCCTTTCCCAGAGTTAGGTTTATAAATCATAAAAAAACTCTTATTAGAAAAGATAACATTAGATGGGTTTACGGTTGAAAACATAACAGTACCCAGACAGCACATCTTCGAAACAGGAGGTAGAAGAAATTGCATATTTTGAACGCAGCCACGTAGCTCCTTTAAATTTGTATTTTTGGGTTCCTTAGGGCTTGCTGACAAATAATATGTAAAACGTTACGCAAATAGTCCAGGAATTAATAAATTATACCCAAAATAAAATATTGGGGGTGCCTGACAGCATAAAATCATTTCTGCTCATAAGATTTTTTTTTAACGTGTTTGAAAAAAAATTTACGTTACAGAAATAGCCTACCATGTAAACTCCAAATTGATTGGAGCGCAACAAATGAAAGCCTAACCACGATTGGTCGGGCTATAAATACTATCTTGGTTGTTAGGGGAAACGGGGAAAGGTAACATTTTTTCAAACACTTGTCGAAACGGGGCTCATTGGTCAGACTCGCTGATATACACACTTGGGAGCGTTAGTTCGAAACCACTTGTTTAAATAAGATTGATAAAGCATCAGTGCGTTGAAGCCAGCTTATATTTGGCTAAATAAAAGCCTGGAAGATAAGCAGATGGGAATTTGTGCCAGTTTGTGCCAGAATTCATTGCTAATCAACGTATCTGTGTTTATTCGTATGAATTGTGGTAAGCTTGAACCATTCAATATCTTTTAATGAAAATTGAATGTGAATTGTTGATTTATGCCTGTATATATATGTGTAGTTCAGTGGCCAACGTGAGGTAAAGCCTGTAATGCTCCAGCCTGAACAGAGGGTGTCGGAGAGAAGTAAAACGGCATGGAATGGCCAAACAGTACACTGACACCTGGATGATTGAATAGAAAGAAATAATGCTGGAATTGCAGAGGCGTAGTAACCATTAAGAAGGGTAATACTGGAATAAAGTATTTCAAATGAAGCTGACAGTTGGCCTAATGCTCTGAACTCAATGTTTGTGCTGTGTTGTGATCAGTGTAACAAGAGAGTTTAAGTTAGTTATGAAGTAGAAGGTACATCCTTCTTGATTTCAGGGACAGTGGTCTTGATGGTACTGAGCAGCACCTGGTCAGAGCTTTGCTGAATCCAGTGTCGGACAGCATACTCCTTGGTCCTTTTAGCTATCAGTGAGGTGTCTCCAGAGCCCAGAGGAGAATTCGAGCAGAGGAGTCCTTTCCTGCCGCCATCACGCCAGATAAGCTAACTTGGCCAGCTGAGCTCAACATTATGTCCCCTCATCTTGAACTGACTTTGTAAAATTAACATTAAGAGGGGAATTTACTTGTCTTAATATCAGGAACTGTGAACATCTCCAATACTAGTCCCTAAAGACAAACTATTGAAGTCATGATGACAAATACCAACAGAGCTTGAACAAAACAAAACCAGTATTACCTCATATTACTACCACACAACTGACACACATAGGATATTTTTAATAATAAATGTCACTACGATATTCATATTGATAAAGTCTGTACATATACTTGTAATTAAAATTGATTGTGATTCCTGGTTACTTTGTAATTGAATCAGGACACATATGCCTTTATGATAGCAATTAATACATATTGTTATTTGAAAGTTATCAGTGCCTCCTTTAAGATATTCTCATAGAGTGTTATATGTATGTGAGTGTCACAGTGTTGTCAAGTGTAGTGGATTAAATTAAATTGTGTATCTGTCTGTTGTTGTGACTTACACTTCATCATACACATACCCTAGACACATAACGTAGTCATCACACTATTCCAGAATAATTCTGACTGAGATATATAGATATGTGGTAGCAAGTAAGGTTATATATAATACACTACTCTTATTAGATATATATACCTTCACAGCTGATCTCAGTCAGTACACTAAGTCCCCTATAAATATTTATAACATCCCACTTCACCACATCATCACAGATCACTATTCGACACCTGCCCATTTCAAATACATAACAATGTGTATACGCAGTTCATTATTTCGCTTACTTAATGAAGTTATCCCCACCTTATTTTATAGTTGTTATATAAAATGGACTGGGCCAATGCCATTCAACACTTGAAAGAGTAAAATGTACCACGAAAGGGTGCTGCATGCAAAGCTCCAGCGCTCAACAATGAATAGTACATTGACAATTTGGGTGACAAATATATAAACTTCACGTGAAGTTAAATCAAAGTAGTTTTATTTTAAAAGGACGCTCTCCGTATCTGAGCCTCACAATAAGAGGACATTTCCCATCACATTCCGAAAAGATTGGAGAAGGAGAACATTCTCCCATTGGCAAGGGAGAACAAATATTCTATACTATTCAAAAAAAAAAAAAAAAAATAAAGAAACGCATAGCTACTGAAGGCACACATAGCCATAATTTTGACATTCAATAACTTTTTTAATTTAATGAGTTAATTGTTCAAATTGCACACAAGAATACCTTGGGTTTCAACCAATCAATTGATAGTTGTTTTGCATCTGGGTCACGAGAGTTTTTTGGCGTACGGGCTTTCCCGTTAGTATGGTGTGTGGCCTCCTCTTGCATCGATCAGCGACTGGCATCTCCTGGGCATGAATGCGATCAGACGTCTGATGTGGGCCTGTGGGATGGCTGCCCACTCTTCCTGGAGTGCCTGGAACAGATCACGACGATTGGCTGGAGCAACGTCTCGGCGACAAACACGTCTATGCAGCTCATCCCACAGGTGCTCAATCGGACTCATGTCTGGAGACAGGGATGGCCAGGGAAGGGTGAGAATGTTGTTGGCAGTCAGGAACTGCGTGGTCAACCGTGCACAATGGGGTCTGGCGTTGTCCTGTTGAAACACAGACCTTTGGGCAGCCAAAAGTGGAAGGACATGGGGTCGAAGAATTTCATTGACGTTTCGTTGCGCATTCAAGCCTCCTTCAATGTGCACCAATTGACTCCTTCCGTTATAACTGATCATTCCCCACACCATTGCACCTCCACCACCGTGCGGCGGAGCTTCATCAACGCAATTTTGGGCAAAACGTTCATTTCGCCTACGGTAGACCCTACGCCGTCTATCATGACGCTGCAACAAAAAGAAAGATTCGTCACTAAACCAGACACGTCTCCATTGATTGTCAGCTACCCAGGGACGATGCTGGTTGGCCCAAAGAAGTCGATTTGGCGATGGTGACGCGTAAGGACAGGTCCTCGGTGAGGTCATTGTGCCCAAAGTCCAGCGTCATGTCTATTCCGGACAGTTTGATCAGACACATGACGTCCTGCAGGCAATGACTGGGCAGTTGAGGAAGCTGTTGTAAACCTGCCTCTGAGGTGACGAAGCCGAATAAAGCGATCCTCCGCTGCTGTTGTCACTCTGGGTCGTCCACTGCGATGCCGGTCTTCAACTGAGCCAGTGGCTTGGAACCGGTGCCAAAGTCGACTGATGGTACTCTGATGCACATTTAGATGCCTGGCGACCTGGCTTTGACTTTCGCCTGCATGCAGTCGGACAATAGCAATGTTCCTTAAATTTATCGATAGAGACGCCATAAATGTCTGCTTGAAAATGAACTGAATTTTGTGTGTGTAGCGTTATCCTTTTATAGGGTTTCAGTTGCGTAGCCAGTGAATAGTGTTCACCCCAAATTTTGTTGCTTTCACGTGCGCGCAACATGAGCTGTGGTCAAAAATTGCGTCATAAACACTATTGACCACTGCGATGTAACGATTACAAAAACGAACGCAATTCAGGTCAACACGTGCATTTGACACTGTACAGAACATTTGAGGCTGGTTTTTATATACCCTAGCACCAAATTTTACTTACAAACTCATAAAAACGTGCCCTCGGATAGCTATGCGTTTCTTTTTTTGAACAGTATACATGTGCTCGTTGACAAAAATGTAACACAGTTTGCATTACAATATCTGTATGCTCTGCAAAGCCACAAATGTGGAACTGATGACAATAACACTAACGTGGAACTGATGACAAGAACACAAATGTGGAACTGATGACAAGAACACTAATGTGGAACTGATGACAAGAACACTATTGTGGAATTGATGACAAGAACCAGATGTCGTGAAATGACGTCTGTCTCACATCATGAATTCTAAATATTCTGACCATACCGCGTGCCATACATGGTAGAAAGATAAAATACTCTTGACCAATGAAAACGATTTCTTGGTCCTGTGTTTACTACAGCTAGGAAATTAAAGATGGCAAGGCCCTATCTGTGTAACCTGATTAAATTCGGAATTTCACTACAGCATTTTAGAAGAAGTACCACTTGAAAGAGTGTATCAACACAATATTAGGGATGTTACTCTACCCGTAAGTAATAATACTTTTACTAATACTAAAATAGGACGGGAGAAATCTTAGGTTGAATGCACTCGAAGCTTCAGGTTATCCTAAATTTAGCAGTTTAAACTACGCATACCATAAAATGCAATTTGGGAACTAACAGATTATTAAATAGATATATAAAGCCTAATTCCAAGTATAATTTAAGCTTTGAGGGAATAAAATCGCATCAGGAATAACAGAGATAATTAAAAAAAGAAGTTTTCCTACATTGAACGATAGGCAAAAGGTACCCATATTTTATGATCGTGAATTACATTCCTCGGGAGTTCCATCTCGTACGTCCGAGGTCACACTATAAATAGACTTGCCTAAAAAATTCCGGTCAGTCACGATTTGAATACACAGAAAGCGGGGGAAAGAAGTGCATATGTTAATGCAAGTGTTTGCCTTCTGTATCTGTTAGCAGACCTTAATCAACCATTGAGGGCCTGTCTGTGTGTGCCTGAGGGTAAGAACGAATCTCTCTCTCTCTCTCTCTCTCTCTCTCTCTCTCTCTCTATATATATATATATATATATATATATATATATATATATATATATATATTTATTTATTTATTTATGTGTAATTATATTGATTAATACATCTGTGCGATAAGACGTGTATAGATGTGTTACGAATGGACAGTGTGTACTGATGAAACTTACAGACTCATGTGTTAACCTTTAATGGAAAAGCCAGCATTGTGAAATGTGTATAATATTGAGAATGATGGCCAAAGTACGACTGCAAGTTTGTTAAAGTATTTGAAGAAGTATTTCTTGAATGGAATGAGACACCTACCAGGACCATAAGGAAAGATGAAAGGGATTGTAGTAGTGTATAATTTGACCTATTACTTAGTAGTTTTATTCGCAACCAAATTCTATTGTAGCAGGCTGGCTGAGCGAGCATGGATCGAAATGGGAAGGCAAACCCGGTCCTTAAAAAATGCCATGCAGAAGTCGGATGTGTCGACCGAAAGGTGCAGATATCACAGCTTAGGCGCAAACAGACACAACGCAACCACCGTCCTTTTCAGGACGAACGAAGAAGAAGAAGAATTAAAATTATTGTTGCTACTATACCATACCTTGTGCATCTGCTAGCACGCTAGTCTGAAGCTGTCTATCGTCCCCATCTGTGTCATAGAGGGATATTGATAGGCAAATACAGGGATTGCGTTTAACTTCGTTTCAGGTTTAATCCTTTAACCAAAAGCCTACATCAAATAAGCAGAGGCATCTCATACTGAATTTGCAACGTATGCAGTGCCAATCTAAAGTAGAGGGCCAGCCATAGCGTGTGTAAAAGTTGGGACGATTTTCATCTGAAAAGTATATCCAGCATCAGAGGGAGCCATCTGCAGTGACTCAGTTAAGTTGCTTTCAGGGCAGCTGTGTAGCTTATTCATGATCACCAAAGTTAACCGTATCCAGTTTGTGATGAACGTACAGAGCTCAATTAACTTGTAATAATAACACTAGAAATTCTTCAGTGAAAATCAAGCAAGCTAGAAGGTCTACAGAATGATAGACATCATAACACAAGTGAAAAACATTTGTTGAACTGTTATTATTTATTTACTGTTGTAAAATATTTGAGTTAACACTTTTCAAACAGAAAAGAGTAACTGTTTAATTAAATTGTAAATATTCACCAGCAGACTGTCTTAAATTCTTTAAGTTGAATTACAGTTCTTGTTGGTGAATTTAGTTATATAAATTACCCATAGCAGAGTCAGAAACAATATTAAATACCATAATCACAGAGGCGGATCAGGAGAGGTAGCAGATAGGGACTCAGAGTACTACATCACCATCTTCTCTGGGAACATACATAGCTTGACCCTACCTTTGTGTCTACACACCCTTACTCTCTTCAGATAAGGGGGTATTACTGATAAGACCAGACTCTTATCTGGCACTATCCTGGTATCATCTGATACACCTTTATGTCCAGGATATCTTCTTATTTTTAATAACATCTGAACCTCTCGCGACACCAGACACGTGCCAATGGAGCAAGAGATGAGAAGAAGACTATGGCGATGGATAGGACACACACTGAGGAAACCTGTTGATAGCATTACAAGGCAGTCCTTGTTCTGGAATTCACAGGGAAAGAGAGGCAGAGGTAGACCAAAAAACACACGGAGAAGAGAACTGGATATAGAGGTGAAAATGATGAGGAAAACATGGAAAGAACTTGAGCGGATGGCACAGGACAGGAGGACTTGGCATGTGTTTGTTGAAGGCCTATGCTCCTTGGGGAGCTAAAGGGTATTGATTGATTGATTGACTGATGTTGTGCAAATGAATTTGTAGTTTTTGTTTTTTTTTCATTAGAAGGAAGGCTTTTGGACGCCTCCCACCATAAAATCCCACGCAGAAGAAATGTTTAAATACACCACTGGCTGCTAGCAAAATTTTTCTTTATTTATTTTTGTTTATATTTATTTATTTAAAATAATTTTTTTTTATTTTATTTTTTTTTAATTAAAAAAAAATTTAATTTTTTTGTTTTAAAATTATTTTATTTTATTTTTGTAATATCACATTTTTCTCACTGTTTTCCAGTCCCTATTTTTTATTTTTTGCTTCTTATGTACTATCCACTTCCGCTTTCCCGATTTTGACTCCAACATTTGACACCACGAGGGAGTATTTTTCTCGTATTTTTCTCTTATTTCTATAGTTTCATGTTCTCCACTTAATTCTTACTTTCTTTCCCTCCTGTCTCCTGTTTGTCTGTCCCTGACGAAGGCCTAATGGCCGCAACGTAGGTTTTTTCTTGTCCTTTCTCCTTATAAGACCGTATTACTATTTGTGTGTTTTTGTGTTTTTTTTAAATTCTACCACTGGCTGCTAGCAGAGCCGTGGTAGCGCAGTGCTTAGTGCACTGGTTTCCTAGCTCGGTGGTCCATGGTTCGGTCCCCAGTTCAGGCGGGATTTTTTAGATCGCAAACGGCTCCGGGGTCGACCCAACCTCATAAATTAGGTACCAGAGCAACTCTGGGAAGGTTAAGGCGGCCGGCGTGATGCTGACCACATCACCCCTAGTGTGCCGATGGTCAAGAAAATACGGGCCTAGCACCATGTTCCCAAAATGCCTCAATGGGCGTGTAACGAAATTCTTTACCCTTTTTACTGGCTGCTAGACATTACAATACTAAAACATACACACATATCAACAATTTTTTTTGTAACAAAAAAAAAACAAAAACCCGTACATAATATTTACACATATGTTACTCAGACGTGCGAGTGACAGAGTGGTAAGAGTGCTTGCTTCTCGAGGCAAAAGAGACCAGTCGAAACCAGGTCTCGTCACACTCCAGTCTACCCAGCTGCGAACATTGGTACCTGACTGCTCGTGAGTTAGAGCAGGCACATGCAGCTAGAACGGGAACTGAGTATAATTGAAATCTCTAAGACTTCGCTCCCATAACGCAGTATCTTTAGTGAGACGACCTTTACTTTGTATGTTAATCATAGAAACTCATAGTACTTCTGTGCCAACAACGCCCTTTTAGTTGGCCTCCTGTTTTGACGTTCTAGCATAGCCTACTTCTAGGAATGACTAATGTCACATTTTTCTTCTTCATTCACTTTCGGACTTCAGCTTGAATATGGTCAAAGAAAGCAGCGGTCAGCCTGGGGCTTCTGGTATCTCCGTAGAATTTTTCCACGAATAGTACTGGTGATGACAGTATCTCTACGACATGAGAGAAATACAGTAATACCGCTACTCCATTTAGCGCTGTTTCGTTATAACGCTCGTGCAAATTGGTACTCAGTTTTTAATTGAAATTTTGAAAATGACAAAATCCACGAGTCCCGCTGTTGCAAAGGCGTCACAACACTCAGAACGTCACTAGAGCGGCTATAACCGGTAACATTCATTTAGCTAAGTACAACGCTTCCCACATATGAGCTCGACCACGCAAACCGATCATGATTGTCTTCTCAGAATATGTAGTCTAGTTCTCTCATCATTCAAGCTCTGTTTGATCACGTGTGCGTACAATTTTGTTCTCTCACAAATAAGTTCCATTGTTTTTCATTTAACGAGTCTGGAAAACAGCATTTGCTTGGTTGTAGAACTGAAGTTGTTACTGCCGTTCGGATCTGGTGAGAGTTTGGTGCTTCTTTGTACTTGGCAACATTCACGAATTATTTTTTTATTTAAATGCAGACAAGGAAAAATAAAAGCATCTGCAAAGATATCATCGAATTTGTCAGCGACGAAGGTGGGCAGTTCAATGACCCATTGAGAAACCTCACCTCACGTTCTAACGTGAATTCTAATTCAATCTGAACGCCTACCTCAAGAAGAAATTTGAGGAAAACCATCAGCCCGGTCCCTCATCTAAAATATAGTCTACTGTCCTGCTGTGATATTCAGCTGTTTTACTGATGTAATAATCTATTCATGATTGTGATGTATAATGGAAATATAGCAGCAGCTGGGAGACTTTTTCAGGCCATAAATCGATGTAATGAGCCGAAAAAAACGAGGTACAACTTGAAATTGGCGATATCAGCATTCATCATCATCAGGTGCTGAGTGAACACGTTCAATACCTGTAAGCACTGTCAAAAGCGTCATTGATCGATTTGCTTCAATTTTTTGATGAACAAATTACGATAGTCCTCAGACTTGTTATTTATCACAGGATATTTTCATATCCCATCTTTACTTAGTAGTAATAAATCAGGAAATTCCTGTCAGCATAAGCATTGTCAGCAAAATATGTTCATATATCGTACACTGTTCATTGGTCAGCATGTGGAGAAGTCAGTTGATAGGTTTGATGTAACTTCACAAGATACTTGCATTAGCAGTGTTGCTAGATGACAGTGAGTCTTTCACGCAACGTGATAACACATCCGCGACCACGTTTTGACTGCCTTTGATGGCACGAATGTCATATTCGTAGGGTTGGAGCGCAAGTGATGCTCTGGCAGCCCTCTCATTACGAAATTTTGCAGTCTTAAGATAGGACTAAGGCCCTCTGATCTGTCTCCAAGACGAATTTCGCACCAGTAAGATAGCGTTGCAGTTTTGTAAAACAATATACCACCGCGAGCAACTCCCGCTCGACGATGAGGTATTTTTTCTCCGTGGGTGTCAATTTACGACTGACATACAGAATTGGATGTAGACAATCATCGAATTCCTGCATAAGTGTACCGCCGATTTCCGAACCACATGCGTCGACTCTAAGGTTAAAAGGAAATCGAGTATCAGGCAATCTTAAAATTGGTGATTTTGAGAAAAAAGACTTAAGCAAATTTAATGACTCATTACACGAATGTGTCCAAACAATCTTATTTGGAAAGTTCTTTCTTAATAACGAAGACAGAACTGAAGTAATTTTTGAAACATAAGCCAAGAATTTTCTATAGAATCCTACAAGACCTAAAGATTGTGAACCTTTTTTTTTTTTTTTTTTTTTGTCTTAGGAATTTCTAGATTCTAGATCCTGGAGATAATAGAATCCCCAGGCTTAATAAAACCATCTCCTACTTTATAACCAAGAAAAGAAATTTCAGTGAATCCTAGTTTTGTTTTCGAAGGACTAGCAGTAAGATGATGGAGACGAAAAGTAGTCAACAAAGACTCAATTCCAAGAACAAATGATACGTCATCACAAACTTTAGAGAAATTTTTTCGGATCATACGAACAAAAGTCGCAGGAGCGTTAACGAGACCAAAAGACATACAATTAAATTGGAACAATCCCAAAGGTGTAGCGAAAGCAGTATAAAGTTTTGCTCTGTCCGACAAGGAGACTTGCCAATAACCTTTAGATAAATCAAATTTACTGAAAAAAGTAGCTGTAGATAGTCCATCCAATAGAGAATCCAACAAAGGTAGAGGCTCCGCATCCGAGATTGTCAAAGCATTTAAACGCCTAAAATCAATGCAAATCCGAATGGATTTGCCTTCTTTCTAATCAAGACCATAGGAAAACTATATTGGAGATTCAGAAGGAGAAATTCGGTTTAATTTTATCATATCCTTTATTTCTTTTGTACTTGTGATTGAAAATGTATAGAGATAGGATAAGGTTTAAGTTTGATTGGTCTGAAATCAGTAAGGAGAATATCATGTTCAATGATATTTGTACGCCCAGGAATATCCGTGAGCACGTCAGGAAAATATTGTAGTAATAAAGAAATCTGATCTTTCTGATATGGAGCAAGTGTTGGCGAAATAGAAATATCCCTCCAATTCTCAGTAGATGAAAGTGGTAAAGTAGGAAGAGATAAAAGAGGCTCAGAAATATTAGGTAATTCAGACAACTCTTCATGTATGACAGCTAAGGAAGAGCGACGATCAATAGGCTCGTCGATAGCCTCAAAGACTGGTTTAAGATGTGGAGGACGAGAGCGAAATTGTTGCAGCATGTTGATGTGAAAGGTTTTTTCCCTTTCCTTTAATAGATATATTGTAGTCAACATTTGACAATCTTTCAAGTACAGTATATGGCCCTCTCCAAGATACAAGTAATTTATTGTCCTTATTGGGTAACAATACATAAGCCTCATCACCCGGTCATAACTGGCGTAGTTTCCTGTTTTGATTAACAAACAATCTTGCCTTAAGTTTAGCTTTTTCTGATGCTTCTACAGCTAGCTGGCAGCGTTGATAATTTTCTTTCTCCAGTTAAATTAAATGCGACATCATCAGACTTGGCAACATGAAATTTTTTTTTAATGAATGGTCTATTTGGGGGGAATCTTGGCAATTCCGAATCAAGATCCCATTCTTGATTGTGTACCACTGTAAAGAATTACCATTAAATGTGACATCATCAGACTTGGCAACATGAAATTTTTTTTTTAATGAATGGTCTTCATTTTGCATCTGTATGAATGATTCTTTGTCAATAAGTTCAACATGTAAATCATCCTCATCTGTCTCCTCCTTATCAGACATCTCCTCGTCAGTCACCACCTCCTCAGTCACCCTCTCATCATTCATCACCTCATCAGTCATCTCCTCAATCTGGACCTATTCATGCAACTTTGAAGAGACTGAGCTCTATTAGTGACAGCATTTGCCATAAGCAAATGATGCTGTTCCCATATTAAAATATCATCATTAGTGCATTCTAGAAGACCAGGGATATTCACCAGGGTTATTCCACAATTGGTTTGTCCAACAGGCACACGAGAGTACTTCCAGTAAAATAAGGGGTATATAAGAATACCTCAGCAGTTGGATAATATTCAACTGTGCCCCCGTATATAATGCACTTGACTTCTTTGCCTGTGTACTCAGATTGGTCCACTAATGACCTTTACACCCCAAAAGTAGTGCATCCAGTGTCCCTGAGCACTGAAACAAGTTGGTTGTTTACAAAACCCCTATTAAACACTAGTGAAACTGTATCATCATAAGAGGACATGACTGGCAAAGGATGTCCACACAGCATCCTAGGAGCTCCCTGTAGCTGAAACAAAGAATTACATTCAGAACAGT
Organism: Oreohelix idahoensis; assembly: GCA_024509875.1. NCBI lineage: Eukaryota > Metazoa > Mollusca > Gastropoda > Stylommatophora > Oreohelicidae > Oreohelix > Oreohelix idahoensis. The sequence continues at coordinate 24,945 of JAMPIV010004077.1, forward strand.
TAGTACTATTTGACAAGTCCACACTACATGCATTTGCATGAGCAGCAACATTGTTATTCTGGACTGTATTATTATCATTTTGATGCACAACTACATTGGAACGTTCAGGATTCTTAGAACGTCAAAAGTTATTGTTCTGTTGAGAATTTCTGTTGTAATTATTCACATTGTTTCCATAGAATGACCTTTGGCCTCTGTTTGATTGAAAATTATATCCACCTCTGTTCCAATCCCTGCTAGGTCTGAAAGATGATTGTTGAGATATATATCCATCATCATATGAATGGAAATTCCTTTGAGGCTGTTGTGACATTTTGTTAAAATTATACCGCCCTCTGAATGATCCAATATTATTATCTCGATTTAATCGAACATTTCTGTCCATGCTATTTGATCTTTGTCTGGGTAGATTGGACATCATGGTTCTAGCTGATGCCACTGGCAATGGATCCTTTATGTTAGTCCTGCCAAGATTTCTTCCAGGATGTGCAATTTGGTATTGTCGTCCAAGATTTTCTATAGCAGTCAACGTTTCAGGCTTTCTCTCCTGCAAAAAGGACAAGAAGTCACCACTGACTGAAGACTGCACTTTGTCTCTTAAAATTAAGTCAGCCAGCCCATCAAAAGTTTTATCAATTTTTGACAAATCAACCCATCTAGAAAAGCAAAGCTTGATGAAATAAATTCAGTAAAATCCTTGGCTGAATCAGGCAACAATGATTTCAGTTTCAATCTGTAACCATTTTCCTCCAGTTGATACTTTTTTAGCAATAAAGCCTTCAGAGCATCATAATCATTTCTAGTATGATCATCCATGGTGCAGACTGCTGTAAGAGCCTCACCAACTAATAAACTCATTAACCTGCTAGGCCATTTAGCTGTATCTAATCTTAAACTCATGGCAACATGTTTTATATCTATTTAAAAAGCATGAAATATCGTCAATATTGGGATTAAATGTGGGCAAATTTAGTTTAAAAGTAGAGGCATGGTCTTTCTTTCCAGCCTCTTCACCTGCTGGTTTAACCTGTTGATGTTGAAATTTTAATTTTTCTAACTCAATTTCTGCCATTGTTTGAGCATAGGCTAATTCTGCTTGAGCATGTGCCAATTTTGTTTCCTCAAGTTCCTGTTGTGCCTTTATTTCTGCTTGAACATGTGCATGTGCCAATTTTTTCTCCTCAAGTGCTAATACAGTACTTCTTCTCTTCTTTTCTCAGCTAATTCTTCATCTCTCATCTCCCTAGCCAAGAGCCTTTGATCTCTTGCCACGTCTTCTAACCTCTTTATTTCCTTTGCACGCTCAGTGAATGCAAAGATTTTTAAAGCCTCAACCTCCATACCAAAATCCTTACCAAGCTTGGTAAAATATTCCAGGGTAGCCATAATTCACTATAATTGTGACTCCAAATTGTCCAATAATATTGTAATCAATATATATATATATTTAATATGTGAGCAATAACAGCAACAATTATTTCACCACTCAATATCAATCAACTGCATTAAACTATATATGGTATATTAGGAGCAAAATAAAATTAGAGGTACAAACAAGATTACAGGAGAACAGTAAAAAGAGCCAACCCAAGAAAATACTAATGAATAAAACCAAGTCAGAAATGCATGAACTGTAGCAAAATGAAAAAAAATTGGCTCTACCACGCTTATGACACTACAAGCACAATTTCACAACATATAATACATCTAATAAATGAATGAGAGCAAGATAAGGTATACAAATCTCACAAACAATAATAAAGAATAAACCAAATAAAATACAATGAACCTGACAACAAATACAAATTTACAAATAAACAGGGCAAAACAGCTAACAGAAATGGTAATGATAAATTCAGTAGTAGCAGTAAACACAATATCATCATATCGGTCTGCAGATCATTAAAACAAGCTTTATCCTTGACTTGTTAATGATTTGAAATAAAAACCGAATATTATTTTTTCTTCAGAGGTACATTCATATGTGAATACAATATTCTTCGGTAAGTTAAAGACCTAATGTAGAGCCAACAAGACAGTTGGTCATTCCTAGAACGGACACAGACACAGTATTACCCCGTGTTATGTGGTTATGTCGGCGTCTGTGGCCTAATGGATATGAACGCAGTTTCATAATCCAGATATACCAGGTTCGAAACCTGCGGCAGGCGGTTTGGTAGCAGATCGCTTTGTGTGGATTTTTAACAATGGTATAAGCGCCGTACCATTCAGAAAGCAATGGCAAACTACTGAATGAAAAAATTGCCTAGAAAAATCACAAACAGCCAATAAAAGCTGGGGTTGATTGCCACGTCCTGTAAAGGATAAGCAACTAACTTTTTATGTGGCTATACTGGTGAACAAAAACGTTATAGAGGTGATTGCGTCGATAATTAGTCTGGGTCGTGTCCCGGCCCTACACTCAACAGCTGCGTGGAGCATTGAAACAATGACCACTGCCAACAAAGAAGTATGTTAAGTAACGATTTACTCTAGTAGCTAGGCGGTGGCGCCGTTCTGATGGTCCTGTGTTCAAAATTCCCGGTAATCCTATCACGACGGTTATTCTTTGTTGTCTACTTTTGTACTTCATTATTTCACACGACAGCCTGCAATATACCCACTTATGTTTATTATTTAAATCAGAGGCACATCTCCAATCCAACCTGCAAGTCTGGAAGGAAGAGCTGGAGAAGAGAGGGATGGTCATAAGCCGCTCTAAAACAAAATACATGGTGATATCACGAGAAGAAAGAAGACATCAGATTAAGCTGGGAGAACAGGTCCTGGAGCAGGTCGACCACTTTAAATACCTCGGAGTTATTATAGATCGAAAGGGAGGCATCAAAGAAGAGTTGGCCATTCGAAAAGCAGCAGCTGGGAGACTTTTTCAGGCCATAAATCGAGGATTTCTCAGCAAGAGAGAGGTTGATAAGAAAATGAAGATGGCTGTATACCGCTCCACCTATGTCACAGTCTTGACATATGGATGCGGTCATGGGCAATGAATACAACCCATAAAAGCCAGATCCAAACCTGAGAAATGAGGTATCTTAGGAAGGTGGTTGAAGTAACAAGAAGAGACATGGTCCGCAACCAGACGATACGTCAAGGCCTTAAATCCCACCCCCTGCAGGCCCAAGTAGAACAGTCCCAACTAAGATGGTTTGGCCATGTCTGCAGAATGGGAGAAGATCGGCAACCACGACAAGCATGGGAAACAAAGTGCCAGGGATCCAGACCCCCAGGACGACCAAGAGTCCGTTGGGAGGACAACATTAGATAATCTCTGAAGGACCGAGGACTAGAATGGAACCAGGCCAGGAGGAAGACAGCCGATAGAATAGTATGGCGCTCTCTCTTCCAAACCTCTACACCTCACGGTAGAAGAGGAACGACTAAGTAAGAAAGTCAATCCTCACTCTTTCTTCATTTCCTGTTTTGCTGCTTACAGAAAATGGGGGCATCATTGCTCCCTTACAAGATGTCTGCTGCAAAGCAGATGCTCACGCTGTAGTAAATTATTTTGCACGATGAGATTACCATCCTCACATAGGTAGCAGTATACGACATGCATGAGAGAGCAGTAATTATATTTTTCCGTTATCTCCTGAGAGACCTAGGAACTACATAGAGCACAGTCCACTCTTCCCAGTTGTAAAAATAGGCACCTGACTCTGCTCTTCACTTACGGAAGGCAAAGACAGCTAGGAAGAGAATTGGTCACACAGCCTAATAAAGCTGAAACCTATTATAATTGAAGTCTCTAACACCTTACTCTCCTACGACAGTATCAGGTATAGGCCTGACTACCTTTGTCATTTAAAAAAAAAATCAGAATTTAAAAACCGGTGCACATTTTAAATAAAGGACTCTGGGAGAGAAAAAACTTCTCTTCTCTGGCCTTGACCTCATTACTGTGTATAACGTGCTGCGTCGTGTAAAAACCGGTTCTTGTAATGTCTAAATTGCTGAAATTCCCCAACAAGAAAAACAAATCTGACTTAATTATGATAACAGTGATAATGTTCACGTACAGGCAGACGCTGGCAGCTCGTGCGTACTTGCAGGAAATTGGATATGTTAGCATGTCTTGTGTCGTGAGATTCTGGAAGGTTCGTGTTGTTGTCTCCCTTTGTTTTGTATTTTCTAAGCACCCGATCATCGTATCTTACCAAACTCCAATATTAAATAATGTATTTTGACAGCAACACAGACAAATGTTGGAGGAACATACAGTGATATCGAAGTACGAATACAAAAAGGTATGAGTAGCTTTTGTTGTACTGGGGAATATATGGAAATGAAAGTCTAGCTTAATTATATCAATCTTCAACTCAATTGTCAGGTCAGTCCTATAGCATTACTCTCGGAAATGGAAAACAACAAGAAAAGACAAACAAGAAGGTACAGATTTTCTTAAATGGATTCTTTCGCGGAATAGAATGATTAAAATGGTATGACAAGATCACTAATATGGAACTGATGGAAATAGCTAAAGAAACAACAGTGAAGAAAAGGGATGAGAAAAACTCTCTAGCTGTGGTTAGAGACTACGAACGAACGAACGCACAGACTTTATTTTCGAACGGTTAAGAATTGGGCGCGCAGGTCCGTCTAACATTCTGCCCTTCCAATCTCATTTATCTTGCATATTATATCCGTTCATTCCCACATGTTACTTAAAGCATTAATATGAAGGCATGCAACATTATAAAAGTAATATAACAGCGTACGTTTACAGTATGCAGCCATAATCAAAATTAAGTATTTTTCTTTAAACAAGCAAGAAAGTAAAGAAAAAAAAATTTCCGCACAGTAAATCATGAATTCGAACATAATCAGATTAGGTGGCATGGTATCAGAACTCATGAAGTATTTGACAGTCTGCTATTGAATGAGGTGAGACTTGGTGTTATTTCTTTGCCCTCCTTAACCCAAGAGCAGAATCATAAAGAGAGAGAGAGAGAGAGAGAGAGAGAGAGAGAGAGAGAGAGAGAGAGAGAGAGAGAGAGAGACATAACTTTATTTAAAAGGGTAAAGAATTGGGGACCCAGGTCTGTCCGACCATCCAGCCCTTTACTCACATACATTACATGATATAGTAATACTACATGAATATAAAACAAATTATTCACATAGACAATAACGAGCGGAGGAGGAAAAGAAAGGTTGTCATATAGATGAGATGTGGACAGACAAAGGCTGCTTCTATGGGGGTAAATAATCGGTGTTGATGAAATGTTTGAAAAGTGCTTTGTTGAATGAGTATTGTGTAGGTAGGTTTTTTATGTGGCGTGGAAGGCTGCTCCACAAGTAGGCTCCAGAGTAGGCTAGACTCTTTTTGAACAGGTCGATCCTAGGTATTTTGGGTTCTTTTCGTGTGGTATCGTGCGATTATCGGTGATCAGATCAACTGCTGTGACCGCGCAATGGCTGCATGCTCCATCTGCAGCATTGCTTTCAAATAAACTATAGCTGAATATAATAAATCATAAAGATAAAAGATAACTTCTAACGTGCAATCTAAAACATGCAGTATTATTTCTCACATTTAATAATTACAAACTAAAGTTCGCTGCACAATTAATTGACCCGGATGTCAGGATCTGTCAATCAGGGGGACGCTTAACCACAACAACAGGGGTCGCTAGTGTTGTTTGGTAGAATCAAGTGCGGGTCACTGCGTTCTGCACATCTGTGCATTTTATGCTATTGGCATACGTAAACTGACAGCTACTCTAAGTTTATACGATGGTTCTCACACTGGTAACCAAAAAACAAAGACAAAACAATGTAATTTTGGACTGACATCTTATTATATTTATAAGAGAAAAGAATGAAATGTTGACAGATATAAGTTACATTTAGGAAAATGAATTGGATTTTGACCATGAGTACTGAACACCTGTGCGTGTGAAATGGACGTTGTATATGAATGATTGATAGTTTGGTATTTGTTTTTAATGAGAATATTTGTAGAAGTGCATTTGTGTCGCATATCTGGGACGTGAGAAAGAGTCATTGGAAAGACAAAACAGGCTGAAGTCAGCATTTTGTTCTGTCAGCAAGGATGACAGAATCATGAAATCCTGACATTTTCCCATAGAAACAGAGAAAAACAGGTGCCGGGTGCAGAATGATGGAGTATAAATACTTTTGTGAGTGCGGTCAAAGGGAGATTTTGGATTTGAGATTCAGATAGAGATAGAGATTCGTAGAGAAGAGAACTAAAAATATACTACGTTTGTCATAGGTCGTCGGCGAAGGGCGGTCCGGGGGGAGTGGGATGGACGGCGTTTTCTACATTGGAAGATCTGGAATATGCGGATGGCGTTGCACTGCTGGCGCATTCGCATCGTCACATCCAGGAGGGGACGGATGGACTTAATGGGTTTGGCCAGCAGGTGGGCTTGAGTATAAATTTAAAGAAGTCTGGGGTCATGACGCTCAATGTGAGCAACCCTGAGCCCATATCAGTAAGGAATCAGCAGTTGGTACAGACAGATACCTTCGCATACCTAGGAGGCATGGTGACGCCGGGCGGCGGGGCAGGCGGAGACATCAATATCAGAATGAATGGGGCAAGAACAGCCTTCTTTAGCTTAAACAACATCTGGAGGTCCTCCCGATACAGCACAGGCACAGAATTGAGGTTGTGTCAGGGCTGTGTGCTTTCTGTGCTTCTCTGTGGCGCGGAGTGCTGGAGAGTTGCAGAGAGGGAGATGTCGAGATTGTCCTCTTTTCACACAACATGCCTAGGAAAAATTTACCGAATCTTTTGGCCAGATACCGTCACTAGCCAAGATCTGCTTACTCGTAGCAAGCAAGAGGACATGCACGCCATCATAGCTGGCAGACGCTGGAGCTGGGTTGGTCATGTCCTCAGAAGAGACCCCGATGCCATCACAAGAACAGCTGTGCTTTGGACCCCTGAAGGAAAGCGAAAGAGAGGCCGACCGAAAAACAACCTGGCGGAGGACTGTGGAGGCTGAGATGCAAAGAATGAACCAGAGTTGGGGCAGTGTACGAAGAATGGCCACTGACCGAGCAAAGTGGAATCAATTTGTTGTTGCCCTACAAGACGCCACTAGGCGTGATGGCCACTGACTGCTTTGACGGTCGGCGGCTAAGGATCAAAGAAGAAGTCATAGGTCGTGTGCTGGATTAGCCAGTGTTCGGCGTTTGAAATGATATTGTAGGGAAGAAGTGTAGATTTTAATAGATAGTGTTTTGTAGAGAATAGCTAAAAATGATAATAAGTGGTAAGAAGAGAATTTTTAGATACTGTAATCTCATTTCGAATAGCTATAAGTACCGATAACTGGGGAGAAGAAGTAAGAAAGAGAGATAGTGGTTCTCAGGCTGTTAACCAATGACCTTAACCCGCTAATGTGACTTGTGAATCACAAGCGGCACTTAAGTCATTTTAAAGTAAATATTATTCTGCGCGTTGACGCTATAGGAATATTTAAATCTTCACGCTGTTAGAAGAACGGTTGTAGTGAAGTGAAAATGTGTGATCCTGCAGACTAGCAGGCAATAAATAAATAGTCGTGATTTTTATTTCAAGCGCTTAGCTGTTGATGCCACTTGTAGGTAAACATATTGAGAACCACTGACTCGATTCATAATTATAAAAAGTTAGTTGCTTATCTTTTGCAGGACGTGGCAATCAAGCCCAGCTTTTATTGGCTGTTTGTGATTTTTCTAGGCAATTTTTTTCATTCAGTAGTTTGCCATTGCTTTCTGAACGGTACGGCGCTTATACCATTGTTAAAAATCCACACAAAGCGATCTGCTACCAAACCGCCTGCAGCAGGTTTCGAACCTGGTATATCTGGATTATGAAACTGCGTTCATATCCAATAGGCCACAGACGCCGACTTTATAATTATAGATACTGTAAAACTTAATAAAAAATGTTCATTGAATATTAAGAAAGATGATGTTGGTATTCTATATGAGATTTTGAGAATCAGTGTAACTTTTGAGTTGACACATATTTATGTAATAATGAGAACAATGATTCTCAAGGTTTTGTCATGATGGAAACAAGAATATATAATTAGAGATAATTAAGAACAAGGATTCTCACATTGTATATAATAGGACCAGATAGAACTAGAGTTAGAAGGAAATCAAACGATACATAATATTGTAGGTTTTGTAAATAGGCATGCAAAAGCATATTCTTATATTTTGCTGTGTTTACTGGCATACGGTTCATATTACTCCATTTTGTTAGATTGTCTACATCGCTTTGAAGAGTCATTTCAAGTGCCACGCAGTCATTGTCACTGGTGTATATAGTACAATCATCTGCGAAGAGGTCACATGTTGAAAATTTTAGATGTAGCGGAAGGTCGTTGATAACAGAGCGAAGAGTAGGGATCAAAGAATAGAACCCTGCGGTACTCCTATTTTTATCTTCGAGAAATCTGATGGCGAGTTGTTGTGGAGCACTAACTGTTGTTGATCTGCCATGAATGATTTGATGATGTTTAGTGGATTAGGGCCTATTCTGATGGTTTCCAACTTTTGAACCAAGATAGTGTGGTCAATCATGTCAAATGCTTTTTTGAAGTCGACAAAAACAGCACCACATAATTTTCCATCATTTACGTTCTACAGCCAGTTGTCTGCCATTTTGGTGAGAGCTGTGTGACAGGAATGTTTGGGTCTAAAACCTGACTGGCTCTCAATGAGCAGTTTGTTTGTTGTTAAGTGTTGAAGTGTGGTGTTGTAAATTTGTTTCTCTAGTGGTTTTGATATAGATGATAGAATGGATATTGATCTGTAACTGTTGGGATCGCTATGTGAGCCAGATTTATAGAGAGGATACACTTTGGCAGTGTTAAATGCTGTGGGAAAGTGGTTGTGTTCAATACATTGGTTGTATACATAGGTAAATGAGTCGCAAATGATGGGTGCAGCGCAATGTAGAATCTTATTGCTGATACCATCAAGTCCAGATGAGTTATTGTTTGTTAATGCCAAGATATATTTGAGAACTTCGTGTACTGTTAGAAAGGAATATCTCTTAGATCTGTTATGGTGTGTTCGGTGTTGCTGTCGTGAAACGAAGTGTAACCCACTACTTTGTTAATCACTGTCGAGATACAGATTTGCTTCAACCAATCAACTTGCACCGTTCACCAGTCTCTGAGACAGAATAAATTATACTGTTCACGCAGTTCACGCAAGATGGCGGATTTAAACTGAATAAAATTAGGCTGTATGAGCAAAAGACTAAACCGGAGGAAACCAATCAACTTGCTCCGCCAGGAACCAACCGAAAGCTTTCCTTAAGTATTTACCTGCCTATATAATCAGGCGGATTTTATGCTAACCACGCAACCCGAACTTGACGCCAGAGATACTGACTGAAGAGGAAGAACCTGTCACTTTGATTTAGTGCTTACCTGAGGGCATCGACCTGCAACCTACTTCACTAAGTCGCATCAAAACCTGGCCAGTTTAAAATCTTAGGAGGGTAAATATATTTGCGATAACCTTTAGAAAAAATAGGCCTTCAGCAGGTATATAATGTTGGTATTTGTTGTGTGTCATTATACTACCTACACCTGTATATATTTAATATATTTTGGGTTCACTATGAATGTATATGATTGATATAGACAAAGACTAATAGGGCTCATACCTCAATCTATTGTCTCATATAACTTCAGTCTATTGTCTCAGATAAAACCAACTGCAAATATAACCATAACAGTCCTTGTTAGGACTCAATCTATTGTCAGTCTATAACTTCAATCTATTGTCTCAGATAAGACCAACTGCAATATAACCAAAACAGTCCTTGTCAGGACTCAATCTATTGTCGCATCTAACTCCAATCTATTGTCTCCTATAACTCCCACCTGATATATCACCAAACAGTCCTCGTCGCATATAATCCTATCATAAGAACATAACAATATTGTTAGGATATATGTTACCAGCTAGTATAGCACTTGTCAGAGAGGGCGTGGTATAGTATAGGGGGAAGGACAACCTAGGTGTACATATTATTGGATTTATTCATGTATTGATTTATATTATGGGATGTATTCATGTATTAAATGTATTCATGTATTGAATCTATATTATTGAATGTATCCATGTATTAGTTTATCAGAAAGAATGCTTTGCAAGTAGACACCTGTCTTGTCTCGCTACTGCTAAATCATACTGAGCCATGTTGTCATTCATCCTACATGCATACATCTGAGACACGCTCATTTCACTCACACTAGAAATAGGTGGGCTCGAGGACAGAAATTAGCCCCTATTTTTGCTTTGTTACAGGTTTATTTGTGTCCTAAAAACCTGAGGTCGTATGTTCGAGTCAATCCCGCTGCCTGGAACTTCTCAGGAGCATAGAGATTGTACAGAAGCTACATCTTTAGTCCCCCTCAGTCTTGGGTGGGCTAAAGTAACGAGCCTCAGCAGGAGTTGTGTGAACAAAACTACGGAGAACCGAACTGTTTAAGAGATGAGTACACATTCGTACCATTTCTGCCAGCATTGTGAGCATAGAAACTGTCAGTGATGAGAAAGTGACTTAACATAGCAAGAGACAAAATTAATAGCATAGCTGAGAAGTGTTATATCCTTAATTAACAGCACAGCTGATCCATGTACTATAATTAATTAACAGCACAGCTGATATAATTTTTGTTCCTATAATTGGAAAACTTGTTGTCTATATAAATATAAATATTTGTAAAATATATGTAAACTTACAAATTCATTACGTTCCATTTTTTTCAACATTCACCCTTCAGCACAAGAGTAGATAGTGTATATACTAAATAAAATATAAGGAAATTGTATTTGAACGACTTGTCAATTTTGTCAGTGTTAAGTAAAATCTGTTTCCTTGGTTTTTTAATATCACAGTTAGTTACACAGTGGAGGTGGCGCTTTATGTCGGTCTCCTCTCTACTATTGTTTCGAGATCAGAGCATTCACAGCCGTAACTAATTTGTGATACCAGTAGTCCTCTCAGACACTGGGACTTCACCATTTTCTGCAGAAATTCTATTTCTGTAATTGTCAGTACTATACTGATCCTACAGCCAAATAAAACCTCTCGCCACAGTTGCAGAAGACTGTTAATTTACTAATACCGCAGTCCATAGGCTTTAGAGTCGACTTGAGATGGCTAATTTCTGTTTTGAAGTGGTTACTAAATTGAGTTACCATGAGGGAGCAGCTTTTTGGTAAAGAGTTTAGTGACTTTGATTTGTGTGTTAGTGTTCTAATGGCTGCCTAGACTTCTTTGCAGTTTTCTTGAATCATCTTTCTGAAATGTAGTTTTTTTTCCTGACGAATGAGGTACTGTACTTTGTTTCTAAGTATCCGATACCTGCTGAAATCTTTGAGCTTCGTCCCGCTCTCTCATTGTTGATAATATTTCTTTTGTTATCCAGGGGGTCTTTCTGATGTTTTTGACACGGACCTGCTTTATAGAAACATTTTTGTCGAATACGTTGTAGAAAGTTTGTGTCCAGTAAGTTATGGCTTCTTCTGGATGCGGAAGGTGGTACACGTATGAGAAAGGGGCTGTTTGTAGGTCTTGTAGGAATAACTGAAGGTTAAAGTTTTTGAAATTTCTGTAGTGGACTGTGATGTGTTCCGTTTTAGGTACTTTGAACCCCTTTCTCGTTTAGATACAGCAAATAGGATAGTGGTCAATTATTGTTGTCTGTGTGACTGTGCATTCTATAATGTTTTCAGGGTATAGAAATGATCAATTAGTGTAGATGATGAGTCTTATCGTGGGTTGGTTGACTAACTGTGTGAGATTGTATGAGATGGTGATGTTATTCCACGTGTTGTTTGGTTTATGAAGGTCAATATTGAAATTCCCCAGTAGAATAATTTCCTTCGAAGAAGCCCAAACATTGTCCATCATTCGTGAGAATGTGTCAAACCATACAGTAGAAGAGCTAGAGTTCCGGTACATGTAACCAATTAAAACAGGGGTCAGGTTGGGGAGTTTTATTTCAAGCCATATACATTCAATGCCTGTATGTTGAAAATCACCACGGCGTCTGTACTGAAGAGATGTTAGAATCCCTCCGGATGGTTGTGAATCAATGAATGCTAACTTCTTCATCTGTAATTTTGTAATTGAGATGGGTTTCAGAAACACCGAGTATGTGGAAGTTTTGTTGGAGAGAGATGGAGACTTCAGAAAGCTTACTTAGCAGGTGGTAAATTTGTAAATGACCAATTTTAAGCCCTGATAGTTTAAGCCATGGATTAATGATACTGCCTATATTTTGATTAGAGTTTTTGCACTCGGACATGATAAAAGTCAGTAGGAAAGAGTGAATTGGGGAAGTTGGAATGAGAGGAATGGGCTCTAAGACGAATAGTTGTAAGAAGCAATAAAAATGAGTACACAAGAATTAATACCAAATCGTAAACAAATTATAAAATATACATTGCAGTAGATTTCTGACCAGCATTTCTATGTGTTCGGACATTTATTACAAATAAGGGAGGGAAACCTGAGGCCTGTAAACAGTAAATTAATATGAAATTAATATGAAACAAATATAAAGGTATGTTATCAGGCACTCGCAGGAAATAAAGAAGTAGAACACCAGACAACAGAAAAACAACAGACATGAGTGGCTTACCCAGGATTTGAACACTGGACCTTCCGTGCGAACAAACCCCGCCTAGCCATGCAAGCGAATCACACTATCCGCTCTGCCATCTACGCATCATCAAAAAATGATGTTTCAATGGCAGGTCAATAGTGCGAACCACAATACACGACACCAGAAGTCCTCCATGGCAGTTCAGCCTATTAATGACGCAATCACTTCTGTTGTATTTCTATCAAGCAGTATAGGCCGAATCCAACAAGACCCTTAGGACCTTAATACTGTGTCCAGTAAATGATAGTAGACTAGAACAGTGAGAACAGGATAGTGGGTAGGTTTGGTATTGTACAAACATTTATTACAAATAAGGGAGGGAAACCTGAGGCCTGTAAACAGTAAATTAATATGCAATTAATATGAAACAAATATAAAGGTATGTTATCAGGCACTCGCAGGAAATAAAGAAGTAGAACACCAGACAACAGAAAAACAACAGACATGAGTGGCTTACCCAGGAAGGTCCTAAGGGTCTTGTTGGATTCGGCCTATACTGCTTGATAGAAATACAACAGAAGTGATTGCGTCATTAATAGGCTGAACTGCCCATGGAGGACTTCTGGTGTCGTGTCTTGTGGTTCGCACTATTGACCTGCCATTGAAACATCATTTTTGATGATGCGTAGATGGCAGAGCGGATAGTGTGATTCGCTTGCATGGCTAGGCGGGGTTGTCGCACGGAAGGTCCAGTGTTCAAATCCTGGGTAAGCCACTCATGTCTGTTGTTTTTCTGTTGTCTGGTGTTCTACTTCTTTATTTCCTGCGAGTGCCTGATAACATACCTTTATATTTGTTTCATATTAATTTCATATTAATTTACTGTTTACAGGCCTCAGGTTCCCCTCCCTTATTTGTAATAAATGTTTGTACAATACCAAACCTACCCACTATCCTGTTCTCACTGTTCTAGTCTACTATCATTTACTGGACACAGTATTAAGGTCCTAAGGGTCTTGTTGGATTCGGCCTATACTGCTTGATAGAAATACAACAGAAGTGATTGCGTCATTAATAGGCTGAACTGCCCATGGAGGACTTCTGGTGTCGTGTATTGTGGTTCGCACTATTGACCTGCCATTGAAACATCATTTTTGATGATGCGTAGATGGCAGAGCGGATAGTGTGATTCGCTTGCATGGCTAGGCGGGGTTGTCGCACGGAAGGTCCAGTGTTCAAATCCTGGGTAAGCCACTCATGTCTGTTGTTTTTCTGTTGTCTGGTGTTCTACTTCTTTATTTCCTGCGAGTGCCTGATAACATACCTTTATATTTGTTTCATATTAATTTCATATTAATTTACTATGTGTTCGGAACAGACTGTGTTTGAAGATTAAAAACCGCACTTTTTGCAAAGATCCAGATACAGTAAACCGTGTCCACGAACTTCTGCATGGATTCACGGAGTTGAGTGTGTAATTTGTGTCATTGATGGATGAATATTTGGGTTTTTTTGACCTGTCCTGTGGGGGAACTTTAAATTTTTGGCTAGATAGCTAGTCCCTAGCTTAGAAATGTGGACGATCTATATATAGCATCTTATTTTTTGGTGCATCTGACATTAATGTGAAAAAAGGTGTGTTGTTTATGAAAGAAACTAACAATAACCCGTCAAAATTGACAGATTTTTAATTGCAGCCATCTTATCATTTTGATCCATAATAATAAGTCTGCAATACTTTAAATTAAAATTTCGCCTTATCCTCAACTTCCTTTTATTCTTAGAGCCGACGCCTGGGCCCGCTGATCAGTCTCGATCGTGAAATGGGCGCCTATTAAATATCGTTGAAGTTTGGTTATGCTCCAGATGATTGCAAGCAATTCATTCTCAAGAATGGGATACTTGGTTTCCGTAGGTGTAAGTTGTCGACTAATATGAGGATTAGGCAATCTCAAAACAGGTGCCTTAGAAAAAATACACTTTAATGTAGTTTAGGGTATCAGAACAATAATCAAAAACTTACATTTTAAGGTTAATTTTAAGAAAATGATGAGTTAAATCCGTTTCCCGAATGAAACTGGACAGAAGAGTATCTTGATTGTCTGTTGATTTAATCTGCATTTCCTGACCTTCCTGTCTCCAGTTCATGTACTGTTTATCAATCGTGTTGTTGGCTTCTTTCCATAATCAAACTGTTCATGCACACCTTCATTTGCGCACTTTTCTATTTTCGAAAGCGTACATCAACTTTCAACCACAGCTAAGGGGGTGCAACAGTGGTTGAAAGTTAGACAATACTTGTATTCTTTCCCTTATATGTGACCGATCGACGTACTTACGGCGGGTATTATGGTATTGAATGTGATGTTTAGTGCAGAAATTATGTAGCACCTTGTTGTTGATATCTACAGTTTGGCGTGCTGTACCATAGCTGGGTGAAATTATTGACGAGATAGATATGGAGGTATTTGGGAATTTTTGTTTTATGTTGTCAATCATTCTGGAGATGTCTAATGGGTTAATAGTGCATCCATTTGGGCTATCATTTATCCCTACGTGTACTGTTGTTTTCCTTATTTGTGTTGAGATGGCTAATTTCATTGGTTGTTCTCACTATTCCAGCTCCTGGTAGTGGTATTACTGTGTTTATGTCCTCTGGCGTAGTTGACATTTTGTCACTGTGAGTCCCCAGTGATGATGTGATGTGTGTTGGGAGGTATGTGTCGATGGTTTTGTGGCTGAGGTCATGCACGACGGTGTTGTTGTTGCCATTGATGTTCTTCTTGCTGGAGGTCTTCAGCGGATTTTTGTGTCCTGTTGTCATTGTTGCTTCGGGATCTACTTGTATGGGTTGTCTTGGTAGGTTTTCAGTACGATGACTAATTATTTACCTCAATCGGGTAAGTCTTGTTTTGTGATGTTTATTTTCTGTATTTGCTCTAAATTTTCTGTTGGCTGCTTTCAAGTTTCTGATGTCGTGGGCATATTTTGTCTTCAGGAACAGGTGTTTGAGGTTGGGTGGGTAAAGGAGTAGGGGATATTTGTGGTGTAACTGGATGACCTGATATTTGAGGATTTTGGACACCATCGTTCTTGTTTTTACTTTCTGAAGCATTTTGTACTTGGTCTATCCGATTTATCAGCCTTGTATTTTCTTGTCTGAGAGACTTGACCTCATGCCGGAGTGCGTCAAGTTCTCTTTTGAGTGAGCTGTGTAAGTCTTGTTTGAGTTCAGCAATGATGTTTCTAACTAAACTTTCAAGGATGGTTATCATCGCCTGACAGCAGTGCTTCTCTTTTCCCTCTTCTAGACTTCGCACTTCTGAGATGTCTTGCTCCCTGGGTTACTCAATAGCTAGGAGCTGTTTAAGAGGAGAGTATAAATGATGATGGATAGGCATTATCTTTCTGTTGGGAGTTAGAAAATGCAGTTAGTTTCAATGCCCATAACACCGCTTCGCTACCAGGTCATCTAGACACTCTATGTCACGTGATGAGACTGGCAGGGAAAGGATTGCCAACGAAGCGTTTAAAAAAAAAGAGAGAGGGGGTTTTAGCAGCGAAAGAGGTGGAGAAAAAGGTGGCATTCAGTGACCAGCCGTTTTAGCTGTGGAGATGTGTATATGGGTGTGTATGTATGGCCCATAAGATATATTCATGTATACAATAGGCAGTAGATGGAAGTATACAACTGTATTTCAAATTTCACTATTGAAAGGATTGTTTCATACAAATGAATGACTTTTATTATTATTGATCTTGGTTGTGTACGAACTGCCTGACCACATCAATGGGTCTATTGTAACGTTCTTCGTGTGTAATAAAGTTTATCTTCTTCTTCTTCCTCGTTCGCCCTGAAAAGGACGGTGGTTGCGTTGTGTCTGTTTACAACGTAGCTGTGATATCTGCACCTTTCGGTCGACACATCCGACTTCTGCACGGCATTTTTTAGGACCGGGTTTGCCTTCCCATTGCGATCCGTGCTCGCTCAGCCAGCCTGCACTGCTGCAGACTGTTTCCAGGACCACCACGTGGAGGTGGAGCACGGTCTTGACCAGCTCTGGTTCGCTGGTCCTGACGCAGGCAGTCAAGCTATGAGTCGCTGACTGCGGTCTCTATTGCTGCGTCCTCTGGTCCCTAAAGTTTATGACCGCCAAGAGGCAGTTATTACTTTCTTTAAAGAAAGCGGTGCGTGAACGAAGGACAATTAATATTTGTCCGCAAGGCACGTAAAGAAAGAACCCTGGACATTAACTTCACATGAATATTAGATACTTATAAAACAGACCTCACACTTAATTTTTTTTTTTTAAGGAATGTGGCTACGTAAAGTGTCTAGGGTAATGATGTGTAGTGTGGTGTGATAGTTTCTAAATACACCCACAGATAATTAAGAAGACTAATAATATTAACAAATGTTAAAATACACTGAACTAACTCACGTGTGTAAAATTTTTTGATAAAATTATATTACATTTATTTTGTTCTGGATCAATTTTTTTAGGTTGACCAGAACTTAAAAAGATTTAGAGATTATGAAAGAAATGCATGGAATATTATATCGTAAATGCAATAGTGTACATATATATGTACTATACTAGTTAGTTTTATTAAAATGTTCTAGTAGTCATCTACTTGGGAGGATATTTACTGTTTGTGCTGTTGGGGTGGCCTCATCACACCTGTCTATATTGACTACCCAGTGTCCAGAAAATGGTGGGAATTTTTATGGGGTATTAGTAACTACACAGCTTTGGTGAATGTCCAGCAGACCAGAGGCTCACTCATCTTATATTTGTAGCTCTGGTGCTGAAAACTGATGGTCCCACCTCTCCGTGCTGGCGGGCAATAATGGTGGTCTCTGTCACAAGTACTGCACAGATACACTCGAGTAAAGTCACCAACTGAATAGTCACTGCTTTGTTGACAACAGAAACTCGCAGCTCAGATTATGAATAAATAACACAGAATTGCTAGCAAAACTCAGCTGAGCTGCTGGCTATAGTATGGCGTCCCTAAATTTATTACACTTTCTTTCATATGGAAATCACCACACTTTAAAATCTGTGTCTATCACTGAACAACTATTGAAGAATGGCCCCACTTTCGCGTCTGAGCGCTAATGATATGATTGTCTGTGGCCAATCACTGCCTAGGTTTATTTTAAATTTCAAATTTCCTACCATAAAGTCATTTCAGTCATGCTTCAGTCAAGTATGGATGGTTATCTGTTAGTCTGTCCGTCTCTACTTGTGTTTCTACAAAATGTACTTGATTTTTGAACCAACCTTTCTCTCCCCTCCAAAATTTTGTCGTTAAAAGTTATATTTAGACACAGCTACCACCCAAAAACCCTCTCTTCCATACTACGTAGATTTGAACACCTGCGTTTCGAGGTCGTGTTTTTTTGTGCAATTAGCGACACTTTTAGATTCAATACAGTCTGGCGATGATGTGAACAACACTGTCTTTTGTCATTATCTTCAATATTATCTATCCGTCTGTAAAATTAAGACCATATTAGTTCACTGCTCAGAATAGGCCATCCGGCCAGCTAATTTTTATATTCCTAACATTAATATTAAGAAAAAAATACTTTTTAAATTTTGTAATATTCCAAACATCTGCGTTTTAGCCGCTGAATTCAAATCAAGGGCTTGGTATTGCAAAAGCGTCCAATAAATGACTGTGGCGTATTATATCTAAGGTCCCTTCTGTCGAGTTGCTTACTTTTATGTCAACTTGGGAAACGTGACTTTTCTCCGTTTCCCCCCGCCCCCCCCAATTGCGTCTCCTTAGCCTTTCTAGTCTCACGCAATCTTTCCAGTCATATTTTTCCTTTTTGATCCGCCGTTCCCCTCCTGTCTAGCAAGTCAATTTTTATGGAGGATGATGACCCGCGGTCTAGGCGATCATGTACTATTCGCAGCCTACGCATTATGTTTTTATCCTTAAATGTTATCTTTGGAGATATTTTACCGTTGTATCTCTGTCAATTTCACTACAGCTACAAGCAAAAATAAGCGCGAAACAAATCCGCAACACTTTCTAATAACAGTATCTTTGGTGCATGATGGGTGTGTCTCGTGTGTACTGGGTGAGTAATTTAGAGAATCTGAACTGGTGGAAACTGAGCCATCTGAGACGTAGCAGACACTGAGATTGGTGGGCTGGCATGAGTATTCATCTAGATTATCTGTAGATATATTTGCATTAAAGGTAGATGATGATAGCTCCAAGATAGGTTTTTATCAGCATCCGAAATGGGAACATTTTCTTTGGGTTCCTCTTCAGTTTGCACAGTTATTGGAGTGATGCTCAATAGATGGGAAGAACTGATTGGAATGGGAGAGGGGGGAAGACTGGCTTCAATGGTTAGCTGAGGTTGTACAAGTACGTTGGTAGACTTGTCTGCTATCATTGTTGGTGGAGAGGCAGGATCAGATGCCATCATGGTTTTATCCACAGCCGATCTTTTGAGGTGAGAAAATTCGACGTCTAACCGTGTCTGTACACACTCTGTCGCACCTTGAGCTAAAACTTTATTTTTGGAGGAATTTTGAAGGCTGTTACGGAATTCAACAGAGCAACATTGACCCTTGTTCGTTTGTTTGATAGTCAGATGTGGAGGGTTGTTCCAGGCGTTTTCTTTGTACCGCCTTTTCTTTGTTAAGGCAGTAGCTTTTAGCGCCTGCAGAGGGGCGTAGTCTGCCATCTGTAGGGCTGATACGACGCTTTTCTCCCCGCTCGCCATGATCACATTACATGCTAGAGGGCGGACAAGCCCTGCTAGTTAGCACTGTCTATTGTTCCCTAGCCAGAGGATCACTATCAGAGTTTGGAATATGTTACAAATGTTTAAGTAGTTTTCGATATATGGAAAAATGGTGGCAGCACACAATGAACGCTCCTACCGTCATTCCATATAGAAAAAACATAATATTTACACGTGAATTTAACACAATTACAAAATGAAACGATTTCATTGTATGTCAAACAAAACCGCCAACACATGTGTGGCAGAGATTTATGATTAATAAATTTCTATATTTTTTCTTTATTCTACACTTGTCTTTTTTTTAGTATTCTGTATGTTTCTTTTTCTTTATACAGCATTTGGGTCAAGCCCAAAATCTACCAGCGGTTTTTCAGTATATATGAGAATAACCTAGAAGAAAAGAAACATTTTGTACTTAAAAGTGTGTTTACCAGTTAAAACCTGTCTGGCATTGTGTTTGCATCCAGAAGTAGACATAGTACCCATCTCACGAACTTTAAGACTAAATGCAGTAACTGGGCCTATCGAGCCAGATTATATTTCTTCCTTAAATCTCATGTACATTCAGCCCCTGTGGCGAGAAAAATTACAAAACAGTAACATTTCCGACGTTTGACTAATTGTGGGGTGACCAAGAATTTTTACATTTTTTGAGAAGTTACCAACCTGTCATTTCCTAAGTATTGGAAACCTCGAGATTCTGACATTGTGAGCCCGTTTAAACTTTCTTACCTGAACTGATTCAAGTGACATTAACAGTAATCTGAAAATATAGTTATAAAGAAAACGCTCCCCGGAACATTGGATGAAACATGTATCTGCAGAGCTGGGATTCTCTTTATCAGAAGAATACAGATTCACTGTAGAGGTGTGTCCTAAAGTTTGCGCCAGAAGGTGAAAAACATCACGTTTGTAGGTAAGAAAGTACATCAAGGGCCCCTGCTGAATGAATTGAGAGAAAGCAGAACGAGTGATTCTTTCATTGTTATATTCATGCACTCACTTTGTAATTTCTTTATGCAAGTTTGTTGCTAATGGTGTTTTCCTCTTAGAATAGATTAATCTATCAACTCTGTTCTTAACTGTAGAGCGAAATCCTGGACCATAGTGTATAAATCTATGACTCTTTGGAGGCTATAACTTTTCTGCTAACGGGATCGTGGGCTCAACGTGATGTAACGAAAATAGATTTTCACGTCTGTGCGTCTAACTGTCATCACTTATGTGTGTGTGTGTCGGTGAGTGGTTGATAGATAGTACATCTATATAACTGAGTAATCTGTCTGACAAATACTTTCTGTTGTAGAGATAGGCAGAGCGAGAGAAGTTTGTTTCTCGAGTTTCAGGGACAGAATTTATTTATTTTCCACCATCTCACTCGTGGAAAGCTATTTCTTATATTATCTCTCACTGAGTCACCTCAGGTTCTAGTCTATTCAGAAGGGACCAATCTATGTCTTAATTCCCCTATCAAAAATCTAGGACAACATGAATGTATAAACCATCCACATTAAATGTGAACAACTTAGAATAATATATCCAAAATGTAGAGCCAAATAAAAACACATCCGCGCAGCAAGACGTTTACACACACACACACACACGCACGCACGCACGCACGCACGCACACACACACACACTCACACACACACACACACACCACCACACACACACACACACACACACTCACACACACACCACCACCACCACTCACACACACACACACACACACACAGGAAACTAGTTGACAGCATTACAAAGCAATCATTGTTCATGAAATCCCGGGTTAAGAAAAGTAGAGAAAGGCTAAAGAAAGAAAACACACGGAGATGAGAAATGGAGACAGATGTCAAAAGGATAAAGAAAGAAAACACACGGAGATGAGAAATTGAGACAGATGTCAAAAGGATAAAGAAAACACACGGAGATGAGAAATGGAGACAGATGTCAAAAGGATAAAGAAAACACACGGAGATGAGAAATGGAGACATATGTCAAAATGATAAAGAAAGAAAACACACGGAGATGAGAAATGGAGACAGATGTCAAAAGGATAAAGAAAGAAAACACACGGAGATGAGAAATGGAGACAGATGTCAAAAGGATTAAGAAAACACACGGAGATGAGAAATGGAGACAGATGTCAAAAGGATAAAGAAAACTTGAAATGACCTTGAATGGGTGGCACAGGACAGGAAAGCTTGGTGTGAACTTATTCTCTCGGTCTTTCTCCTGCATCCTTCTTTCTTTCTGTCTGTTTTTCTCTGTTACAATATGTTTATCCACAATATGCTCAGTAAAAACTAGTTACTTCTTTCTTACGTACGTAATAATCTCCCCTTGCACTTTAACCGTTTTCATCTCATTAATAAATTTAAGAAAAAAAATCCCAGCGTAACGCTGCCTGAGGGCGTCACAAGAGTCAGAGCAGTTAAAATCGATGATTTCATGACCATTTCATTTTTTAAGATAAGCTAAAACACAGGTGTACGAAATTATGAATTATTTGAATAAGGTTTCTTTAATGAGATCTAAATACAGGTAGTTGATTACTTATTATATTTTAAAAACATGAGTGGAGAACAAGTTTTCATATTTTTTTTTTTTTTTTCGTACGCCCGCTAATACTCGAGGCGAAATCTCAGGTTATTATTAATATTTTAACCTGACATTGATTTTACGTGAGTATCCCTTTGTTTCTTGTACAGAGACAGGTGTCCCTCGCCATTCAGGCAAATACTCTCCGATTTCGGAGAGTACCCATTAGAGCTGGGTCGGCTCAGGAGCCGCCAGTCCCTGGTCGACGACACTCCTTCAAATGTACTCGCCATGTCTCGAGTTAATCCAGTCCAAATCCCGGTAAACGAAAAATCCTCAAATGCCGTCGCCCGGGTTTGATCCTGTATCACCCGGTCGCCAGAGCGGTGTTGTAACCACTACGCTAGCGCGGCCCCCAAGTTTTCATATAACTGAGTACATTCATTAATGTTTATGTGGTCTGACTGTTTCCATTTTAAAGGGGGAGGGGGGGGGGGGGGGGGGGTGGAGGTGGGCTCTCTTAATATGTGTAGCGAGAGGAAAGATATAATGATGGTGATATTATATATTATCCAGGACAAATAATTTTATCAGATGATACCAGGATATTGCCAGATAAGAGACTGATCTTACAAGACATACCCCATTCTCTGAAAAGAGTAATGGTGTATCGACATCAAAGGTATAGATAGTCAAGCTGTATAAGTTCCTAGATGAGATGGTTCTGTACTATCTTGGATTCCTATGGGCTCCTCTCCAGACTAACCTTAGACAATGACTCTGCTAGGGGTAATTAATTACACAACAAGAACTTTGAACCAAATTTAAACAATTCACTGAAGACTCTGGGTACAATTTATAATTTATTTATATGCAAGATCTTTTCTTCTTTGTACTTTGTTAATTTTCAAACAAACTTCAAATGATTGCAAAATAAAATATGTTTCACTTTCATAACACATTTACAGTTAATTTCTTAAACTAATATAGTTCGTATTCAACTGTTCTCTTGCTTCCTGACAGAATCTGTCTCTCTGTTGTGTTTTCTTATATCGAATATCAATGTTACTTTATGATAAAGCCATCATGACTCATATGACTGTCAAATGTCTTCTATCTACACCACAGTTTTTATCTCCTCATTACATAGTCTATTCGTAGGTTGGTATATGGTATTTGAAAGCTGAAGTAGACCAACACTGAGCTACTTATCTGAAACAAAGTCCTTCCTAGGCCTCGTACAGCAGTATGATTGGAAAGAACCCCACCACTGCGGGTCCTCCACTCGTCAAGATGACACAGTTAATACTGGCAAAAGCTCTGACAAACTTGAACATCTATTTGCTGACTTGATCACTATAGGTTTTGTATGACACTCAGGGCAGGATATAAACCTGAAACATAATATACAACCTACGTAGTATCGCTCATTGTCTCCTTAGCCAGTCAGGAGGTATAATGAGACAGTTCAGACAAGCTGTGGTTAATCACAAGAGTCATGAATAACACAATTCATTCAAGTTCTAGCACAATAGTTCAGTAATTCACTTGTTACAGTTCTGTCCATGATTTGCTTCTATAAAATCATATAGGCCTTATGGTAATCATTGTGTCATATATCAAATAATACAGAAAATCAATCTGTTATAGTCATTCCTTCCTCCAGTTTGGATAGTCCTTTATATATATTTAAATAACATCTCGCTTACCCTCAATCACAGACAGGCTTTCAAAGGTTACACAGTCTGCTCACACTTCTGCAGATGGCAACGGAGGTGATACACATGTTGTGCTCTGTGTCTGTAGTTTGAATTAGGTGGCGAGTGTCTGTGTCATTCGTTCTTTCTTCTTATAAAGTGGACTTGCGGATGTACGAAATGACACCTAGACCAAAGAACGTTTGCATGCATTCAAAATCGGGTGGGCAGAGCAAGGTGTGCTTAGATAACAAATCTAAAATAAGTCTGGAATCCTTATTTCTGCACTGATTTCCTCCATCTTACGTTTATTTTAATCATATTAATGAGCTATATCACTATGCCTATCCACTTTATCCTATAGAAAGCTTACTGTATACTACACAGCGCAGAGTGCCAACCTTCTATGTTTAATTTGTGCAGTGTTTTCTTGCAACAAGGCTTCAAAACAGACTTCTCAGTAGAAGCATGATAGGGGGGGGGGGGGGGGGGGGGGGGGGGGGGGGGGGGGAAAGGGGTGTATCTACTGGCTGGTCGTTTGTCTTAATGCGGTTTATTTCTCGCAGTGAGGCGCTTGAGTCGTTTGGGAGGGTGGTGATTGGATCAGATCTCCTGAGTGACTATTAATTATCAGACTGCTCTATTGCTTAGTGGCCTAATTAACTAATGAAGTAATTTCTTTTCTTTCTTATTACAAATATCTACAATGTATATGATTTCGTTGTTTTATTCGACAAGCCAACCAACTACTTGCTCACGTGTACAACCAAGGAAACCACGATCTCATCTCAAGTTGCAGGAATAGACAGCCATGGACGTAAAGTAGAATAAAAACAACTGGTATATCGGTATCGCACGTGATGATCAAATATGGTCGTAACGAATCAAGCGGTCGTGTCAACCAAGGTTAGAGAGAAATTTGACAAGCCGTGTCACAGAATGCTCCAATCAAACAAACACACATTTTTTTTTTTTTTTGGTTTTTAAACTATCTTGTGAGCACACTTGAAAGAGTGTCGTCGACCGGGATATGGACTGGATAAATTCGACCCCTGGCGAGAACATTTGAAGCAGTGTCGTCGACCAGGGACTGGAATAACCTAAACGGCTCCTGAGCCGACCCAGCTCTAATGGGTACTTTCCGAAGACAGCGAGTATCTGCCTGAATGGCGAGAGGACACTTGTCAGCGTACAGGGAAAATAGAATACTCACGTTAAATCAGTCTCAGGTCACAAACCTGAGATTTCGCCTCGAGTAATAGCGGGCGTACGTTAAAAAAAAAAGACTATCTTCGTTGCATACGGAATATTCCTTCAGTGCTCCGATCACCTCCCTTAGATCACATAAGGATGATCTCAGCCAGTGCACGAACTCCGTAGCACCGGCTAGAATCCCAATGTGTGTATATAGGAATCACACATTATATAAATATTTTTGTGGTGGGTAGGTTTCTAATTTTTTAATTTTTGCCAGGGGAACGGCCTGATAGGCCTACTCTTTACGATTTCCCCCTGCCGTGGGATTTCTAACGTGCGCAACTTGCACACGGGACCTCCTATTTTTTCGCCCTTATCCGAGAAGGCTAGGCATCCGATCTCACTACCCAGGAGAACAAAGGGGAGTATGACATCATTAGGACCACTGGTTCTGAAAAAAACTTGTCCATAAATTATATTCCCACAACGGTGAATCGAACCCGGTACCTCTTGTGACGGTATTGCCTCCCCTGCTTTGCAGTAGTGGTCCAACAGTGGTCAAAACTCAAGAGCATCTAATATGGGCTTCATAGGTGTCTCCCTTCGCACAAGATTTCTCTTGGCAGAGTTGTAGATAGAAGGGTAATGTCGATTATATCCCGAGGGAGTGTTCACAAGATATTCAGAAAAGCGAGAACAATGCTGCATCGCCTGAGCACGTTACCTCTATGATTTGCCGACAACTTTTGTGAAGGTTTAAGCAATTATTAGTTTCAGCTCGTTAAGCCCCCACCTCTGATTTACTCAGTGGAATTCTTATTATTCTGGAATAGCTCTGTTTAGGGTGTGTTTAGTAAATTGACTGAGACAAACATGCAGTACATTTAAAATGATTAAATCGAAGTTAAATTTGTATATTAAGAAATAACAGATTTAATAATCATTTAGTTTTAACAAGGGTTAAAATCATTGAACAGTTTAAAAGAAAATGTTCATCATTGAAGGATAGAAGGTTTTATGAAAAGAGTTCACTTTGGCAGCTTATAGGTTGCACTTAGCTGCCAATAGTAGTTTCTGCTCCCGCTGATGGGTTCTGTGCAAATAGATCAATGGATGGAATTCTCACATCTCTGGTAAAGCTTAAAGGTGCAGCACGTTCCCAGAACAATCAAGGAGTAACTGCCAAGCTGGTCCCGCGTTTATATGTCAGTCCACTTCTACCCTCACTTTGTTCCAGAGACTAGTACCCTCGCTTGTACCACTACTAACAACTATGGTAAAAGAAAATAAACGAAACGCTTTCCCGACATATACTTATGTGTCCCCTTTCTCCTATTCTATCATCCCGTCTATCTCAGAATTTACCCTCGATGAGAGTTAAACTTAATCCCACGAGAGAAACTTTCTTTACATTTAAATTGAATAGTTTATCTTTATTTTACATTTAAATGAAAAGGTTAATAGTACAGACATAATCTATTTACATCTCCACTGTTTGAAAAGTGTTCACAATATAAACTGAATCTGTTTTCATTTATATTTACACTGATTGAAAAGTTTGAAACTTTTATTAACTTTAAAGTGAATATGTTTACATAGACATTTACATTGGTTTGAAACTGTAAGTATTATACTTAGAATGTACATTATTTCTTTCATCTTTTCCTCCCTGCTCCATATGGAACTTGGGACTACCTAATGCTTTTAGTTCTCTTTAAGAAACTAGCAATAAAGCAGTCACCAGCCCTTGCAGTTGTGGTTCATGAAATCATTCTATTCGCTGATGTTGCCAGCCTCAAATGACTTGGACATCCACTAGAGATTTTCACATATTAATATTCACATGGTAATATATATATATATATTAGTTCACATGTTAGTAATAAAAAAAAAATAGAATGTAAAATGACAATTTACGCCAATCCTGTCTAACAGACGTTTTGTTCAGATAAATGAAGTTAAGGCACTTGATTAGGCCTTATAAGTGTTCTTTGGGGTCGTTACTTGTATAAGATAATTCCCTCAATGACTCCGCGTGTTTCAGTTTCCTCAGCCTTCCTTATTAAAATGGTTGTCCAGTGCTATGTAAGTCCTTCAAGGTTGTTCCACAAAGTCCGGTCTGATAAATGGAAATTCTGAATTCCAGGCTTCACTCTGGCAGGGTCTGGTTTTGTCTTGGCAAGCGTGAATCTCACAGTGTCTTAACTCTGAAACGCGTCAGGTTATATTCACAGTCCTCCCCCGCATCTGTTTGTTATGAAGCTGCTCAGGGCTCCAATCATTTGAAACAAAAGTGTTGGGTGGTTTAATTTCAAATTATTCCGACATGGAATAATTTTACGTGTGAAGCAAAGGTCACGTTTCCCTTATATGGCAATCAAACCTCCGATGCCTTGTGTACCAACTCACAAACACATCCGTAAACTCTCTCAGCAATGTGTGTAAGATGTAACATCTTATTACTTTATCGAAAGTAATCTTGTCAGTCCTGTCTGTCCAAAATGTGTCATCCCATAATACCAGCTATGCGACGAGCGCAGACTCGCCTTATCAGCAATTAAGCAAAAACGCTGAGCGATTTTAGTGTTTAATCTGTAGTCTAAATTCGACTGCACTCACGATAGCCAACATGGTTGTCGTTAATATTATCTCTGCCGCTCCCTTCAAAGCTTTATGGAAGGGACGGGTAGCAAACAGACGTGATGACTTATCTCTGAGAGGGGTGTAAGAAGGAAAATACAAGATATCTGATACTGTGCAGAGAAAGAAAGAGGGTACCGGTCCCTGAAACACGTAAATAATCAATACAACAAATGTCCAGGATACTGCCGTAATGAACAAGAGAGCGATAAGAGAACGACCCAAAAGTCATTTTGTGACTCCTCTAGAGCTCGAGGCCACTCCGACCCTCACACAATTTTAACAAGCACATCTTCGGCGTTTGTTTCGTCATTACCATCTCTTACTTTTGTATTTCCCCTTCTCTTTTATACAAACTAGACATATCCACGTTACAGGACATGAATCGACATCATCATGTCCTTCATAGCTCCTTGTGGAGCACGGAGCCACCACTGCAGAATAGGAATACTGTTCTCATCGTATGAAGTGACTAATATGCTGTTGTTCATGAGGCTGACAGCCTCACAATATAACTGACAGTGATACATCAACGACTCTTGCACGAGCACGTGAATGATATGGTGTAGGCTTCCTGTAAGGGTACCAGCTGTAGTGATGGTCCCACAACTGCATACGGAGCAACAAGAGCAACGACAAGCCTAATGTGGATTACCCCTAATGTATTCATTGTGTCATGCAGAAAGGTATGTTGCCTGTGTCTTTGGCAATACATGTTTCTCAGGGCTCTTTCCCTTGAGGTGTTGTTCTTCTTGTGGCGTGGCACATACCCTACAACCACGGACAACATTCGTTCGGTTATCACAGTGCATTTGCTAGCCAAAAGAAAAAGAGAACTCTGTGCCAGAAGTTAAGTGCAGCGTTGAAAAAAAAATTTCAAGCTGTTAAAAAAAAGATTTCTAGCTTCTACCAGTAAACATTCGTGCACAAATCGTGGCAGCAATAAAGCCAAAGTTAGAGGGACCGACAGTGATAGCAAAAAAAGAATGCAAAAAGCAAGAGGAGCTTTCATTGCATTGGGAAACATTTGGAGATCAAGTCCAACACGAACATAAGAATCTTCAACTCAAATATCAAGTCAGTCCTATTGTATGGCTCTGAGACATGGAGAACAGCAAAAAATAACAACTAAAAATTGTCATAAACGGATGCTTGCGTACAATAGAAGGATTAAAATGGTGTGACAAAGTCACAAATGTGGAATTGATGACAAGAACCAGACAAGGGCCAGTGGAACAAGAGTTGAGAAGAAGACGCTGGCGATGGATAGGACACACATTGAGGAAACATGTTGATAGCATTACAAGGCAGTCCTTGTTGTCGAATCTCCACTGCTCCTCCTAAGCTTCGCTCATAACTCTATATCAGAGGTTCCCAACGGGAGGTACACTTACCAGTGGGTACAAGAAGCGTGACAAGGGTTAAGTGAATATTTGGAAATTAACTGCATTATCTTATTCAAATATGGCGTAGCAGTGTTAGAGAGAAAACAAGGTTGTGGTCTGGAAATGCGACATCATTGAGACGCGGACGAGATATGAAATATAGATAGCGGAATGGTTGTATTAATAGGATCATTAAGTAAAGCAAAGTTTCGTCTACACGTGCTTCCTGAGCTCAGGTAACTATCGCTGATCTTAATTCTAACCGTTAAAATCCGGTACGAAAGCGGGTGTGAAGAATAACGAAGCCCCTGCTGTTCACTTGGTCAACCCTGAAGACTGAGACACTAACAAGAAGAAGAATATGGTCAGCTCACTAAGGTTTAACTAGAATCTTTTGGAAGGTGATAACCAATGCTAAATTGTGATTACTAATTTAATATCGGTGAGTGTCCGGTGTTGGCAAGTAGAACAGTCCCAATTAAGATGGTTTAGCCATGTCTGCAGAATGGGAGAAGATCGGCTACCACGACAAGCATGGGAAACAAAGAGCCTAGGATCCAGACCCCCAGGACGACCCAGAGTCCGCTGGGAGGACAACATTAGACAATCTTTGAAGGACCGAGGACTAGAATGGAACCAGGCCAGGAGGAAGACAGCCGATAGGATAGTCTGCCGCTCTCTCTTCCAAACCTCTACACCTCACGGTAGAAGGGGAACGACTAAGTAAGTAAGTAAGAGTGTCCGGTGTCAAGGTGTGTCCGAATGTACTTTTTGCTGGAAGCTGACAAAATTAGAAATCTGCAGGTGTTTCAAAAAGGACCAACTTTACTTTATTGCAGATTTGATTGTCTTAGTATTGTGTGTGTGTGGGGGGAGGGGGGGCGGGGGGGGCGTAGTGATATCCGTGATACGGTAATAAATAAGAGGAACGTTTCAATAGAGCCAAATTTATAACCAACGGAACCATTTATAGTAATTATATGTAAAGCAGCTACATTGGGGGGGGGGGGGGGCAGGGTTTGTGCTCTGGGAGCCAAGGGGGCAGTGACCCGAAAAAGTTAGGGAAACACTGT
This sequence comes from Oreohelix idahoensis, assembly GCA_024509875.1. Taxonomy (NCBI): domain Eukaryota; kingdom Metazoa; phylum Mollusca; class Gastropoda; order Stylommatophora; family Oreohelicidae; genus Oreohelix; species Oreohelix idahoensis. Next base: position 54,873 of record JAMPIV010004077.1, read on the forward strand.
ACTAACCAATTAACAGCTTTACTAAATGTATTTATAGCTATTCGAATCTTTCGGACATTTCCGGTAACTGTAACTTCAGGTGAGAGTGGCTTCTCCATAAAAAATATACAGGAACACAGTTAAAGCAGTTTGGCAATCAAGTTAGCTGAATACGAGGTAATGAAGAGCTTAGAGTTTGACAATACACTTTAAGGTTTGGGCGAACAAATAGCAAGGAAGGTTCGTTTTAAAACCATATAGACGAAGTGTTCCGTAAAGTTCCTGTTAACGAAGTTGTCACTTCTAATATATTGTACAGGTAGTGTCGGTAATCAGAAAACTCGGTTGTACAATTTTTATGAGAGAAATTAACGGATTTGTAAATTTATTATCAAAGGGCAATAATCCATAATACATTCAGGGAGGGGGCTGGAGATGTGTTTTACGTCCCTTGAGAGAAAAGTGCTGAGTAAAGTTTTTGTTCTGTTTTGCTAAACTGAGTTGCCTGCGCGATCACATTTCTTGTGCGGGAAATATAATAGTGAGCTGTTTGTGAGAAAGTCTGTTCTAGAATGTTCCGGAATAGTTGTCGTGGTAAAACGTTGTACAAAATATAATCAGTGAGATTGGAGAACGCGTTAGCGTAGGTTCAGTTCAGGGTTCTCTCCCAATTGTGTGTAAAGATAGTATTTTAGTAGTGGCTTGCGCAATTGAGGGTTATCATCGGACGATAAGCCAAAGTCATTTGGTTGATTTCCTGTGGTGACAGAAATAATGCACTTTATTTTAGACCCTCAATCGCAAATCTATGCCATAATCAAATATGACAATTTTGTGAGTTATTCTGAGGACAAGAAGACAGTGTTGCCATACAAGAAAAATGTGTATATTTCAAGACAACCAGGTACGTTGAAACATCTGGAAGTCCTCCCAATACAGCACAAGCACAAAATGAAGATTATATCAGAGCTGTGTGCTTTCTGTGCTTCTCTATGGTGCGGAATGCTGGAGAGTTACAGAGAAGGAAATGTCGAAATTGTCCTCTTTTCACACAACATGCCTAAGAAAAATTCACCGAATCTTTTGGCCGAATACCATCACTAACCAAGATCTGCTTACTCGTAGCAAGCAAGAGGACATGCACACCATCATAGCTGGCAGACGCTGGAACTGGGTTGGTCATGTCTTCAGAAGAGACCCCGATGGCATCACAAGAACAGCTATGCTTTGGACCCCTGAAGGAAAACGAAAAAGAGGCCGACCAAAAACAACCTGGCGGAGGACTGTGGAGGCTGAGATGCAAAGAATGAACCAGAGTTGGGGCACTGTACGAAGGATGGCCACCGACCGAGCAAAGTGGAATCAATTTGTTGTTGCCCTACAAGACGACACTAGGCGTGATGGCCACTGACTGCTTTGACGGTCGGCGGCTAAGGATCAAAGATCAAAGAAGGTATGTTGAGTTTGCCAACATATGATAAACTGTTTAGTATATGAGAAGAACAATAGGCAGCAGCTAATCATGAGAAGTAGGAAATAATAGACCTTGGTAAAATCGTCAAACCTGGCGGTAGGCCAGTTCTTCTAAAGATACACCAAGTGAGACTACAAAAATTTAGTTGAAACAGAAGAAACATATCAGAACCTTTTGAAAGGACTATGTTTACCCACGAAGAATTTAGAAGGCAGAAGAAAATATTGACAGCAGTAGTTTTCAAGTTGTGACCACCCTAACCAGTAAAGCCAGCTAGAAATACTGAAGCAGCAAGAGTGAACGAGAGAGCAAGACATTGTATAAATAATTGCATTGAAATTGTTGCTGTACCAGTAGCCAACCTCATGGGAAGGTTGGGCACATTCATTTCACATCCTTTACTTTATTTTGATGTAAATAAAGTATAAACGTAAATTTTCTACTGCTGTCCGAGTGAAGGTCAATCGTAAATCATCGAGATCATTCATCGTTTGTCAGTTGTGAACTGTTGTCGTCTGTTGAGAAAGAAATTATTCTAACACCATCAGATCTAATAAGCTGCCTACTGTTCAGGGCAGAGAT
>JAMPIV010004078.1:0-88367 GCA_024509875.1 Oreohelix idahoensis
ACTTTTGGCTCCATATACTTTTAGCATTGGAGTATAATATCCTGGCAAAAAACCTACTTTGGGAGCGGATTTTTTAAGCCGCCATCCGTGTGATGAGAATCACTGTAAACCCCAGAAATAATAATAAATTTCTCTATGTGTATATAGAATAAAGGACAGACATATAATGTCTTTTATAGAAGAGTGAGATGTCGTGGAATATCTAAAATCCACATATATAAATTTAACATGTAAATATAAAGCCTAATCAAATACATTTAATAAAGTAAAAGAGCAATGGTAAACAAGAACAGTGCTGTCACAATGACTGTAAACCGAAATCCCCCTTGTTTTCTCTGCTTCGTCTGCAAATTGTGAACTCTTTCCCACGTTATAGTAGAAAGCTTACTGTGTCGCAGCATCCTCTATCTTCAATGAAAACGTGTACTGTATTTCTTGGAACAACCTGCGAAACGCAAGCTGAACAATGACCTAAATTTTAAATTTTCTTCAATCCTTTTATACACGGCGTAACTAAAAGACAGAAAAAGCAGGAGAGAGAGAGGGGCGGATATGAAGGCAGGAAGCATGCAATACTACACACGCTCGCGCGATAACACAAATGCTGGGCTCCATCACCGCGTGTAAGACTACATAGCAAGTCTAACCCCCAAAAGCGTACAGAAAATTTTTTTTTGGGCAAGACGGAACAAGTGTGACAAAATAGCCAATACCCCATACCCAGATTTGAGGTTATACACTTCATAAAAAAAACGCTTATTGGGGAAAGTAATAACAATAGACTGGGTTTACGGTTGAAAACAATAACAGTACCCAGACAGCACATCTGGGGATCGAAGTGAACAGGTAGGTGGTAGAAAATGCACATATTTTGAACACGCAGGCCCACAGATAGTCCTTTAAAATTGGGATAACTATTGGTGTTCCTGTAAGCGAGGGCTTGCTGACAAAGAATCATTGTTAAAACGTTATCGCCGAAATAGAGACTCCAAGGGAGATTAATAAATTATACATCCCAAAACTAAAATTGAGTGAGCGCGTACGATATCTCGCTGACGGAGCATGCTACATCATTCCGAGCTCATAAAAAGCTTTCTAGTAAAAATTCTAACCTATTTCTCACACATCATCAAACTAGTGTGTGTTCAGAAATAAACTACCAGGAGTAACTTGCAATTGGAATTGGAGCGCCAGAAATCATGTAAGCCTAAACCACGATTGGTCGGGCTCTCAACATACTATCGTTGGAAGTGTTGGTCATGGACACGAAAGAAGGTACTTTAAGTGAGAACGAACTACAGCAAGCGCATCTCGTGGATATACGGAACTACGATAAATACTGTATTCCTTAGCGTATGTCATAGGGACACTTGTAGTAAACGTACTAAAGTAAGCAGTCTCTTTTTTGCACGAAGACCATCGTTTGTTCGAACATCGTGGCCTGTCATTAGGAGCGGCTAGACTCTGAGTTGTGATATTAAATCCATGCACATCTTACGAAACTGTTCGTTAGTTCTATGAAAAACGAACCGTGGACTGTTATAAATAAGCTTGATAAAGCACTGAACAAGCTGGCGTTGAAGATCCATATGCAGACACATTTACTCACTTGCTACACACACTATAACTAACCAGACTTGTGGTGACTCCAGAACAAGGCAAAGTAATCGAGCATAGGAGTCTTGTACTGACATGCATCACGAAAGCAATAGAGAGTGTGCCCATGAGCCACACATTCACATGTACCCCATATTAAACTGACAGTACGTGAATCTTTATTATAAGAGGTTGGGAATTTCCATGAAAGTTTGTAATATAAGGAACTGATGAACCAATCTCCATAAGTAGTCTTTCCAATGAAAGACATTGAGAACTGTAATGAAATTATGTAGTGACATATCTATACCATCTGACCTGCTATTAATCAAAACATTAATATGCAGTGGGTAGTTCAGTGATTACTACGGAACATTGGCTTAACACTGCGTGAGATACAAAGCTTACTAATTGCATACAGTCCCTTGAACAGAAAGGAGTTCATATCGGAGGGTAAGAGAAAACTGGACAAATGGAACTTGGCAAATAGTATAATATGCACCCTCTGACACCTGGATGATTATGATATTTAGTTCTTGAATCACATCAGAATAAACATCGAGTGATCAGCAAGTGCATCAGCAGTCGTGGGTAAACTCATTAAAGGACTATCAGTGACCATACTCCACGGTAATCCTAGAGTAGATTGTGGAAAGTATTTCAGCATCTGAACAATGCTGACCAGTTGTAGTGCCTAAAACGCTCTGTAAACTCTAGTGTTGTGTGTTTGTATGTGTCTGACTCACATGTTAATCTAGTGAGAATACATAAAATTAGTCTTATGGAACCGTAGAAGTGTACATCACTTCTTGTTTACCAGCGACATCCAGAGTGGTGGTATACATATGGACTAGCAGTCAACTTGAGCAGGCACCGACCCTATATCCACCACTGCTGTATTAGATATAATACCGTCACAGCTGATTTCATCTGTACCACTACACGTCCCCTGTAAAATTCCATGTGTAACAACGTCTCACTTTACCACAATATGTAATATAAAAGATACTACAAGTAAGGTTCCAGCTTAAATCCTTCAGGACATCTACAATGAGAGTATGAATTTATTGTTACCGATTTGGGGGTGGTTCAAAGGTTGGGGAACATTCAAGTCAACGCTGCATTGCAAGTAAAGTAAAAGTGTGTAACAATAAGTGTCCATTCTGCCAGATAATAGAACTGGCACCATAATCGTAGCCTACGAGCACGCATTATTTCACAGTTGCCTTGACCTACCGTCATACATACTCTTGTCCCGAGCATTGAAGGTACGAGTTACAGTCCATGGGTCTCGTGCATTTCACGGTGCGTTAGCACCGTGGCCAAGTGCTGCGGCTATTGATCTTACGCATTGCTCGGTAAGCCTAACAGACACTAATACATGACCGGTTAGCCTCACTCATACTTGTAAAAACAGTACGTTTCTACCTTACAACCACACATTCGAGAAAGATCTTTTTACCAGATGGTGGATGTCAGCTTCAACTGTAACAGGATGAACTTTACAGAGTTTGGAATCCATGCACTATACAGGTGTATTACAGGAAAGGTGAGAACTGTCTTTATTTACAGTGGTGGTGATTCTTCAGTTGAGCTTCACCCTGGGGTTTCATGACCGGATTCACAGTGCCAAACCAAGGATGTATTTGAGGAAGTCGAGCTACTGGAGTACCAAGGGATCCATTCCATGTGGCCCTCGTTATTGCCCCAAGGATCACGCAACATCTAACCACAATCTACATACGCGGAAGATTTAATTCCGTTCAGCAGGTGAGGACAACCGGATTAATGAAAAGCCAAAGACCATACGATCAGACATCACCAAGGGCACGCATAGCTTGCTCGAGGAAGAAAAAGTGTGCACTATCAGTGAAACTTGACAACATAACTGAAAGTAAAACCCAATTAAGTTTCAATAAATATAAACTAATCACCTCAGACGGTTGGCTGTTTGAAAATACACACGACAAACAAAGAAATATACAACCTATGGGGAATTAAAAATTAAACGCGAAATAGATGTCAGTCAATGTTTCTCTTACCGGCTTTGGTTGTCATTAACTTTAGAGAGAATAACATTTACTTTGTGAAAACAATTACTTAGAAGACAAACTTATTAAAACTTTTAGTCGAGATACTCCCTCGGAAGACTAAGAGCCAATTAGCGAACTAATAAGAGTCCATTAGTGACCTAATAAGATGACAAATAAGATGAACTAATAACCAATTACTAAGCCAAAATGAGTCAATTAGTGAACTAATAAGACCAATTAGCGAACCAATAAGAGCCAAATAGTGACCTAAAAATAGCCAATTATGCACAAATAAGATACGATGTAGTGAACTAATAAGAGCCAATTAGTGAACTAATAAGAGTCAATTAGCCAGAACTAATAAGGCCAAATAGCGAACAATAAGAAGTCAATTAGTGAACTAATAAGCCAATTAACGAACCAATAAGAGCCAATTTGTGAACTAAAAAAGAGAGCCAATTAGTGAAACTAATAAGGATACAATTAGTGGAAACTAATAAGAGTCAATTAGTGATATAATAAGAGCCAATTAAGTGAACTAATAAGATCCAATTATTTGAAAACATAAGAGCCAATTAGTGAACTAAATAATATGACAATTAGTTGAACTAATTAAGAAGCCAATTAGTGAAATAAATAAGAGCCAATTAGTGAACTAAATAAGAGACCAGAAATGAATAGGACAACTGCATCTCATGCATGTCGTACCAGGCTACTAATATAAGCTTTTGCTTGGGGCTGACAACCTCATGATATTGAAGAACTAATTTCCTCGAGAAACCAAGGCGGCGGGAGCATGTGAATATTTATTGAAGCCTACTTGCCCAGGAGGACAATCTGACAATGGTGGCTCTCATTGCTCCCGCCAGGAACGTAAAGGAAAATGATAAAAGATGACATTTACTTACAAGGTTTCTTATTTTTGTGATGGATTTTATTTCATTTGTTTCCATATTGTCCAAGTTGCAATGAAAACTCTTGTGACTTGTTGTTTTGTTGTATCAAGTATCACGAGAACGTTCATCCAACTGTGTCTATATCGCTGTCAAGATACGTCACTGTTTACATTTTGTAAGGGTGTTCCTCTACTTGTTAGAATCGTGCAATCTGACGATATTTATCTCATTTTAAGTGTCCACTTAATTACGTCTCACTTCGCAAGTTATATAAAATTATCCCCTGGACAAGGAAAGAAGGACTTTGTGGACGTGGTTATGTTACAACATTTAGTTTCTTTTCCTAACCTAAAGCAGTTACTGCAAAAACATTGTAGAACGTGACGTTATTGTTAACAATTTAATTGATGGTTACAGACTTTCACAAACGGATGTTTGTGTAGGAATAGAAGGATTGATATGGTGTGACAACATCACCAATATTAAACTCATGACAAGAACAAGATAAGTCCCAGTAGGAAAACAAAAATGAGACGAACGACGACGATGATGGATAGGACACAGACTAATTAAACATGTTTGATTGTGTTTACAAGGCAGTCCTTGTTCTGGAATCCTCAGGGAAAGAAAGGTAAAGGGGAATCAAACACAGAATTAGAAAGAGTCATGATAGAAATGAGGAAGTCATGGAAGATCTTGGGCTGATGGCAGGGGAAGGAAGAATTTGGCATAAGTTTGTTGAAGTGCCTATACCAGTGCTCATTAAATTGGTGAATGGTTCACCCAAGGTGTGAATGAAATTACAGTATGTTGGAGCAATTGAAACTTGAGGGGTGAATGAAGGGTGAATGAAACATGAAGGGTGAATTACATAATTTACTCAGAGATTTATATATTTATTTCTATACTTTAAAAAAGCATTGTCATTAAAGTGGTTAGTAAGCCCTCATTGCTTTTAACGGGCAGTGGAGCTGGAGATTTCATGTGTTTTTTCGCTCTACCTGTGGTTTTTTAATTTCAAAGTAGCCGGATATTGCCCAGATTTACTGTAATTTAACCTTTTAGGGGAGACCAGACGAGCTAGTTGGATTATAAATGTATAAATGGCAACACTGGAGGATCACTTTTGGCAACCTTTGAACTGTAACTTTACTTTGTGTTGCCAGTTTGAGCTACTGTTCTTCTAGAACTAGAATTCAATATATATTTACTTATTTCAATCTACCAGCACTTATTGACATCAAGCAGCATGAATTCTAACTATATTATGGATATTTAAGCCCAGTTTTTAATGCAATCTAAAGTTAGATTGTGCCATTTTCTTGTAGTGGTATTCTGCATTTTCTATTCTAACGACTTCAAGATTTTGTGAGTTTGATTTGGTAACACGGATTACACCATCATTGATGCAGACATGGCCGGTGGAGAAGTCATTTTTTGTGGTTAGCATACACAATAAGAAAACATTGTTTCTAAGAATCTGATTCTAAGTTCTAAGACTGTTGTTTACTAACTTTACTTTATGTAAACTAGACAAATTCTAATACATTTTCTGTGATTATTTGTTATGTCACACCTAGTTTTTTTTTTACATATTTTTAGGATGTTCAAAAACTTGAATAATATAAAAACTTAAGAAATGAGTTAATAAATGTATTTGTTTTCTTTGCTCACGTGACAGAATGAATTATATTTAAAATTATACACAACGGAGAGTAAGACGAAAATGACCCAAAAAATCCGGAAATTTAGTCGCGGGTAATTGATGTTTTGTGATACACACTTGAAGGTGAATGACATTTTGTGATACAGACTTGAGGATGAATGACATTTTGTGATACAGACCTGAAGGTGAATGACATTTTGTGATACATACCTGAGGGTGAATGACATTTTGTGATACAGACTTGAGGATGAATGACATTTTGTGATACAGACCTGAAGGTGAATGACATTTTGTGATACAGACTTGAGGGTGAATGACATTTTGTGATACAGACCTGAAGGTGAATGACATTTTTTGTGATACATACCTGAGGTGAATGACATTTTTGATACAGACTTGAGGGTGAATGACATTTTGTGATAACAGACCTGAAGGTGAATGACATTTTTGCGATACAGACCTGGAAGGTGGGAATGACACTAACATAGTTTCAGAAAGCAGACCCGGTTTTATGTTCCTTGCGCAGCTGAATGGTGATGCTGATGATGCCATTGACGATGATATTATTGCAATGATAAATATTTATAACTATATATTTAATACTCTATCTCTATGATTGAATTGCATCTCTATTCCCACTTACCACATTTACGATAATGTCTCTTGATCTTGTTCGGATTGTTTGTGTAATGGCTAATCCCTTTTCTAACTCTCTCAAATACAGGATAAAGAATTTATCAAATCATATTTTCATTGATCTTTTTTTTTCCTCGCATGAGGTCGCATTTAACTCGCATGAGTCGCATTGGAACACGCCCAACATAAACGCAAGTCCCAACACAAAAAGACCCAATGACAAACAAGTGTCACTGTAATGATCCTCTGTGTTTTCACACAAAAGATCTAATGATACATAAGTGTCACTGTACTGATCTTTTGTGCCGGGCACATGGTTATATTAGGGCGCATGTCCAAATATAAAAGACCCTTAGGTCTGAAGTAAACGATTATACAATAACTGCCTTCACTCTGCATGAACGAGCCAGCAGAGCTCTTGGGTTTTTGGTAAGGTAGGGAGTGTAGAAAAATGTTTGAAAAGAATGAATGAAGTTGTATTATAGACTGTTCGTCTTTGTTGAGGGAGATGATATGGGGTGCAGGAGTGCTTTGAGCAAAGTGGGAGGAAATCTGTAAATCCTTTTTTTTGGAAGATGGCGTTGTTTGATTAGAGTTAAAGCGTATTAAGTGAGTAGTTCAAATTTATGGAAGAACCAATTTGCATGTTAAGATTTTTGTAATAAGGTTTAAAGAGGGAAGTAGTATTGGAATTGATTATAACACAGCAAAGGGAGTCAACAAGTAAATTACATCCCTTGATAGGTTGGTGAGCGAGAAAAAGTATAGACGCCCGAGAAAAGTTTGGGGGAATGAACACATTTTAGGGGTGAAGGAGAAGAATGTAAAAAGGGATTAGTCGGAGCTGGTTTTTGAACGCGCTCAGCGTAGGTAGGTCAGCGAGTTGATGAAGAGGAAAAAAAAGGTTGTGAAGTCGCGTTTTTCTGGCGAACAAGCCCACTGGAGGTGGTTGATTACTGTAGTACAGGCGAATATCAATGTTTGTTATGCCGTACAGAAAGAAAGACGATGTCGCCAATTTTTTGTGAGAATTGAGTTAACAAGATTGTCAAGATTTTCAAGACAGAACAAGTAATGTTGAATAAAGAATGTACAAGCAAGATAGACAGTAGCTAGGTCGGAACAGGGAAAACAGTAACTAATTGAGATAAACTAAACAGCCCTGGTAGTCAGACCATTTAATTTTTCTATAATAATACCTCAAAACTAGTTTCATCAGACCCCTATTGTGTTTTTTTTCCATTATGAGTTGAAGTAAACAAAACCCGGCTACATAAGTTTTCTAAGATGAGATAGAAACAGCCATACAGACTGTGCATTATAGAAGGATTGAAAGAACGAGAAGAGAAATTATAAGTTGTGTTTATGTCATAGTATATTTTGTGAGAATTACCCGCCTAGGGATTGAAGATTAGGCGTGAGCAAAGTTTATTTCAACGGAATGTTGTTATAGGATGATATACTGAAATTAAACATCATCTTTGTTATTCACCACTTGGTTTAGTGCAGTTACTTTAGATGGGGTTCCTCCAACCACCAACAGTGTTTTCGTATGATGTCCTATCATCTAGAGTAAAATAACATAACATCATCAGCACTGTACTGTCTACTGTTTTGGGGTAGTGAGACGAACACACTATACGAACACTAAAAAAAATGCAACAGCAACCACAACCATCACGGCCACACACCACAGGCACGAAAAGAAAAAATATCTGGGGGTCGGCGTGGTTAAGAGGTATAGCGTCCGCCTCGAATTCTAGAGGTACCGGGTTCGATTCCCCGTTGAGGAAATTTAATTTATTTTTTTCCGAACCAGTGGCCCTAATGATGTTATAACTTCCCCTGGTCTTCTGTGTAGTGAGATCAGAAGCCTAGCCTTCTCGGATAAGGGATTAAAAACATCGGACATCACGTGAGCAAGTTGCGCACGTGAAAAATCACAGGGCAGTCGAACACAAATGACGAGTAGACCTATCAGGCTGCTATAATGAATGTACTTTGATTTGTAATGAATGTACTTTGATTTGTAATGAATGTACTTTGATTTGTAATGAATGTACTTTGATATGTAATGAATGTACTTTGATTTGTAATGAATGTACTTTTGATTTTTTTTGTAATGAATGTACTTTGATTTGTAATGAATGTACTTTGATTGTAATGATGTACTTTTATATGTAATGAATGTACTTTGATTTGTAATGAATGTACTTTGATTTGTAATGAATGTACTTTGATTTGTAATGAATTTACTTTGATTTGTAATGAATGTACTTACATTTGTAATGAATGCACTTTATTTCTAAAGAATGTACTTTGATTTGTAATGAATGTGCTTTGATTTGTATTTGCATGTACTTTGATTTGTAATGCAAAATGTACTTTATGATTTGTAAAGAATGTAATACTGCTATTTCCCCACCTGTTGAGCTTAACATTTTCCAACCCAGGGGTATATTTAATTACAGAACAACAGTGCTGAATGAGGAAGTGTAAAACCTGAGAGTTTTACTCTAATAAAATTGTAAAATTTTTTTACTGTTTGTTAAATTTTTAGACCTAATCATGGATTTCGGAATAACAAAATGGAGAAAGAAGCTATTTTATATAAAACATTTAATTATTATTGCAGTGGCGTAACTAGGGTGAGGCAGATGGGGCACGTGCCCTGGGCGCCACATTTGTGGGGCGCATTTATTATAGTTTAAAAAAGAAAAAAATTCAACTTGTCATTTATGACAGTCCCATTTATCCCACTTTACATTTATGTGTAGGTATGTGTAACTTTAGGAAAGTGTCAGGTGATGATGTGCTGCAGAGAAACGTGACATCACCAGTTGAGAGTTTGTTTGAAAGGAAGAGGTTGCAGGAAGTGTGTACTTTCTAATACGTAGGGTTGCATGTGACAGCAAAAGGAGGTATGGCTGTAAAGATGAGGTGCAGCTAAGACATAGGGACGAAAATTATGGGAGCATGAACGTGTTTTGTTTGCTGAGCTTTGGGAATGAAGGCTAAGATAAGGTTGTATATTCTTGTGATGTCATGATTAGGCAGCGTCATCTATTTGCACAATTTAGTTCCGTGTTGGATTTGTCGCAGTTCATTTCAAAACAGTGTGTGTGTGTGTGTGTGTGTGTGTGTGCGTGCGTGCGTGCGTGCGTGCGTGCGTGTGTGTGTGTGTGCGCGCGCGCGCGCGCGCCACTTGGTATTAATCGCTGTCGTAGACATTTTGCTTTGCTCTCGCATTTCCCTAATTTTGTTTCCAGTGTGTTTATGCGAGTCGTGGGCAATGACTACAACACACAAAAGCCAGATCCAAACCTCAGAAATGAGGTATCTGAGGAAAGTGGTTGAAGTAACAAGAAGAGACATGGTCCGCAACCAGACGATCCGTCAAGGCCTAAAATCCCACCTGCTGCAGACCCAAATAGAACAGTCCCAACTAAGATAGTTTGGCCATGTCTGCAGAATGGGAGAAGATCGGCTACCACGACAAGCATGGGAAACAAAGAACCAGGGATCCAGACCTCCAGGACGACCCAGAGTCCGCTGGGAGGACAACATTAGACAATCTTTGAAGGACCGAGGACTAGAATGGAACCAGGCCAGGAAGAAGACAGCTGATAGAATGGTCTGGCGCTCTCTCTTCCAAACCTCTACACCTCATGGTAGAAGGGGAACGACTAAGTAAGTAAGTAAGTAATACAGTTGTCTTACTGCTACGGTCATATTACAATATTTTCCCCCTGTTTTGTCTATTCCTGAAAGTCGTATCAGGATACGAATATTACCCCCCCCCCCCCCCCCCCCCCCCCCCCCCCCCCCCCCCCCCCCCCCCAGCCCCCCCCCCCCCCCCTCCAAAAAAAAAGGAAAAAAAAAGAAGCTGAATGCAGCAGAAGGCCGGGAGAAGGGGTGAATGCAAGAACAAAAAAAAAAAAGCTAAAAAGCCAAGTGACGACGATGTCATTTTTAAACAGCAAGAATCTGGCATTTCATTAGCAGTAACATCATCAGATATGAGTGTTGTTGACCAACCCACCGGTACACCAGAAGGAGAATTAAGTGTCTTTCAAAAACGAGAAACGTCTTTCAAGAAGCTGAAAAGTTTTTCAAGAAGCCAGAAGATTTTGAAACTTTGAGCAGTGAACAGCAGGAACAAACAGAACAGACTCTACCAGATGTGATTCAGTATTATGATGTAGGCTTCTTGTAGTTTTATAAGTCAGCAAAGAAAGTCATTTTATGAGATGCAGTGAGGACAGAAATGATCAGATTAAGTTCGAACATTTTCAAAATAGTGAAGAGCCTTTCATTCCCATTCTAAATGGAGCAATGAATAAAAGACGATTTAGATGAAAGTAGAGAAATGAAGAAGTTTAGCACTGCTCGCTTGGTTACTCTTCATAACAAGGCAACATGTTTTTTCTTTGTTTAGCATTTTGTCAAACTGGCAGTCAGTCGTCATTGACGCATAAAAATTGGTTCAGTCACTGAAAAGCACCAGAAAAGTCTAGTACCCATGAAAATGCAAAAAAAAAAAAAAAAATCACCGTTACTGTTTCACCCAATGGAAAGAATTCGTTTAGAGAACAGAGGAATCATTGACAGAGTTTCAAGCTCAAATAGCAACAGAATAACAAAGATGACGAGTGTTCTCAACAGAATGCTCCATAACATAAAATTTATAGCAGCTCAGAACCTTGCATTGCGTGGCCACATGAAATTCCTTAGATACGAAGAGTAAAGCATTATTAGAAATTCCTTGGGTTACTAAAGTAGATGGCAAACTGTTACCCTGTCATGAAAGAACATCTCAGTAAAGCCCCCTGGAACATCATCACATCTATCTGCTTTAGTGCTGAATGAATTTATTCAGCTGATGGTTTCTACAATTCACAAGAAATTGTAACAGAGCATCCATAAGGCCTGTCATCAGTGGCCTCCCCTGCATTGCAGTAGTGGTCCAACGGTGGCCAAAACTCAAGAGTATCTAAATGGGCCCTCAAAGGTGTCTACCTTTGCACAAGATTACTCTTGCAGAGTTGTAGATAGAAGGATAATGACGCTTCTATCTCAAGGGAGAACCGCATGATATTCAGAAAAGCGAGAACAATGCTGCATTGGCAGACAACTTTTGTGAAGGATTAAGCAATTATTAATTTTCGCTCGTCAAGCCCCCACCCTGATTTACTCAATGGCATTCTTATTATGATATAGCTCTGATTAGAGTGTATTTAGTAAACTGACAGAGACAAACATGCAGTACATTTAAAATGAGTAAATCGAAGTTACAAATAACAAATTTAATAATTATTTAATTTTAACAATGGTTTAAAAGAATGAATAATGTTTTCCAGAAAGGTATCATCCAGAGATAGTACCCTGAACTGGTACCACCACCAACAACTATGGTAAAAAAATAGAAACGAAACGCTCTCCTGAATATTGCGTTTCCCGACACATACTTATGTGTCCCCTTTCTCTTATTCCGCCATCCCATCTACTGAGACTTTACCCTTGATGAGAATTAAACTTAATCCCTCGAGAAAATTCTTTCTTTACATTTAAATTGAAAAGCTTTATCTTTATTTTTGCATTTAAATGAAAAGGTTAATAGTACAGATAGTTTACATTTATATCTCCACTGAGTGAAAAGTGTTCACAATATAAATTGAATATGTTTTCATTTATATCTACGCCGGTTGAGAAGTTTGAAACTTTCGTTAATTTTAAAGAGAATGTGTTTACATAGACATTTACACTAGTTTTAAAAGGTAAGTATTATACTTAGAATGTACATTAGTTCTTTCATCTTTCTCTCCCTGCTCCATATGGAACTTGGGGCTACTTTGGCTTTTAGTTCTCTGTAAGAAACTAGCGTCCCCCATATATGGCAATCAAACATCCGATGCCTTGTGTACAAACTCACAAATACATCGGTAAACTCTCTCAGCAATATGTGTAAGATGTAACATCTTATTACTTTACAAGTCGGACAGCAAACGATCAGGTCATCCTTGCCTGTCCAAAATCTCTCATCCAGACATGTAATCTCGTATCTGTTGCACACCCTGGCCTTATCAGCGATTAAACAAATACGCTAGGGCCGCACTCGATATTAACCAACATGGTTGTCGATTAATTATCTCAGCCGCTCCTTGCAAAGCAGGGAGAAATGGGTAAAAAAAAACAGACATGACGACTTATCCTGAGAGGAGTGTAAGAATGTTTGCAAATACAAAATATCTGCTACATAGAAGAGAAAGGAAAAGGGCAACCGATCACTGAAACACGTAAATAATCAATACAACAAATGTCCAGGATACGGCCGTAATGAACAAGAGAGCGACAAGAGAACGACCCCAAAAGTCATTTTGTGACAGAGGACTTGAAGACTTGGCTTAAATATGTTGAAGGCATATGCTCCTTGGGAAGCTGAGAGGTCGTGAATGAATGAATGAAATATGTTTTTATTATTTAAATTGAAATGACAATAATACAGTGGCGTAACAAGGGTTGATGGCGACAATGCAAATAAAAAATATTGCGCCCCTTGAAAATTGTTCTTTAAAACTCTGGCTCAATTCTTATATTGGTACTCATACTAGTCACTCGTTATAATACAGGTTACAAAACAATAAAAACAAAACACACTTTTATTGTTTAAAAAATTAAACCTATACTGTTGCAAGTATGTTTTTATAATTATTACCACGTACTTATGTCTCACTTTGTCAATGTAATTTCATTTGAGAACTTGCAAAAACTACCAGTGCGAATATAACAAACTATTACTGGTATTTAGAAGAAATTGTCAATAGAGCTAAAGAATTCAATGTTTATTTTAATAGATATTTAAAAATAATTTGGAACTTCCATCTAAAGATGGATTTTTTGAAATTTAGCGGATGCATACTGATCAATGGTGGCGCAGTAATAATAATAAATTCTTTAAGCGCCAAACACGGCGCATAAGGCAGAAACCAGTGCTCTCCAGGTTGTTCGTTGTGACGCCACTCCTCTTAGCTCTTGCACATTATTTAGGCCCAACGTTCTTCCTTCTCTTATTATTGTTCTTCTGAGTGTTTCTTTTGGTCTTCCTTTTTTTCCGCTTACCCTCAGGAACCCAAGTGAGCGCCTGTAGTGGTATTCTGTTGTTTTGCATTCGTAGGACATGACCGATATATGACCATCGTCGTTTCCTTATATAGTCGGAGACATATTTCTGCCTAGAGTCTTCTCTTATTTGTCGATTAGTCTTGAATTCTTTCCAACTGATGTTCATGAGTTTTCTAAGACATTTGTTCTCGAATGTATTCAGCTTGTTCTCCAATGATTTTGTTATTTTCCACCTCTCACAGCCGTATGTTAACACTGAGATAACATTTGAATTAAACAGACGAAGCTTGGTATGTATATTCAATGATCGTAATTTCCAAATGTTAGATAATCTATTGAAGGCGCTAGCTGCCAAAGCAATTCTAGTATGGATTTTCTCTTGTTGTGTCACCATCCTGAGTCATTTTACTGCCTAAATAATTGAAACTTTCAACTTTCTGTAGTTTTTCCCCGTTCAAGATGATATCAAAGGTCTCGTTAGAAAAGTTCATAGCTTTAGTTTTAGAGGCATTTATTTGGAGACCAATTTTAACCGAGAGATGACACAAATTATTTATTGCTTCTTGGGATTGTCTTGGTGTTGAACTTAAGAATGCTACATCATCTGCGAAATCCAGGTCCCCCAGGAATTTTCCATTTGTCCATTTTATACCCAATTGTTCATTGTGGGTATAGTTTCTCATAACCCAATCAATAGCTATTCCAAAAAGTAGTGGTGACATAATACAGTAGCGCAGTGGTTAGTGCACTGGCTTTCTAGCTCGGTGGTCTATGGTTCGATCCCCAGTTGAGGTGGGATTTTTAGACCGCAAACGGCTCCGGGGTCGACCCAGCCTCATGAAATGGGTACCAGAGCAACTCTGGGAAGGTTAAGGCGGCCGGCGTGATGCTGACCACGACACCCCTAGTGTGCCGATGGTCAAGAAAATATGGGCCTAACACCATATTCCCAATATGCCTCAATGGGCGTGTAACGGGATCCTTTACCTTTTTTTATACTGATCAATGTCATCAAAATTTATTATTTTAGCTTCCTCACATTCAATGCTGATCTATGCTAAAACAGAAAGTCTCTCTTGCCCCACTGAAGCTCTTAAATATATTATGATCAATTTAAAGTTGCTAAAACAGAAATCACTTCACAACTGGAAAGGGAAATTGCAAAAGTGAGCATTATATGAACAGCAACTCTTAAGCTTGGAAAAATATTTCATCTTCATACTGAACAATAAACTTGAGGAGTTTCCTCAGCTTTTGAAATTTTAAACTTTTGCGCGGCTTTTTAAAAAATAATCTTACAATTCAGAAAGCTAAATACCGTCAATATCAGTGCAATAAGACTGTCAAAAGTTGAGACACATTTTCTTTTCAAGATATGTAGGTCAGGATTGCTACTCCTTTCATTTTGAGTCAGGCAATAGTTCTATAACATCTAAAAACAAAATCCAAATTTTGAATGCAAGTTAGGAAGATGGACAAATCTTTCTACAGTTTAATTATGGAGGAGATAAATTGTTTCTTTCATTATTCTCATCATGTCTTCGTTCGCAGCGAACGCTACATCCTTGACTTTGTCACCAGGTATTTGTTTCTTGTATCTGGAGCATCTTTCTAATTAAATAGTAGTTTTTTATCAGCTTAATCAGACTACAAGGTATTTTGTATTTCGATAAACGACCCTAATATAACCGATGCACCATGTGTCTGGGTTGAACAGAAAGTTTTGCGAAAACGAGGCAAAACTCTATTTTAAAAAGTACTTGAATATCTCATTCGCCATACAGTTTCAGCCTTCTTCAGGTCATTCAATGGCCTATGATTCTTGATTTCTCAAAAACTACTCTTGGAGAGCTTTTAGATCATAAGCAACCTTGTGCAAGTCACCACCTCTTGTATCGACAGTTTCATTTTGACCATCAATCGCTTTCCAAGACTTCTAATATAATATCAAATTATTCATGAACTGGCTTTACAGACTCTGTTCTAGAACTCCATCAAGTTTCAGACATAGATTTGACAACTTTTGGAATGACATCTTTCAGCTTTTACCAACAGAGAGTAGAAAGTGAAAAAAGTCACCATCCATGCATCATGGTTAGCAGCACGCACTCCAGCCACATTGAGAGAATGATTTCCACAGTTTACAAAAATAGCTCTGTTATTTGATTTCAATAATCCTCTGTTGAAAATCACTTTTATAACCAACCTTAACTGTAGCATTGTCATAGCACCGATACCGAAAATCGTCTAATGACATTTTGTCTTTTCCCAGTTGTTCCGAAATTATTTCCACAATGCTTTCAGTATTCTTTTCCCTTAATTGAATAAATCCAATGGCAGACTTTTACATAAATTGTTTTCTTTTAAAAATCAATATCAACATAACGAACTGTTTGTGCCATTTGCTCTCGATGTGCTTGATCTGGAGAGGGAATCAAACATGAGGCCAAACAATTTGGCCTTGTGACGAGATGGATTTGGGGCGACCCCTTCTCGATCTCTCTTTCACTACGGCAGTAATCAGCTACATTTGTTGTACTGATTATTTACGTGCTTTTCTATGGTCAGAACTGTTTTTCTTTCTCTGTTATGTAGCAGATATTTGATATTGTCAAAACATTTGACACTCCTTGTTGGTGATAAAGCATCACATTTGCTAGGCGCGGCACAGCTTTGCTGAGATTATCGCAGTTAAACCCATAATGATCTGCTTAGTTTTCCCGTAGAGTTGTGTGCTCAAGCAACAGATAACGAGATTATTACTCAGACATAAATGACATACTCGTTTCCTCTCCGACTATCACGAAGACATTACTTTATTAGAAAGTAATCAGTTGTTACATCTGAAACATATTGTTGTACGAGTTTGCAAATATGTTTGTGAGTTTGTACACCAGGCATCCGATGTTTTATTGCCATATATGGGAGACGTGACCTTTGCATCTCGCGCAAAGTTATTCAATGTCGGAATATTTTGAAATTACATCACCCAATAAGCATGCTTGAAATGATTCGAGCCCTGAGTAGCTTCATAACAAACAGATGCCGGGTAGAACAGGAAATATAACCGGACCTTTTCGCAGTCTTATTTCACTGTGAGAAATTGCTTGCCAAAAACGACCCAACCAGACCTTGCCAGAAGTTAGAATTCAGAATTCCATTTTATCAGGCCGGACATTTTCTTGGAGAATATTGACGGACTTACAAAACAGCCCAGGAAATCTCTATCATTTTAACAAGGAAACCGGGACTGAGGAAACTGAGAACACACGGAATCAGAGATGGTATTATCTTATTAAAGTTACAACCCACAAGAACACGTGTAAGAGGCCGTTTCAAGTGCCTTAACTTTATTCATCTGAGCGAAATGTCTGTGAGCTAGGATTGGCGTAAGTTCTCATTTTACATTCTACATTTTTCATTACTAATATGTGAACTAATATGTATATATTACCATCTGAATAGTAATGTGTGAAAATCGCTAGTGGATGTCCAAGTTATTTGAGGCTGGCAACCTCAGCGTTTAGAATGATGATTTCATGAACCACCACTGCAAGGACTGGTGACTGCTTATCGCTAGTTTCTTAAAGAGAACTAAAAGCATTAGTAGCTCCACGTTCCATATGGAGCGTAGAGGAAAAGATGAAAAAAATGATGTACATTCTAAGTATAATATTTACATTTTCAAACCAGTGTAAATGTCTATGTAAACATATTCACTTTAAAATTAATGAAAGTTTGAAAATTTTCAATCAGTATAAGTGTAAATGAAAACATATTCAATTTATACTGTGAACCTTTTCAGTCAGTGGAGATGTAAATGTAAACATATTCTATCTATACTATTAACCTTTTCATTTAAATGTAAAGAAAGTTTTCTGTCGAGGGATTAAGTTTAATTCTCATCAAGGGTAAATTCTGAATAGATGGGATGGTGGAATAAGAGAAAGGGGACACATAAGTATGTGTCAGGAAACGCAATACTCAGGAGAGCGTTTCGTTTCTATTCTTTTACCATAGATGTTGGTGGTGGTACCAGTTGGGGGGTACTATCTCTGGAACAAGAAGTGAAAAGTGGCCTGAGCTTTAAGACGAGGGACCAGCTTTGTAGACACTCCCTGACACTTCTAGGAACGTGCTACACCCTACAACCTTGATCAGCGACGAGCGTGATCAGTCTGCCAGGAACCAAACCATTAGAAGGAATAGAACCATCACTGGCAGCTAAGTAGTTCTATAAACTGCCACGTGACTTCTTAACTAAGCATTCTCCAATCCTCCAAAGATGAATATTTTCTTTTAAACTATTCAATTTTTTAAAACTGGTAACACCGAAGTGATTATTAAATGTTGTTATTTGTAATTATACAAATTTAACTTCAATTTAATCATTTTAGATGTACTGCATATTTATCTCAGTCAATTTACTAAATACACTCTAAACAGAGCTATACCATAATAATAAGAATTCCTCTGAGTAAGTGATAGCTCAGTGGGAGGTGAAAAATAGAAATAGATTTCACGGGTGAGATGGAGGAAATATATTAGATTCTGTCTCTGACACTCGAGAAGCTTCTCTCAGTCAGCCTATCATCTACAACAGAGTTAGATTAGTCAGACAAATCTAATATAATATATATTAATAGATATACTTCTCACATACACACACACATAAGTGACTACAATAGACACACAGGCGTGAAACTATGACAATGAAAATATAGATATTTGGGAACGAACTGACCGCCACACTGATTAAGTTTATTTGAAGTTTAATTATCATAATAAACTTCCATCACAACATATAAAATTACATCAAGCATATACAAATAGTCATAAAGTCAATGAATTGCTACAAGAATGATAGACCCATTGGTATGATCCTTTCCCTCGATGTATAGCCCACAGTCCTGTTAGAAGAAAAGTGATAGCCCCAAAGAGTCACGGATACATATGATTTAGTCTAAGATTTCCCTTTACAGGTATGAACAGACTTGGATACTCTGATCTATCCTAAGGAAAAATATTGTTAGCAACAACACTTGCATAAAGAAATTTAAGACAGCAAAAAAATGGGTGCCAAAATACAACAATAAAAGAATCGCTCAGTCCTGCATTCACTCTATTCAGTCAGCCGTGATCACTAGCTTTCGTTCGTACTTACAGCTTTGGTAGCAACTTCTGGACAAACAATTTTTAGGACATGCACATACAGAATCTCCAGGGTTAGACATTGGCCAAGGGAACCCCAGCTCCAAAAAGATAGGTTGAATTCGCTTCTTCAGGGAACGTTTCCTTGGTATTCTTATTTAGGGATATCTGGTTCTGTCACATTAAAATTGTCCAGGCACGAACGTTAACAGCGAGCAAAGTGTCAATAGCTTAGATTTCTAGTAACTAGGAATGTCAGGTAACTGCCTTCTCTCAGTATAGGATTTTATTTGGTCACACCACATACTAGTCACAACTCCGTTGGAATGTTTATTGATTGTAATATTTTACTTGCCACAAGGGCTGAAATGTACTTGAGGTTTCTCTCAGGAAGAATTAAATCTGGCGCGATAGGCCCGTTACTTTATTTTAATCTTCAAGTTTATGGAATGGGTACTCTGTCGTTCTGGATGCCAATGCAATGCCAGACAGGTTTTACTTTATACACCCAGGTCTTTAAGAATAAAATGTTTATGTTCTTCACAGATACTACTCAGTACTCAACGCTGGCAAAGTTGGGTTACCCCAGTTTTCACTGAATAAAGAAAAATCAACATATAAAATACTTATACATACTATGTACTCAGTTATAACTTACATTATAAACTGCAAGCGTAGAGCTTGTCTTATCATTTAAATCTCCCGTGAAATAAGTTATATTCACAAAATCAGTCATCATGAATTAGAAATACATACGTATTTCGTCAATACTCAATGATGAATCAGTGCAGTTATAAGTTAGTTAAAACATTCTCGACTGATTATTCGCAGTTTAATTTAATTCATCTACAGCCGCATGAGTTTAAGCTAGAAATTATAATATATTCTGCTTTCCACTGTAACATGTCGACTAGCGAATATAACAGACTTAATATTAATTCCTTCTGCACAGAAATCGAACTAGTAAAATGAAAATAAGCGATTTATCACTAGATCCCTCAACACAGTAGATATTATATATTTACCTCCACACAGAACTACAGATTAATATCACGAACTAGAATCCTTCAATATAATGGTAGTCTAGAACTCGGCAAAATGTTGCCACGAAACTCAGAACTTTGCAATATACAAGATATTTCCTAGCACGAGTGATCTGTCTACTGCAGATTTAGGAGTATGAATGACTAGTCTAAAACTCTCTCGGGTAGATATATCTTAAACAGATAAAGGATCCCACGTTATTGCGCAAACCCCCCGTCTCCCTCTCTCATCTCTTAACACTTAACTAAGACGCAGGCTATAACTGCCACAACGCGTCTTTGACACCTTCGTCTAACTATTCTCATCCTGAGCGATGCAGATGGCAGTTTCCACACCTCGTGCCGAGAACTTTAACCGTAGAGCGCCCTGTCAGATGAAAATGTTAGACAATATGTCTGCATACCCATGTCTATCGAGACGGATTTCGCAGTTATTCGTCTAGTGCAGTGACTGACACATTATGTCATAAAATGCGTTTCTAGTATGAGAAAAGAAACGGTAAAGTCAGAATGGGAAAATATATTTTGTCGCAAACGAACGAATGCGAAAAAAAACCCAGGAAAAGGATAAAAGAGCGATAATAAAGTAGAAGACACGGGTAGAAAAGAAAAGAATATAGAACATTTATTGATCATAAATCTCTATGTGACAGAACGTCCCCCCTTAAAGATATGAAAGCACTCCATGTCTACGTTATGGAAATAAACTTCCTATATCCGTAGCTTCAGGGTGTCTGTCCTCTTCCCTCTCATCTCCCCCCTCCGTCTCTCTCCAATTCCTACTCAAGAAGTCTACTCCCAAAGATTCCTTTCTCTGGACTGTCTTCCGTGCGCGCTTGAAAGAGCGTCGACGCTTTTGACATTTTTAAAAGATTTGGTGTGTGCGCAGTGGAATTTCCCTGCCACTATCGTCATCTTCGTCAATTTTGGCGATCGTCAGGAGATGTTCGGAGGTCAGCACTGGTCTTTCCAAGTATTTCTTTAACAGATTTAAATGGAAAGCCTTCTCCTTTCCTTGAATAGAGATCTGGTAGTTAGCCTTAGAAATTTTTTTCAGGACGGTAAACGGCCCTTGCCATCCGATCCTCAGTTTGTTGTTCCCGGTAGGGAGTAACACCAAAACTTTCTCTCCTGCTTGTAGTTCTCTCTTTTTTGCGACTTTCCTGTATCGGTTAGCGTGCTTTGTGCGTGCTCGCTTAAAGTTAGTCGTTGCTAGGTCCCATCCTAGTTTCAACCTTTCCTTTAAAACCGACACATATTTACTTGCTGAGACAACTGTCTCATCCGCCTTCTGGTCTGTCAGCGACCAAAGTAAGGCTTCAAGTGGCCCCTTAATAGGTCTGCCGAATAAAAGCGTTGCTGGCAGAAATCCTGTGGAAGAATGAGGAGATTCTCTGTAGCTAAATAAAGCTACAGGAATACATAGATCCCAATCTTCAGGTTTCACTTGTGCCAGTTTGCTTAGCATCATGTTGAGGTTTCCATTAACACGTTCCACGAGCCCATTTCCGGCCGGAGTATAAGGCTTTATGTAGATGTGTTGGTTCCTCAAGATCTTCACGATCTCATCCATCAACAGGTTCCGGTATGGAGATCCGTTATCCGTCAACACTTGCTGAGGGAATCCCAACCGAGTGAAAATCTGCACGAGGGCTTCTGCGACATGCTTGGCATCTGTGCATGTTAGCGGGATAGCTTCTGCCCACATAGTGCATGTGTCGACTAAGGTCAGGATAAACCTGTTCCTTCTTTTAGTCCTTTGGAAGGGTCCTAAAATGTCGATCACTACCCGTTCAAATGGTGTTCCCATTATTGGCATTTCACCCATTTGGACTGGGGGTGTCCGTTGCTTGGGTGGTACACGTTGGCACTGGGCACAGGATTTGACATACCTGATAATATCAGTATTTACTCCTGGCCACCAATAATGAGTAGTTATCCGTTGGTTTGTGGCGTTCTGTCCCATATGTCCGCTGAAGGGAAGAGAGTGCCCCATTTCTAGGATTTGGCTTCTGTACTGTTTCGGTACTAGGAGCTGGTTGTAACCTTGGTCAGGCTTGCCCGTTCTGCGATAAAGTACGCCATCCTTAGAAAAAATGTCCCCGTGCTGTCTGGGTTCCTTAGCCATGGGCAGTTTCCTAAAGCAGGGTGCCAAAGTAGGGTCCTTTTGTTGCGCTTCTTTAAGTTCCATAGGTAACAAATTTTGCGCAGGCTCCCGTTCCTTCTTGGTTTGCCCTCTTGTAGTTACTGCTGCCACAATCGGCTCTTCCGGTTTCCCAATAAACACGTATCTACCGCCAAGTATGACTGGGTAGATGGGGTCATCCATAACAGCCGCTTTGATCACACCTCTGACAAAATCAGAGTGTATCTCCACCAATGCGATGGGAAGCGCTGTAGGTGCATCACTCTTAGAGACTCCACAAAGTTCGACGGTCTCTCCTGTCTCTTGACCGGGTTTGACCAGGTGCCTGGCAACAATGCAATCATAAGAAAGCCCCGTGTCAAATAAACAAAAAGTTTGAGAACCGTTCAAAATAACAGTACCTCGCGTTGAGGGTCTCTCTCCCTCAGGTTGGGAATCACTGTCAATAATTCCGCCTTGCGAGACTGTTAGCAAGCATCCGATGCGTTTAGGCTCAGTGTGCTCGCCCTGATCATTAGTCCCGTGCGCAGGGGTTTTCCCTTTGTCACCTTGTCCTCGCTGGCTGCGGTGCCATGAAGGGCGGTCGGGTTGATCAGACTGTTTACTGTGGTTGGGGTACTTGTTTTTGTAGAACTTGGATTTTTCAGGAGGGGGGTTTTGAGGTCCAGTTTCTCTGTGGTTATTCTGATTAGAAGCATGAGAAGATTGGTCTAGATTATTCTTTCGAAAATGCTCTTCTGTCGGTTTACGTTTTGTGGCCGGCAGTTCGGCCAGCGCATTTTGATAACGCTCAGACTTTTCCAAAATGTCTTCAAGCTTTTCTGCACCTTGCTCAGCTAAAAATCTTCGGGTGTCCGCAGACAAAGTGTTCTTTATTTGTTCTGTTATAACAAATTCCTCAAGACCTTCATAGGTAGAGGGGAGCTGCGAGAGCTCTAGGCACTTTGTCAGATATCCCTTTAGACGAGAGGAGAACTGCTGAAAAGTTTCAGAATTCTCCTTTCTGCTGTTGCGAAACAGTTGCAAAAATTTGCGCGCGTTCATTTCAAAACGCTCCAGTAACGCTTTCTTCAAGACGTCGTAATTGTCTTTTTGGCTGCTTTCTAGTTTTGCGTACACATCGTAAGCACTGCTCTTCAAAGCCTGGGAAAGCTGCATATTCCAACGCGACCTCTCTAAACCGTTCAGAGTTGCAATTTTCTCAAATTTTTCTAGATACGTGTCAATCTTCTCATTAGGACAAGGGAAAGATTCTAGAGCGAAAGACATAGCAGTGAGATGAGGAGATTGAGTGTTAGAAGGATCAGTTAAGGAAGAATGAGGAGAAGACTCTCCATTGCTGGAGGTAGAGGCAGCACCACGACTTTGGACTTCTAGAGCTTTAAGAGCCAACTCATGCTGTCGTCGTTGCTCATTTTCTCTTTCCTCGTGCTGTCTCTCCTTCTCTCTCTCTCTCTCTCTCATGCTTCTCTCATCTCTCTCCTGCGAATTTCCATTTCTTCCTCATCTATCTTCTTCTGCTGTAATAGACCTTCCGCTTCTTTCCTCTTCCGCTCTTTTTTTCCTCTTAGCTGCTTTTTCTTCTCTCCGCATCATATCTCTCAAGTTCGTCCCTGACAAAAGCTTTCGCTTCGTCGCCGTCCAGTCCTCTCTTCATTGCTTCCTGTCTGAGCATCTGCCTCAGTTTCGCCCTTTCGGCCATAAATAAAAACAGTGGCTGATACTACTCAAGGAAGAAAGGCAGAAAAAGTATACACTGGTTCCAACCACTTGCGAGAAAATACCAAAACAAAAGATGATATACTTTAACCTGGGATACCTCCTCCTATAATATAGTATCTAACTATCGCTGCTATTAATCGGCAATAAAGCACCTAATGCAGACGACTACGCCAAATAAATGGTAGTTAAGATTACTCACTGAAAAATAAGTTGCTACAGTGGAAACAAAATAATTATTACAAAAAATTTTAAGGAGAAAAAAAAATTCCCTTAATTTTTAAGTCCACTACAAGTTCGCCCCTGAAGTCAGTTAGGGTAAGGGAGGCAATTAACAGGACGTAATTGTCTGAACGCACTCCTTAGCTTAGCTCAAACACCTACTTCTTCAGAACCCTGTGACTGTTAGACAATCACAAACTTTACCAGCGTTTAGTATTACAAAATCAATAATTAACATATATTCCGACAAAATCAACCTGTAACTCAAATGTATATTACTAAAAAATGCTGTGGAAAAACAATTATTAATTGTGTGGTCAGCACGCCCATAAACAGATCGTTGGTCTAGGGGAATAGTTATTTTTAAAGATACACAATACCACGAGACAATCACACTCTTACTCTATTTCAGAATAAAGAAAAAATCCTACAGACGAGTTGATATATTTATCGGGACTAGAGTTCAACTCGACAAACAAACACTATTTGTTGTCTTCCTATTCTAAGTTCAACAAAAAAAAATCCTACGGACGAGACCTCATTTGTCGAAGATTTGTGATAGGTGATTAAGACTTAGTTTGGTCCCTTCTGAATAGATATAGAAATAAGTGATAGCTCAGTGGGAGGTGAAAAATAGAAATAGATTTCACGAGTGAGGTGGAGGAAATATAGTAGATTCTGTCTCTGACACTCGAGAAACTTCTCTCAGTCAGCCTATCATCTACAACAGAGTTAGATTAGTCAGACAAATGTAATATAATACATATTAATATATATATATCCCTCACATACACACACACATAAGTGACTACAATAGACGCACAAACGTGAAAACTATGACAATGAAAATATAGCTATTAGGGAACAAACTGACCGACACACTGGAATAAGTTTATGTGAAGTTTAATTATCATAATAAACTTCCATCACAACATTTAAAAATTACATCAAACATATACAAATAGTCATAAAGTCAATGAATTGCTACAAGAATGATAGACCCATTGGTATGATCCTTTCCCTCGATGTATAGCCCACAGTCCTGTTAGAAGAAAAGTGATAGCCCCAAAGAGTCACGGATACATATGATTTAGTCTAAGATTTCCCTTTACAGGTATGAACAGACTTGGATACTCTGATCTATCCTAAGGAAAAATATTGTTAGCAACAACACTTGCATAAAGAAATTTAAGACAGCAAAAAAATGGGTGCCAAAATACAACAATAAAAGAATCGCTCAGTCCTGCATTCACTCTATTCAGTCAGCCGTGATCACTAGCTTTCGTTCGTACTTACAGCTTTGGTAGCAACTTCTGGACAAACAATTTTTAGGACATGCACATACAGAATCTCCAGGGTTAGACATTGGCCAAGGGAACCCCAGCTCCAAAAAGATAGGTTGAATTCGCTTCTTCAGGGAACGTTTCCTTGGTATTTCTTATTTAGGGATATCTGGTTCTGTCACATTAAAATTGTCCAGGCACGAACGTTAACAGCGAGCAAAGTGTCAATAGCTTAGATTTCTAGTAACTAGGAATGTCAGGTAACTGCCTTCTCTCAGTATAGGATTTTATTTGGTCACACCACATACTAGTCACAACTCCGTCGGAATGTTTATTGATTGTAATATTTTACTTGCCACAAGGGCTGAAATGTACTTGAGGTTTCTCTCAGGAAGAATTAAATCTGGCGCGATAGGCCCGTTACTTTATTTAAATCTTAAAGTTTATGGAATGGGTACTCTGTCGTTCTGGATGCCAATGCAATGCCAGACAGGTTTTACTTTATACACCCAGGTTTTTAAGAATAAAATGTTTATGTTCTTCACAGATACTACTCAGTACAAAACGCTGGCGAAGTTGGGTTACCCCAGTTTTCACTGAATAAAGAAAACAACATATAAAATACTTATACATACTATGTACTCGGTTATAACTTACATTATAAACTGCAAGCGTAGAGCTTGTCTTATCATTTAAATCTCCCGTGAAATAAGTTATATTCACAAAATCAGTCATCATGAATTAGAAATACATACGTATTTCGTCAATACTCAATGATGAATCAGTGCAGTTATAAGTTAGTTAAAACATTCTCGACTGATATTCGCAGTTTAATTTAATTTATCAGTTTAGAAATTATAATATAATTCTCACTGTAACATCACTAGCAAATGCAGACTTTTTTCGTCTTCTGCACAGAAATCTAAATGAAAATAAGCGATTTTCAACTGATCACTCAATACTGCACAATTTATAAAAATATTCTCGACTGATTATTCGCAGTTTAATTTAATTCATCTACAGCTGCATGAGTTTAAGCTAGAAATTATAATATATTCTGCTTTCCACTGTAACATGTCGACTAGCGAATATAACAGACTTAATATTAATTTCTTCTGCACAGAAATCTAACTAGTAAAATGAAAATAAGCGATTTATCACTAGATCACTCAACACAGTAGATATTATATATTTACCTCCACACAGAACTACAGATTAATATCACGAACTAGAATCCTTCAATATAATGGTAGTCTAGAACTCGGCAAAATGTTGCCAAGAAACTCAGAACTTTGCAATATACAAGATATTTCCTAGCACGAGTGATCTGTCTACTGCAGATTTAGGAGTATGAATGACTAGTCTAAAACTCTCTCTGGTAGATATATCTTAAACAGTCAAAGGATCCCACGTTATTTCGCAAACACCCCTCCTCCGTCTCCCCCTCTCATCTCTTAACACTTAACTAAGACGCAGGCCATAACTGCCACAACGCGTCTTTGACACCTCCGTCTAACTATTCTCAGTCCTGAGCGATGCAGATGGCAGTTTCCACACCTCATGCCGAGAACTTAGCCGTAGAGCGCCCTGTCAGATGAAAATGTTAGACGATATGTCTGCCATCCCATGTCTGTCGAGACGGATTTCACAGTTATTCGTCTAGTGCAGTGACTGAAACATTATGTCATAAAATGCGTTTCTAATATGAGAAAAGAAACGGTAAAGTCAGAATGGGAAAATATATTTTGTCGCAAACGAACGAATGCGAAAAACAGGAAAAGGATAAAAGAGCGATAATAAAGTAGAGGACACGGGTAGAAACAGATAGAATATAGAATATTTATTCGACTTACGACATATGCGACGTTTAGACCACTCCTACTAACGACTACGACGTATGCGACGTTAAGACCACTCCTACTAACGACTAACGACGACGTAAGACCACTCGAACTAACGACTAAGACGAATGCGAAGTAAGACCACTCCAACTAACGACATCTACGACGTAAGACCACTCCTACTAACGACATATACGACGTAAGACCACTCCTACTAACGACATATACGACGTAAGACCACTCCTACTAACGACTAACGACGTATGCGACGTAAGACCACTCCTACTAACGACTAACGACATATGCGACGTAAGACCACTCCTACTGACGACTAACGACGTATGCGACCGTACGAGCACTCCTACTAACGACTTACATCGTATTATTCTTAACATATTACTTTTCTGTCGTCAATTTTGTTTATCTAATTAAATATTCATTATTTTTTACAATACATTACCTTACGGTACGTAATATAATTTGTTATAATTTGTACTTTTCATTATTTCACTATAAACAAAGAGCTTTAAAAATATGGAGGTGTTCTTTTCCAACATTTTTGGGGTGGCTGAGGTGGTGTACTCTTATAAAATTTAGTCTAGATTTGAATAGTTAATTAAGAGAACGAATCGGAAACGTTGTGTCCAATCACGTTGGTTTTTTTTCCGTTGTCTAGTTTTGTTTTTTTTTTTTGTTTTTTTTAATGTCTTTATTTCTTGCAAAATACCCATTGGTGTTTGTTATTTACATTCACAGGCCTAGGTGTCCCCTTTTGTTGTTCCTACTTAAGAACAGAGAGGGTCGACAGAAAATAGATTTATTAACAAGATAAACGAATGCTTAAATCTAGCTGCTGCCGAACTAACAACAGTGACAATGGATAGACACCCTTTTCCTCTAATCGGTTGTCCACTGATTAAACCTACCGTTTTTCTACTAGACTTGTACACTTTCGTTTCTCACTCTTATTGTCTCATAACTCACCAGTTCTTTCTTGACCACTCTTTGCACAAATCTAGCAAACGGAGACAACATCACTTGAATGGAGGAAAGAAACAATTATCAAATTACAAAAAAAAAAGTGACATTATAGACTGCACCAACTGGAGAGGAATTACGCTCCTCTCTGTTCCCAGCAACATATTGGTCACAATAATTTTCCACAGAATCCAAAAAGCAGTAGACCATAAACTGAGGAAGGAACAAATAGGATTCAGAAAGAACAGAAGATGTGCAGATCATATTTTCACCCCCAGGAACATAATAAGCGCAGTGCTGTTACGGAACTTGTTCCCCAGTATAATGAGCTCTCAAATAGATGTCACGAGACAGATTTCGTAAGCATCTTGCTGTATAATATTTGGTGTATAAATTGGATTGACACTTAAGACAGTACGTACGTAAATGAATAACTTGACAGAAGTCTGGGTCACAGTTCCATACATATAATCTCAACAGCATAGTCCTGGACATGAGTAACATAGTACAAACAAAATACAAGGTACTTGCTTCATTAGAATATGTAGTACAGTCATCCTAACGTACTGGTAGCAACTGCATTCAATGTAAGTGCGGCATTCACCCCTCGCACAGATATCTCTATGGTCTGTATTCAATGTGAGTGCGGCATTCACTCCTCGCACATACAAGGGTATATCTCTATCTCTCGTTTAATCACCAGGCATCCTAGTTCCTCCAGAACTTCACAGCGCGGGAAAACCACAACGCGTTTATAGTGTCGATACACACGAGCTTTCTATCAAAGCTCCTATTAGGCTTCCAAACACTGGAACAGCCAGGGTCTTATAACGTAGACCTCCTATTGGCTCGGGAAAGCCAACAACGCGCCTTCAAACAATAAAATATAATGGTCTTACCAGAGACCTCCTTCTGACACGGGAAAACGACGTGCCTTTTAATCCATCCACTTCCAAGCGCGGGACAGAACACAACGCGCTGGCAAACAACAATATACAAAGGCCTTGTAAATACACCTTACGCGGAACATCATCGCGTCACATTCAATATATCATAATCAAAATCGCAGACACTATTCACATACACTAGAAAACGCAGACCGTCTCCCACGACGGATGGCCACAGACTCTCCTTAACATCTCAGTATACTTCTCTGACAAGTCTGCTAACTACATTCACTTCGCACGCTTTTCTCATGTGCCCATAAACCTCGATTCACACATGAATGTCCCTGAGTAATCTTCAACCATGCTATGTGCTTCTAAACAGTGAACTTTTAAATGTAACATTCCAAGCTTGCATACTCTACCCACACACATGTATACACGTCATGTATCTCATGACAAGTGCTCAGAATGGCAAAGACAACTATATATAAAATTTGACGATATTGAAAAGGCTTTTGACATCATTCATAAGGATAGCTTATGGAAAATAAAGTTACGGGATCCTTAGGTGTATTGTTTCATTCCTAAAAGTCTCGGTGATGCGCCAGTCAACAGAAGACATTGCTAGAGGAATAAGATGGACAATGTTCACCACACTGGAAGATCTGGAATATGCAGACAATATTGCACTATCTCACATTCACAAGCACATCCAAGAAATAACAAACAGACTGAATAAATGTAGCCAACAAGTGCGACTGAACATGAGCCTGAAGAAGCCGGAGGTCATTACACACAATGTAATAAGTCCTGAGCCCATAAAAATAAGGAACCAAACATTAGAACTGCGATGACATTTGAGTTGAAGATTCTGATCTCTATGTAGGGCTTGATGTTTTGTGACCTTACATTTTCGAATGCCATGGAAAAATGTGTTATTTACGAGGGGCGTTCAGAAAGTACTGCACCACATCGTTTTTCTCAGCTAATAATGAAGATAAAAGCATGAAATTTTACACACTTCAAATATGGCATGTGCCAGTTGTATGCACCAAATTGCACTGCAACCGGCCAAATAATACGGCTGCCCTAAACCGTTGAAATGGAGCGTGTTAGCAACTTGCGTTATAAACAGCGAATTGTGATAGAATTTCTCGTTGCAGAGAAGGAAACTGTTGTGAATATTCACAAGCATTTATGTGATGTGTATGGAAGTTTTGCAGTCGACAGGAGTACAGTCAGTCGCTCGGTTCAGAGAATCAAAGAATCAGGAAGTGGAGATACGGAGCTGCTTGATCGGCCGCGCTGTGGACGTCCTGCCACAGCCACCAACGCAGAAATGTTTAAATGCGCTGAGGGCATTATTCTTACTGATAGGCGAATCACTACTCAACAGTTGGCCGTACAGCTGTCAGTCAGCATTGGTAGTGCAAATGCAGTTATAAAAACTCTCTGATTTTCTAAGGTTTGCGCAAGATGGGTTCCTCGAAGTTTCACAAATGACCACCGATTGCAAAGGAAAGCAATTTCTTCTGAATTGTTGGAGTGTTTCAATGCTGATGGAGAGAACTTTTTTGGCTAAGATCGTTACAGGTGACGAAACCTGGGCACATCATTTTGAACCTGAGACAAAAAGACAGTCAATGGAGTGGCATCATCCGCAATCACCAAGAAGAAAGAAATTCAAGACAATTCCTTCAGCTGGAAAGGTCATGATCACTGTCTTTTGGGACATTGAATGTGTGATTCTTGTGGACGTTATGCCAAGAGGAGAGACAATCAATTCGCAAGCTTACATTAAGACATTGAAAAAAACTCAATCAACGTTTTCGCAGAGTTCGGCCGCACAAGAATCCAACAGACCTGCTTCTCCTTCACGACAATGCGCGCCCTTAGACTAGTCTGGCAACACGGAAGCAATCACCAAATTGGGTTGGACTGTACTACTCCATCCACCCTATAGTCCTGATTTAGCACCATCTGATTTTCATCTATTTGGTCCACTTAAAGATGCACTCCGTGGGAAAAGGTTTGAAGATGATGAAGGAGTGATTCATGCAGAGAAGAAATGGCTACATGATCAAGACAAAATCTTGTACGGGCTAGGAATACATGCACTTGTTTCGCGCTGGCATAAAGCCGTACAAGTTGATGGGGATTATTTTGAATAACACTCAGGATGGTGACACAACAAGAGAAATCCATACTAGAATTGCTTTGGCAGCTAGCGCCTTCAATAGATTATCTAACATTTGGAAATTACGATCATTGAATATACATACCAAGCTTCGTCTGTTTAATTCAAATGTTATCTCAGTGTTAACATACGGCTGTGAGAGTTGGAAAATAACAAAATCATTGGAGAACAAGCTGAATACATTCGAGAACAAATGTCTTAGAAAACTCATGAACATCAGTTGGAAAGAATTCAAGACTAATCGACAAATAAGAGAAGACTCTAGGCAGAAATATGTCTCCGACTATATAAGGAAAAGACGATGGTCATATATCGGTCATGTCCTACGAATGCAAAACAACAGAATACCACTACAGGCGCTCACTTGGGTTCCTGAGGGTAAGAGGAAAAAAGGAAGACCAAAAGAAACACTCAGAAGAACAATAATAAGAGAAGGAAGAACGTTGGGCCTAAATAATGTGCAAGAGCTAAGAGGAGTGGCGTCACAACGAACAACCTGGAGAGCACTGGTTTCTGCCTTATGCGCCGTGTTTGGCGCTTAAAGAATTTATTATTATTACATGACATATCCATGTATATTGTGTATAAATTTCATGCTTTTTGAATAAACAGCTCCTGAGAAAAACGATGTGGTGCATTACTTTCTGAACGTCCGTCGTATTTTGATATTACTTTCTGTTCCTTTGACATTTTCTATGTTGCTGTCAAGAACTTTGAATGACTTCACATCGAGTTGGAATGGCTCTCCAAGGTAAGTCTTGCTGTCAATTGTAGAATTTATGTTCATAATATTTGCCTTTTCTCTAAATATATTCATATCTGATTGCTGTGACTTTTCATCAGATATGCAAATTTGTCTTGGGTCTGGTTACAGTTATTTGACATAAGTGTCAGTTATTCAGCAGGATCTAAATTTCCAGGCTGCTTCTTCTGGGTCCACTCAATTCCTGTTTTGTTTATCGATGCTCAGTTTATAATCCAGTCACTAGACAGCAAGAAGATTAATTTCTTGGCGTACTACAGGTTTTAATCTCAGAGTGCTCAAAGTTGTCCTTCATAGAGAATTCTACATTTCATATTTTTGAATGTTTTCGTTATTAGTTACTCCACTTGTGGGTGTTGTCCCATCTAGTTCTCCCGGGGGCGGGGGCGGGGGGTCTGAAGAGACACAGAAAGAAAAGGGCAACTATCGTAGAAGGCTACTCACATGATGTAGTGCAATGTGCTGGCAATGTCATTATGTAAAACTAATTGCTATGGACATCACCGCTGCAGGAATATGTGAATGTTTGGTGGCAAGTGGTGGCTCTATGTTCCATGAGGAGCTCGAAAAAAAAGATGATGATGTAACGTCTAGGGGATTACATGACGTCTCCTCAGTTTCTAGGGGATTGCATAACGTCTTCTTAGTTTCTAGGGGATTACAAAACGTCTTCTCAGTTTCTAAGGGATTATATAACGTCT
Source organism: Oreohelix idahoensis (assembly GCA_024509875.1). Lineage (NCBI taxonomy): Eukaryota > Metazoa > Mollusca > Gastropoda > Stylommatophora > Oreohelicidae > Oreohelix > Oreohelix idahoensis. The sequence continues at coordinate 32,881 of JAMPIV010004078.1, forward strand.
TCTCAGTTTCTAGGGGATTGCATAACGTCTTCTCAGTTTCTAGGGGATTACATATCGTCTTCTCAGTTTCTAGGGATTACATAACGTCTTCTCAGTTTCTAGGGGATTACATAACGTATTCTCAGTTTCTAGGGGATTACATAACGTCTTCTCAGTGTCTAGGGGATTACATAACGTCTTCTCAGTTTCTATTGATAACATAACGTCTTCTCAGTTTCTAAAGTGACTCTAGGTTTAAGCTGTCATGTGTCTTTTCGTAGTCCACGGTACAATGGTGAATTAACTTCCAAGCTCTGTTTTATTTTTGTATAGTCTTTAACTCGACCGTAAAATGATGAGTTACCTTCCAAGCTGTGTTCTTTTTGTTTATAGTCCTCAACTCCACCGTAAAATTTTGAGTTAACTTCTAAGCTGTGTTCCATTTTATTATAGTCTTCAACTCCACCGTAAAATGGGGAGTTAACTTCCAAGCTCTGTTATATTTTTTACAGTCTTTAACTCCACCGTAAACTGGTGAATTAAATTCCAAGCTATTTTTATAGTCTTTAACTCCACCGTAAAATGGTGAGTTAACTTCCAAGCTCTGTTATATATTTTACACTCTTTAACTCCACCGTAAACTGGTGAATTAAATTCCAAGCTATTTTTTATAGTCTTTAACTCCACCTTAAAATGGTGAGTTCACTTCCAAACTCTGTTCTATTTTTATAGTCTTTAACTCCGCCGTAAAAAGGGGAGTTATCTTCCAAGATGTTCTCTATCTTTTCATAGCCCTTAACTCTTTGACTCCGCAATTATTTTCCACTCTGTGCCATACTTTTAATTCATTATAGACTAAAAACAACGCTCAGAGAGTTATTTTGGCACGGGTGTCAAATCTGACCAACCTTCTGAGAGTTGTTCCGGAGTCAAAGAGTTAAGTCCATAGTAAAGTGGTGAGTTAACTTCCAAGCTGTGTTCTATCTTTTCATATCCCTGAAGTCGATAGAAAAAGGGCGAATTAACTTCCAAGCTGTGTTCTATTTTTTTCATAACCCTTGAGCCTACAGTAAAATTGTGAGTTAACTTGCAAACTGTTTTCTATTTTTTTATAGCCCTTCATTCACAGTAAAATGATGAGTTAACTTCTTAGCTGTGTTCTATTATTATGCACAGTGAGGCTATCTTCTAGGTACAGGATATTTGTTATCGAAAGTCTGCTTCTTTTTCTCTGCATATTGTCCCTGTCAATCATTCGATGAAAATACTGTTTAATACTTTCTCTAGCACTGAAAGTAAAATTATTCACCGTATTCATGCACACATCCCTTATGTAAACTTAAACAGATTTCAATTCTTTCATTGTACAGGTATTTCTTATCTCTCCCAGGCTCCATCTCTTCAGGTGGGAAATATCTCCGTGTAAGTCAATATTTGCTCTCATGGTCTCTGCTTGGAGTCCATGACGGCTAGCAGCTTTCCCATTTCTTAGATAATTGTTTTTATTGCTTATTCTTTGCTTGTCACAGTTAACTTGTAACTCCGTTTCTGCTACCTGGAAGTCTATTTAGAAGTTTATTTAAATTTCAGCCCATCTCTTCATTTGCTATTCTATTTCCTTTGTAGTTTTCTTTTCTTGCCAAAAAGACCTCGTCATTTGCAGTTCTGGTTGCTTTGCAATTTTCTGTTCTTGTCCTTGACAAGGAAATTGTATTGTTATATAACCGCATATACACACATGACAATTCTTCTTTTTGTCATTCCTAAAGGAGCACAGAACCAACCCTACAGATGGTAGCCGTGTTCGAATCCTGCATGGACGCGTGTAATGTGTTGTTGACATGTGTGGTTTCTTTAGCCACACCAAGCACAACCTCACTGCTCTTATCGTTTACCTAGCGAAATACACGAAGGAGTAACGACATACTCTGTCTTCGTCCCGTCAGTGATACATAGGAAGCACATAATATAATAAACACATGCAAACCACGTGCACATATATAATTACATGTATAACCACTTAAGTACTACACATATTGTGTCCTTTCTCTCTTTACGACAATGGGGCCATCACACATGGGAAGTAAGCGTCGAATAATTCACGAGCTCCTGCAGTGGTTGGACCTTTAGGAATGTGTTCACGTGACGCTGCCAATCTCATGTACAAGGTCATATGGATCGAACCTTACGACATGCACCAGGGAGCTTTAGTCCTATTTATGTCTTTTTATCATCACAGACTCTCTAGAACTACATGGAGTGTAATGAAGTCCTCCTATTTTCCTCATATCCAAACACGTAGATAGATAGATAGATAGATAGATAGATAGATAGATAGATAGATAGATAGATAGATAGATAGATAGATAGATAGATAGATAGATAGATAGATAGATAGATAGATAGATAGATAGATAGATAGATAGATAGATAGATAGATAAGATAGGTAGGTAGGTAGGTAGGTAGGTAGACAGACAGACAGACAGACAGACAGACAGACAGACAGATAGATAGATAGATAGATAGATAGATAGATAGATAGATAGATAGATAGATAGATAGATAGATAGATAGATAGATAGATAGATAGATAGATAGATAGATAGATAAGATAGGTAGGTAGGTAGGTAGGTAGACAGACAGACAGACAGACAGACAGACAGACAGACAGACAGACAGACAGATAGATAGATAGATAGATAGATAGATAGATAGATAGATAGATAGATAGATAGATAGATAGATAGATAGATAGATAGATAGATAGATAGATAGATAGATATATAGATAGATAGATAGATAGATAGATAGATAGATAGATAGATAGATAGATAGATAGATAGATAGATAAATAGATAGATAGATAGATAGATAGATAGATAGATAGATAGATAGATAGATAGATAGATAGATAGATATGTCGTGGAATATTCTAATCCACATATATAAATTATTAGGTAAATATGAAGCCTAACAAATAAAATTAATAAAGAAAAGAGCAATGGTAAAATAACAGTGCTGTCACAAAGAAGGTACTCGAAATCCCCCTTGTTTTCTGCTTCGTCTGCAAATTGTAACGCTTTCACGTTGATAGTAAAAGCTTACTGTATTATACCCGCTTTCTTCAATGAAACGTGTGCTGTATTTCTTGGAAAAACATTGAGAGGCAGACTGCGTAATGACCTAAATTAATCCTAACATTAATTATACTGCGTTACCAAAACGAACGAACAGATGGACTAAAGGATAAAAAGAGAAGGGAGAGGCAGAAAGCCGAACACTAAACACGCGTCGCGCGATACACAAATGCTGCCATCACGCGTGTAAGGCCATGCACTAACTTTTTTTCAGACGGACAGTGATAAAATACATTACCCATCCCAGAGTTAGGTTTATAAATCCTGAAAAACTCTTATTAGAAAAGATAACATTAGATGGGTTTACGTTTGAAAACATAACAGTACCCAGACAGCACATCTTCGAAACAGGAGGTAGAAAATACATATTTTGAACGCAGCCACGTAGCTCTTTTAAATTTGGATATTTGGGTTCCTTAGGGCTTGCTGACAAAGAATATGTAGAACGTTACGCAAATAGTCCAGGAATTAATAAATTATAACCAAAATAAAATAGTGGGGATGCCTGACAACATGGAATCATTTCTGCTCATAAAATTTTTTTATAACGTGTTTGAAAAAACCTTACGTTACATAAATAGCCTACCATGTAAACTCCAAATTGATTGGAGCGCAACAAATGAAAGACTAACCACGATTGGTCGGGCTATAAATACTATCTTGGTTGTTAGGGAGACGTAGGAAGGTAACATTTTTCAAACACTTGTCGAAACGTGGCTCGATTGGCCAGACTCGCTGATATAATCACTTGGGAGCGTTAGTTCGAAACCACTTGTTTAAATAAGCTTGATAAAGCAACAGTGCGTTGAAGCCATCTCATATTTTTGCTAAATAAAAGCCTGGAACATAAGCAGATGGGAATTTGTGCCAGTAAATGTGCCAGAATTCATTGCTAATCAACGTATCTGTGTTTATTCTATGAATTGTGGTAAGCTTGAACCATTCAGTATCTTTTAATGAAAATTGAATGTGAATTGTTAATTTATGCCTGTATATATATATGTGTAGTTCAGTGGCAAACAGGAGATAAAGCCTATAATGCTCCAGCCTGAACAGAGGGTGTCGGAGGAAAGTAAAACGGCATGGAATGGCCAAATAGTACACTGACACCTGGATGATTGACTAGACAGAAATAATGCTGGAAGTGCAGAGGCGTGGTAACCATTAAGGAGGTAAATACTGGAATAAAGTATTTCACATGAAGCTGATAGTTGGCCTAACGCTCTGAACTCAATGTTTGTGATGTGTTGTGATCAGTGTAAAAAGAGAGTATAAGTTAGTTATGAAGTAGAAGGTACATCCTTCTTGATTTCAGGGACCGTGGTCTTGATGGTATTGAGCAGCACCTGGTCAGAGCTTTGCTGAATCCAGAGTCGGACAGCATACTCCTTGGTCTTTTTAGCTATCAGTGAGGTGTCTCCAGAGCCCAGGGGAGAATTCGAGCAGAGGAGTCCTTTCCTGCCGCCATCACGCAAGATAAGCGGATTTGGCCAGCTGAGCTCAACATTATGTCCCCTCATCTTGAAATGACTTTGTAAAAATAACATTCAGAGGGGAATTTAATTGTCTTAATATCAGGAACTGAGAACATCTCCAATACTAGTCCCTAAAGACAAACTATTGAAGTCATGATGACAAATACCAACAGAGCTTGAACAAAACAAAACCAGTATTACCTCTTATTACTACTACACAACTGACACACATAGGATACTTTTAATAATATATGTCATTACAATATTCATATTGATAAATTCTGTACATATAACTTGTAAGTAAAATTGATTGTGATTCCTGGTTCCATTTGTATTTGAATCAGGACACATATTCATTCATAATAACAATGAATACATATTGTTATTTGAAAAGTTATCAGTGACTCCTTAAGATATTCTCATAGAGTGTTATATGTATGTGAGTGTCACAGTGTTGTCAAGAGTAGTGGATTAAATTAAATTGTTTATCTGTTTGTTGTTGTGACTTACACTTCATCATACACATACCCTAGACACATAACGTAGTCATCACACTATTCCAGAATAATTCTGACTGAGATATATAGATATGTGGTAGCAAGTAAGGTTATCTATAATACACTACTCTTAATAGATATAGATACCTTCACAGCTGATCTCAGTCAGTACACTAAGTCCCCTATAAATATTTATAACATCCCACTTCACCACATATATTGGGGTCTCGCTCTTGGGATTTTGAATCTTTCCCTATTAAAAATATTGGGGGTAATTCACTTCAGGGAATATAAGAATTAAAAGGTATCCTTGGGTGGAATTAAATAAGGTTGAGCTCACGGTGCCTGTGTTGTCCATTAGATATATTTAGAGATTAAATTGTTGGTTAGACATTGTAGAAATTTACCTGATAGACAATGGCGGACCTGGCCAAGTTTCGATCTGCTGCTGTACAGACTGCAAAAGAGTTAGGATTAGATGGGCAAGTTATGGTTGCCTATGTCACTACGGAATGTGACAAATTTATTGAACGCGAAGAAAGAAGATTAGAAAAAGAGGCCGAAAGAAAGTTAGAGGCTGAGACTAAGAGGTTGCAAGCTGAGGCTGAGACTAAGAGGTTGCAGATTGAGGCTGACAAAGAGGCTAAGAAATTGGAAGCAGAAAGAGAAGACAAAAGATTAGCTGCAGAAAGGGAAGAGAAGAGATTAGCTGCAGAGAGGGAAGCAGAAAAGGAGGAGAAAAGATTACAAAGGGAACATGAATTACGACTAAGGGAGTTTGAGTTTCAGGGCCATGCTCCTGAAAATGGTGCCAGTCCCTTTGCCTCTGATGCCACTGCTAGCCAAGGAGCCTCAACCTCAGCTATGAATTTTCATTTAGATCATTTTGTTGAGAAAGACGATGATATAGAGAGCTACCTAAATAGGTATGAACTATTAGCTACCACGTATGGGTTAGAGAGAGAAAGGTGGAGCTTAAAGTTATCTCAGGGACTTCGTGGGGCAGCTTATGAAGTTTTTGCAAAAATGAGCAGAGGTGATCAGGAAAATTATGACATGCTAAAACAGGCTCTTTTGTTAAGGTATGAAAAGAATGCAGAATTTTATAGGAAAAAATTTAGGAATGCTAAACTACTGTCAGGTGAAACCTATCACCAGTTCTCTGCACGAATAGAGACATACTTGGAGAAATGGACTTCTCTGGGGAACACCCAAGATCTTAAGGAAATGGTCCTTATAGAGCAACTAAGAGAGTCCATGGCTCCAGACCTGAGAAAGTTTCTCATGGAACAAGGTGCAGAGAGGCTGGGTGAGTTGCTAAATGTTGTTGAAAGGTATCAAGCAGCTCAAGCAGAGGTAACAGGTAATAAAAAGAAACAAGTGGATAACTTTAGGGCACCACAGAACTTTAATAAATTTGATCCTAAGGATCAAAACAAAGGTAAGCACCAATTTGATAGGCCACGGTATGAAAATAAAAATAAATTCCCACAATTCGATGAAAGGAAATATGATGAAAGAAAATCTTTCAACCAAGGAAAAAGGTGGTGTAAAAATTGTAAGTTGAACAATCATGACACTGACCATTGTAGAAGGAAACCTCCTCATTTTGCTGCTATGACATCGGGGAAAAAGGAAAAGAAGGGCAAACCTGAAGAATTACAGGAACCATACCACCCCCCAGTGTGTGAAGATGTCATCTGTAATGGTGTCACTATAAGGTGTTTATATGATACCGGTTTAGATTACGATTCCGTTGTGAGTTCTCACCTGGTGCAGGCCGATCAATACACCACAGAAACAGTGGAGATTCAAACTGCAACCAAGGATGTAGCTACCATGACACTTCCCGTCGCCCGAATAAAAGTGAAAACGCGATATGTGGAAGGAATCATAAAAGCAGCAGTGATAAATGAGCCAATCTACCCTCTAATATTGGGGTGTAGATATGTCTTCTTGGGGAATCCCAAGAGACCTGTGATATTGGCAACAGTGCAGACCAGATCACAGACAAAGAAGGAGGAGGATAATCCCATAAATACTCACCCAGATGAGATGAGGAAGGCACAGGCTGAGGACAAAACACTCAAGCCATGTTTCAAGAAGTTGCCCAAATCTCATACACCTCCAGGCAAGGGAGAGTTTTATATGAAGAACAAACTGATATATAGGAAGGCTGGATCTGAATCCAATGGTCACGGACAGCTGGTCCTTCCCACTTCATATAGGACTAAAGTGTTGGAACTAGGGCATGCGATTCCCTTCAGTGGTCATATGGGAATCAGCGCAACAGGACAGCGAATAGCTTGTCACTATTTCTGGCCAGGAATAACTGAAGATATCAAACGATATGTAAAATCCTGTCCAGAGTGCCAACGAGTAGCACCTAAACATTGGACTGCACCAGCAACTCTGGGGGAAATGCCCATAGTGGGAACACCCTTTGAGAGAGTTGCCGTGGATCTTGTGGGACCTCTCACCCGAACCAAGAGAAGGAACAGCTACATTCTGACTCTGGTGGACACTTGTTCTATGTGGGGAGAGGCAGTAGCCCTGTCATCGATTGATTCAAAACATGTGGCAGAGGCATTGCTCACAATTTTCACAAGGTTAGGCTTTCCCAATCAAATCTTGACTGATAATGGCTCTCAGTTCAAGGGGAAACTAACTGAAGAAGTTTTCAGGATCTTTCAGGCCAAACACTTCCATTGTAGTGTGTATCATCCCCAAGGGAACGGCCAAGTGGAAAGATTTAACGGCACATTGATGTCGATCCTGAGAAAGTTGGCACACGAAAAACCAGATACATGGGACCAGTACCTGCACGCCGCCCTCTTTGCTTATCGGGAGGTACCCCATAGTTCAACCGGTATGGCCCCGGCAACTTTATTGTTTGGAAGGCCAATAAAAGGTCCACTCGAAGCTATGTTAAGAACGTGGACTGATGAAAAGGCAGAGGAAAACATTACATCTTCATACCAATATGTGAATGAGCTGACCACTCGGTTAAAAACTGGCTGGAAACTTGCCAATGAAAATTTGAAACAAGCCAGGAAGAAACATGCTGCCTATTATAACAGGAAGGCGAAAGACAGAGATTTGGCTGTGGGAGAGAAGGTACTGCTTCTTTTGCCCGGGAGTCAGAATAAGTTACAAATTGGATGGCAGGGTCCATATACAGTTTTAGAGAAGGTATCTAGAACAAATTATAAGATAGATAAGAAGGGGAAAGAAAAAATCTATCATGTGAATCTCCTGAAGAAATATTTGGAAAGAGAACATCAGGAAGAGACACACTTGTTGACCTTGTCCATCGCCATGGAGATGAAAAAGGAACCACTTTCATCATTTGAATATCCATTACACCCCTGTGAGACAGCAGCACAGGTAAAAATCAGTACACATTTAACGAAAACTCAGAAAGAGAGAGTGCAACAGGTTCTAAATAATCATGCAGAGGTGTTAACAGACCGACCAGAGCATACAAACCTATTGGAATATGATATGAAACTGATAGACCCCACACCTGTCTGTATGAAACCATATTCGATTCCGTTTGCTAAGGAGAAAGCTTTGAAGGAAGAGATAGACTATCTATTGAAGGAGGGAATTATTTCGCACAGTGAATCCTCATATAGTTCCGGTGTTGTACTCTTAAGGAAGCCCTCTGGAGAACATAGACTCTGTATAGATTACAGGAGACTGAATGCTATTACAGAAGGACAGGTGGATCCATTGCCGGATACAAATCAGCTGTTTGCCAGACTAAACAAAGCTAAATATTTCTCAAAAGTGGATCTGAGTAAAGGATACTATCAGATTCCAGTAAAGCCTGAGGTTAGACCATACCTAGCTTTTAGTACCTCAGAAGGACACTATGAGTTTAATAGATTGCCATTTGGATTGAAGAATGCGCCTAGTGTCTTCTCTAGAATGATGAGAAAATTATTGGATCCTCTGAATAATCCCTGTATAACAAATTTTATGGATGATATCCTTATAGCAACAGAAACATTTGAGGAACACATTGACTCTCTGAACATGCTGTTTGATCGACTTAGGGAGGCAAATTTAACAGCCCGACCAACCAAATGTTGCGTTGGATGTAAAGAATTGGAATTTTTGGGACACACAGTTTATCAGGGAAACATGACCCCTGACCCAAAGAATTTAGAGAAACTACAGAAAGCCCCGAGACCACAAACCAAGAAGGACGTGAGATCCTTTGTCTCATTATGTGGTTTCTACCAGAAGTATATCAAAAACTTTAATTCCATATGTGCACCGTTAACTGAATTGACACGTAAAGGACATCCAGATCGCATTACATGGACACCACAATGTGAAATGACTTACCAAGAATTGAAGGAAAAGCTCACAAGTAAACCCATTTTGAAATTACCTGACTTAAGTCAAGAATTCATAGTAAGGACGGATGCAAGTAATATTGGGTTAGGTGCAACTCTACTACAGAAATCAGATGCATTGGATGGGGAATTAAGCCCAGTGGCATATGCTAGCAGAAAGTTGAATAAAGCTGAAATCAACTACTCAACTAGCGAAAAAGAATGTCTTGCAGTAATATGGGCGATAAAGAAATTCAATATTTATCTATATGGGAAGGCATTTAAGTTGCAAACAGACCACAAACCTTTATCGTTTCTAGCACAGGCTAGGCATGAGAACTCCAGGTTACTCCGATGGTCTTTACTTTTGGCTCCATATAATTTTAGCATTGAGTATATATCTGGAAAAACCAATTTGGGAGCGGATTTTTTAAGCCGCCATCCGTGTGATGAGAATCACCGTAAACCCCAGAAATAATAATAAATTTCTCTATGTGTATATAGAATAAAGGACTGACATATAATGTCTGTTTTAAGAGGGGAGGTGTCGTGGAATATTCTAATCCACATATATAAATTATTAGGTAAATATGAAGCCTAACAAATAAAATTAATAAAAGAGCAATGGTAAAATAACAGTGCTGTCACAAAGAAGGTACTCGAAATCCCCCTTGTTTTCTGCTTCGTCTGCAAATTGTAACGCTTTCACGTTGATAGTAAAAGCTTACTGTATTATACCCGCTTTCTTCAATGAAACGTGTGCTGTATTTCTTGGAAAAACATTGAGAGGCAGACTGCGTAATGACCTAAATTAATCCTAACATTAATTATACTGCGTTACCAAAACGAACGAACAGATGGACTAAAGGATAAAAAAGAGAAGGGAGAGGCAGAAAGCCGAACACTAAACACGCGTCGCGCGATACACAAATGCTGCCATCACGCGTGTAAGGCCATGCACTAACTTTTTTTCAGACGGACAGTGATAAAATACACTACCCATCCCAGAGTTAGGTTTATAAATCATAAAAAACGCTTATTAGAAAAGATAACAATAGATGGGTTTACGTTTGAAAACATAACAGTACCCAGACAGCACATCTTCGAAACAGGAGGTAGAAAATACATATTTTGAACGCAGCCACGTAGCTCTTTTAAATTTGGATATTTGGGTTCCTTAGGGCTTGCTGACAAAGAATATGTAAAACGTTACGCAAATAGTCCAGGAATTAATAAATTATAACCAAAATAAAATAGTGGGGATGCCTGACAACATGGAATCATTTCTGCTCATAAAATTTTTTTATAACGTGTTTGAAAAAACCTTACGTTACATAAATAGCCTACCATGTAAACTCCAAATTGATTGGAGCGCAACAAATGAAAGACTAACCACGATTGGTCGGGCTATAAATACTATCTTGGTTGTTAGGGAGACGTAGGAAGGTAACATTTTTCAAACACTTGTCGAAACGTGGCTCGATTGGCCAGACTCGCTGATATAATCACTTGGGAGCGTTAGTTCGAAACCACTTGTTTAAATAAGCTTGATAAAGCAACAGTGCGTTGAAGCCATCTCATATTTTTGCTAAATAAAAGCCTGGAACATAAGCAGATGGGAATTTGTGCCAGTAAATGTGCCAGAATTCATTGCTAATCAACGTATCTGTGTTTATTCTATGAATTGTGGTAAGCTTGAACCATTCAGTATCTTTTAATGAAAATTGAATGTGAATTGTTAATTTATGCCTGTATATATATGTGTAGTTCAGTGGCAAACAGGAGATAAAGCCTATAATGCTCCAGCCTGAACAGAGGGTGTCGGAGGAAAGTAAAACGGCATGGAATGGCCAAATAGTACACTGACACCTGGATGATTGACTAGACAGAAATAATGCTGGAAGTGCAGAGGCGTGGTAACCATTAAGGAGGTAAATACTGGAATAAAGTATTTCACATGAAGCTGATAGTTGGCCTAACGCTCTGAACTCAATGTTTGTGATGTGTTGTGATCAGTGTAAAAAAGAGAGTATAAGTTAGTTATGAAGTAGAAGGTACATCCTTCTTGATTTCAGGGACCGTGGTCTTGATGGTATTGAGCAGCACCTGGTCAGAGCTTTGCTGAATCCAGAGTCGGACAGCATACTCCTTGGTCTTTTTAGCTATCAGTGAGGTGTCTCCAGAGCCCAGGGGAGAATTCGAGCAGAGGAGTCCTTTCCTGCCGCCATCACGCCAGATAAGCTGATTTGGCCAGCTGAGCTCAACATTATGTCCCCTCATCTTGAAATGACTTTGTAAAAATAACATTCAGAGGGGAATTTAATTGTCTTAATATCAGGAACTGAGAACATCTCCAATACTAGTCCCTAAAGACAAACTATTGAAGTCATGATGACAAATACCAACAGAGCTTGAACAAAACAAAACCAGTATTACCTCTTATTACTACTACACAACTGACACACATAGGATACTTTTAATAATATATGTCATTACAATATTCATATTGATAAATTCTGTACATATAACTTGTAAGTAAAATTGATTGTGATTCCTGGTTCCATTTGTATTTGAATCAGGACACATATTCATTCATAATAACAATGAATACATATTGTTATTTGAAAAGTTATCAGTGACTCCTTAAGATATTCTCATAGAGTGTTATATGTATGTGAGTGTCACAGTGTTGTCAAGAGTAGTGGATTAAATTAAATTGTTTATCTGTTTGTTGTTGTGACTTACACTTCATCATACACATACCCTAGACACATAACGTAGTCATCACACTATTCCAGAATAATTCTGACTGAGATATATAGATATGTGGTAGCAAGTAAGGTTATCTATAATACACTACTCTTAATAGATATAGATACCTTCACAGCTGATCTCAGTCAGTACACTAAGTCCCCTATAAATATTTATAACATCCCACTTCACCACAAGAATAGATAGATAGATAGATAGATAGATAGATAGATAGATAGATAGATAGATAGATAGATAGATAGATAGATAGATAGATAGATAGATAGATAGATAGATAGATAGATAAAACAAGATGAAAAGTTAGCTCCGTAGTAAATACTGCCATAGTGGAGGGAAGTGGTAGAGCGTATACTAAAGTCTCAGATTACTGATGTAAGGTTATAGTTCCCTTCCCCAGTAGTGTTATCCTTCTCTAACTCAAGAGCTTAAGCAACAATTTACTGCTGGGTGGACAGTACCATGACATTACCAGGTTTCGAACAAGCGCCCTTTCCACTCCGCCAATCGACACTCATACATTTATACGTACATACATATGTACATGTACAGTGAAATCTCACCATAATGAATGTCTCGTATAACACACGCCGACGATGTTCTCAAGTGTAAAATATCCATAACACGGCAAGACATAATCCGAGTGCAGGAAAATGAGATCCTCTGATCGATGCCTCATCCTATTCCGTTTCATTCCTCGCAGATGGACACCTTCCAAAGCCTGGTGTGGGTGCGATGAGAGATTGTTGTGGGGAATCATTTGGGTCTTAATATTTCATTAGTGTCAAGGAGTTGATGGATGGAAGTCTCACGATGTGGGTCTGGTGTGTGAGTTGTCAAACGCCTTTACCGGGATGGGGTGTATCGTTCCGTTCTCTGTTTTTATTTATTTTTTTTTATCTCTTTCTTGTTGCCGTTGGTTTACTGTTATCGTCTTTTTTTTTTCTAAGACAGCATCGTAATGCGTGATTTCAGAGATTCTTTTTTTTTCTCTAAGACAGCATCGTAATGCGTGATTTCAGAGATTCTTTTTTTTTCTAAGACAGCATCGTAATGCGTGATTTCAGATATTCTTTTTTCTTTCTAAGACAGCATCGTAATGCGTGATTTCAGAGATTCTTTTTTTCTTTCTAAGACAGCATCGTAATGCGTGATTTCAGAGATTCTTTTTTTTCTTTCTAAGACAGCATCGTAATGCGTGATTTCAGAGATTCTTTTATTTTTCTAAGAAATCATAGTAATGCGTGATTTCAGAGATTCTTTTTTATTTCTAAGACAGCATCGTAATGCGTGATTTCAGAGATTCATATTTTTTTCTTTCTAAGACAGCATCGTAATGCGTGATTTCAGAGATTCTTTTTTTTTTCTAAGACAGCATCGTAATGCGTGATTTCAGAGATTCTTTTTTCTTTCTAAGACAGCATCGTAATGCGTGATTTCAGAGATTTTTTTTTTTTTCTTCTAAGACAGCATCGTAATGCGTGATTTCAGAGATTCTTTTTTTTTTTCTAAGACTGCATCGTAATGCGTGATTTCAGATATTCTTTTTTTTTTCTAAGACAGCATCGTAATGCGTGATTTCAGAGATTCTTTTTTCTTTCTAAGACAGCATCGTAATGCGTGATTTCATAGATTCTTTTTTTTTTTCTAAGACAGCATCGTAATGCGTGATTTCAGAGATTCATATGTTTTTTTCTAAGACAGCATCGTAATGCGTGATTTCAGATATTCTTTTTTTTTCTAAGACAGCATCGTAATGCGTGATTTCGGAGACTCTTTTTTTTCTAAGACAGCATCGTAATGCGTGATTTCAGAGATTTTTTTTTCTAAGACAGCATCGTAATGCGTGATTTCAGAGATTCTTTTTTCTTTTTAAGACAGCATCGTAATATGTGATTTCAGAGATTCTTTTTTTTTTTTCTAAGACAGCATCGTAATGCGTGATTTCAGAGATTCTTTTTTTCTTTCTAAGACAGCATCGTAATGCGTGATTTCAGAGATTCTTATTTTTTTCTAAGACAGCATCGTAATGCGTGATTTCAGAGATTCTTTTTTCTTTCTAAGACAGCATCGTAATGCGTGATTTCAGAGATTCTTTTTTTTTTCTAAGACAGCATCGTAATGCCTGATTTCAGAGATTCTTTTTTTTCTAAGACAGCATCGTAATGCGTGATTTCAGAGATTCTTTTTTTTTCTAAGACAGCATCGTAATGCCTGATTTCAGAGATTCTTTTTTTTTTCTAAGACAGCATCGTAATGCCTGATTTCAGAGATTCTTTTTTTTTTTCTAAGACAGCATCGTAATGCGTGATTTCAGATATTCTTTTTTTTTCCCTAAGACAGCATCGTAATGCGTGATTTCAGAGATTCTTTTTTCTTTCTAAGACAGCATCGTAATGCGTGATTTCAGAAATTCTTTTTTTTTTCTAAGACAGCATCGTAATGCGTGATTTCAGAGATTCTTTTTTTTTTCTAAGACAGCATCGTAATGCGTGATTTCAGAAATTCTTTTTTTTTTCTAAGACAGCATCGTAATGCGTGATTTCAGAGATTCTTTTTTTTTTTCTAAGACAGCATCGTAATGCCTGATTTCAGAGATTCTTTTTTTTCTAAGACAGCATCGTAATGCGTGATTTCAGAGATTCTTTTTTTTTCTAAGACAGCATCGTAATGCCTGCGTGATTTCATAGATTCTTTTTTTTTTCTAAGACAGCGTCGTAATGCGTGATTTCAGAGATTCTTTTTTTTTTCTAAGACAGCATCGTAATGCGTGATTTCATAGATTCTTTTTTTTTTCCAAGACAGCGTCGTAATGCGTGATTTCAGAGATTCTTTTTTTTTTCTAAGACAGCATCGTAATGCGTGATTTCAGAGATTCTTTTTTTTTTTCTAAGACAGCATCGTAATGCGTGATTTCAGAGATTCTTTTTTTTTTCTAAGACAGCATCGTAATGCGTGATTTCAGAGATTCTTTTTTTTTTTCTAAGACAGCGTCGTAATGCGTGATTTCAGAGATTCTTTTTTTTTTCTAAGACAGCATCGTAATGCCTGATTTCAGAGATTCTTTTTTTTTTTCCTAAGACAGCATCGTAATGCGTGATTTCAGAGATTCTTTTTTTTTCTAAGACAGCGTCGTAATGCGTGATTTCAGAGATTCTTTTTTTTTCTAAGACAGCATCGTAATGCGTGATTTCAGAGATTCTTTTTTTTTTCTAAGACAGCATCGTAATGCGTGATTTCAGAGATTCTTTTTTTTTTCTAAGACAGCATCGTAATGCGTGATTTCAGAGATTCTTTTTTTTTTTCTAAGACCGCGTCGTAATGCGTTATTTCAGAGATTCTTTTTTTTTTCTAAGACAGCATCGTAATGCCTGATTTCAGAGATTCTTTTTTTTTTTTAAGACACCATCGTAATGCGGGTTTTTAGAGATTTTTTTTTTTTTCTAAGACAGCATCGTAATGCGTGATTTCAGAGATTCTTTTTTTTTTTCTAAGACAGCATCGTAATGCGTGATTTCAGAGATTCTTTTTTTTTTCTAAGACAGCATCGTAATGCGTGATTTCAGAGATTTTTTTTTTTTTTAAGACAGCATCGTAATGCGTGATTTTAGAGATTTTTTTTTTTTCTAAGACAGCATCGGAATGCCTGATTTTAGGGATTTTTTTTTTTTTTCTAAGACAGCATCGTAATGCGTGATTTCAGAGATTCTTTTTTTTTTTCTAAGACAGCATCGTAATGCCTGATTTCAGAGATTTTTTTTTTTTTTCTAAGACAGCATCGTAATGCGTGATTTCAGAGATTCTTTTTTTTTTTCTAAGACAGCATCGTAATGCGTGATTTCAGAGATTCTTTTTTTTTTTCTAAGACAGCATCGTAATGCGTGATTTCAAAGATTAATTTTTTTTGTGTGTAACAAACCTAGAGTCTGAAAAATGTACCAATTCATTCATAACAATGTAGCTACCAACGAAGCACAGGCCTTCAAATATAGTTCAAATCTTCCTGAGTGAACAAAAAAATTGTGTTTCTCTTTTTTTTTAATACTTTTTGCACACTCAGTTTTTCAGTCCTTTTTTTCCTCGTATTTTCGTATTTTATATTTTCTCTCTCTTCCTGTCGTAGCAGCAGCCATTTTGTTCAGTCATGTGATTCAGCCATGTGGTTCAGTCATGTGATTCAGCCATGTGGTTCAGTCAAATTTACCAAGGAGTTTTTATTTTTATTTTTGTTTTCTATCAATTCTTACTTGCTATTCTTTCTGTTTTTCGTTTGTCTGTCCCTGACGAAGGCCTTGTGGCCGCAACGGAGGTTTTTCTTGACTTTGACTGTTGTCCAAGTAAGACGCATTACTTTTTTCAACTCTACGTTTACCACTGTCTTAATGAAGTCCTCCTATTTTCCTCATATCTAAACTCTTCTGTCCTGTGTTCACGGTCTTTATTTTTCTATTCCTCTTTCTCTTCCTTCTTCCTCATCTTCTTTTTCTACATCTTCTGTTTCGTCTTTCTTCTTCCTTTTTATTTTTCTACTTCTTTTTCAGTATTTTCTTCTTCTTGTTCTCTCAGTTGTTACTCTTCCTCTTTTTCTTGTTTATTCCCCTTTCTTGACTTCTATTTTTTATGTTTCTGCGTCTTATTTCTTCCGTGTTTCTTCCACTTCTTTGTGTGGCAGGGAATGGTGTGAAGGACTAGAACGAAAGAAAGGGCAAGCTTTGCCCGTTTGTACTATAAGTGAACGGACACACACGAAGGATCATTAGCATAGTAAGATAGCATGCTAAGGTCAGTTTAACGTCCTGGCCTGGGAAGCAATCACTGCAGACTTTTTGCAGGTGGGCAAATTGTAGGAAGAGTTGAAATATTTATTTCATAACACAGGATTATCCTGGATTGAGTGTGACAACATAAGAGAATAAACTGCCCAAGAAAGCAAAGTAGCATGGAACAAGAAACGTTTAACGAGTAACTAACATTTCCCACGTATTGTCTTTTCGAGATTCTAACCTTAAGGTTGCAAAATGATTTGTTCACGACTTTTGGAACGATAGAAAGCAGGAAAACACATATTTAGTTTCCTAAAAATAACAACAGGAAAGGAAATTAACCTGAACATTGAGTCGGGGTAAAATCCAATTAGTGAATCATTTTTGGTTGGTATTTTTGGAGGACAAAAGTAAGCGTGACTGACCCTGACGAGAAAAGTTGAAGGGCATTTTTAGGAACTAGAAAGAACATCTTTAAAGCGGAGAGTTTTCAATTCATTCAGAACGAAGATGTAGCCGCGAGAAGGTCTCATACACTGTGTTAGCAGTCGTAAGATTTTTGTAGAATATAAATGTAACGTTTAGTCACATGTTTAAGAGAGAAGGTTTTGGAAGTTAGATTTTCGGATATAAGACAAACATTAGTAATAGTTGATTTCTATATATAAAGAACATTAGGACAGTGGTTCTTGTGACAGTGCCACTTCTTGTTTGTAAATATCATCATCATCAGTTGCCATCTCCACAACGGAGGTTGGCTGTAATGGATCTCCAACGTCTTCTGTCTCTTGTCTTGGTGGTACACTCTGATAGACTCTTTCCCGTCCATCTCTTGATGTTATCTTCCCACTTATAGCGCTGTCTTCCCCTTGCACGTTTATCTTCAATTCTCCCTTCTGTTATGGTCTTCTGCAAGGTGTTATGCCTTTTTATGTGGCCAAAGTATTTTAGCTGCCGAACTTTGACCTCTCTCATTAGTTCTCTTTTCATACCTAGATTTTCTAGGACCTCCTTATTTGTTTTCATCTCTTTCCATGAGATACGCCCATTCTTCTATATATCCACATTTCAAGAGCCTCAATTCTTTCTTCCAAATGCTTATTCATCGTCCATGTTTCTGCACCATACAGAAATGCAGAATATATATAACACTTTATGATTCTCAGTTTTAATTTATGAGATAACTGTTTGGATGTCAGTATATGTTTCATGTTGTTGAATGTAGCTTTGGCCATTCCTATTCTCTTCTTGATTTCTGTTTCACATCTGCCATCTTCTGTTATTATATGACCAAGATATACGTAGCTCTTGACTTGTTCCAGGATTTTCTCATTTACGCTTATCTTTAATGTGGGTTTATCGTCTGTTTTGCTAATTATCATAGTTTTAGTTTTCTCAATATTAATGTCGAGTCCATATTCATGACTTATACTGTTCACTTGCTTCACTAGTTCTTGTAACTCCTGTTCGCTTTCAGCTAACAACACGGTATCATCTGCATATCTAAGGTTGTTTATTGATCTTCCACTGATGTTCAGTCCTGGTATTTCCTGTATCTGTTTGAAAATTTTTTTCGGTGTATAAATTAAATAGGCAGGGGGACAGCACACAACCTTGTCTGACACCTCTTTTTATGTCTATGTATGGTGAATAATTCCTTCCCGATCTTACTGTGGCAGTTTGCTCCCAATAAAGGTTACTGAGTATTCTTATATCTTTTCCATCAATACCTATGTCTTTGAGTCATTCAATTATTTTCTCATGATGGATTCTGTCAAAAGCCTTCTTATAGTCAATGAAGCACATATACATACTATTTTGAACCTCTGTATATTTTTCTGCTAATCTTCTTAGGCAAAATATTGCCTCTCTTGTTCCACTGTTCCGTCTAAAACCAAACTGTTCTTCTTGGATTTCGCTGTCTACTTTACTTTTTATTCTTTCCTGTATGATTTTGAGCAGTATCTTAATTGCATGACTCATCAGGCTGATTGTTCTGAAGTCTGAACATTCTGTTGCATTTGGTTTTTTGGGCAATGTTATAAAAACTGATGTCTTCATGTCGTGTGGTAAATATCCTGTATTGTATATATCATTGCATATTTCTGTGATTGTATCTATACCAAAGCTCTCCAGAGCTTCTATCATTTCAATGTTTATGTTATCCATGCCTGCTAGGGAGCCGCGCTAGCGTAGTGGTTACAACACCGCTCTGGCGACCGGGTGATACAGGATCAAACCCGGGCGACGGCATTTGAGGATTTTTCGTCGACCGGGATTTGGACTGGATTAACTCGAGACCTGGCGAGGACATTTGAAGGAGTGTCGTCGACCATGTTCTTCTTGGGGACTGGCGGCTCCTGAGCCGACCCAGCTGCAATGGGTACCTCCGAAATCGGCGAGTATTTGCCTGAATGGCGAGGGACACCTGTCTCTGTACAAGAAATAAAGGGATACTCACGTAAAATCAATGTCAGGTTAGGTAAAATAATAACCTGTATTGTATTTCGCCTCGAGTATTAGCTGGGCGATTGCACACAAAAAAAAAAAAAAAAAAAATAAAAAAAAAAAAAAAAAAGAAATCCATGCCTGCTGATCTTCCTTTTTGTATCATATGAATGGCATTCTCTACTTCTGATCTGAGAATGTGTGGGCCTTCATTAGAATCTGGTGATGGTTTTTTACCTCTGTTGTCCTCGAATAGTTCTTTTACGTATTCTGCCCATCTGTTTGATATGTCTTTCTCATCAAGTAATATTACACCATTTTTGTTCTTGATACAGCTTCCTCCTTGTGCAAACCGCGACCGATTTGATAATTTCTTTATTTCTTCATGCATATCTCTTGTCATGTGCTTCGCTTCCAAGTCTTCTATTTCCTTACATTTTGTTTCTATCCACCGTTCTTTTGCTTCTCTACACATAGTACGTATGTCATTGTCTATTGTTTTATATTCTGGAGTATTTTTTGCTTTCTTTCTTTCTGCCATTTTATTCAAGATGTCATCTGTCATCCAAATTTGATTTTTCTTAGACTTTGTAAATAAACTTTGATTAAATTTCAAGTGTTCAAATGTTCACATCAGATAGTGTTGCACAGTATTAACACCAGGCACATATTACGTTCACGTAAGACTTTATGTAAGTTTTCAGTGGTCAGAAAGGCTATACGCCCTATATGTTGATTTCCACCATCATGAGAATGTGTGCAACCTTGTTCAACCCAGGTTCGTTCTTCTGGATGAGAATGCAGCTACTTGTTGGTGTTTCATGGCACGTAATGTTGCGTATAATGTAATGTTAGTGCTCAACTTAGTTTGCTAACACAGTTCATTTCCCAATAACAGTAACACAAGTTCTTGAGGACAGTTAACAAAGTCACCACGAAAACTAACTGTTCCACTGTCAAACATTTTCTAAACCACTAACAATAATTAGCTTAATCACTGACAACAATCCAGTAAAAGATAAAATGTTTATTAAGATTAAAAGTTGGATACAAGAATGTAGGATAAAGAGAGAGGGATAGTACCTCACGGTGAGAGACAGCCATGTCCTTTTTAGGATAGTCAGGATCCTATTTGGTTCTCCTCTCTTTGTCTAGCTCATGTATGGCTCCTAGAATACCGCTTGTGTACGGCGGTGGCCACATCCCGGGCAACAGTCTTGGCTAACTGGCTAAACTACATGGGTGGAGTAGGAGCAATCTTACTCAAGGGAATGTCCATCCCTAGTACACAAAGACTGAGACGGTGAGTGAGGCGGAGGAATCTGAGAAGATCAACGGCTCGCAAAGCGAAACAGCAAAGTGTGTGGCGCACTAGAGGCATGTCGGACATAGAAAAAGACAATGGCTAGCCACCGTGGAAGAGATTGGGGCCTTACCACGTACTTCCTACAGAAAGTAATGGGATCACAACAACAAGATAAGAACCGATATGTAGAGAACTCTCTGTCCCCTGGGGAAGAATCTACTGTACAAATTAACAGGGAAGAGGCAACTCCTCTAATGAGTAAGGAAGTACATAATGACGAGTGTTCCTTAAATTCTGTTGAAAGGGAGCATTCTGAGAAAGACCACCTAAAAACTAGTAGGAGAAGCCTAAATATAGGAACATGGAATGTTAGAACTCTAAACGGAGAAGGAAAGCTGGACAATCTTATATTAGAGGCAACCGACATGAAACTCGATATACTGGGAGTTGCAGAGGCAAGTCTTTTGGATACAGGCTACATAACAAGAGACCAGTACACGCTTATACACTCAGGAGGAGAAAAACACGAAAGAGGGGTAGGAATGTTGATAAAGAAGGAGTTAGAAAAATACGTATGTGGATACTGGACACACAATGACAGAATGGTGTTACTACAGATGAGAGCAAAGCCATTCGACATATCAATCTTACAAACTTATGCACCAACTAAAGATTACAGCGAGGAAGAAATAGAAGAATACTATGAAGAGCTACAACATACACTTAAACCAGTCAAATCTACAGATGTGTTGATAGTAATGGGTGATATGAATGCAAAAGTAGGAAAAGGAAAATACAAGAAAATAGTAGGACAGTATGGATTAGGGACAAGAAATGATAGAGGAGACAGACTTATCCAGTTCTGTGTAGAAAACCAGCTGGTCATATGTAACACCTTTTTTGAACATCACCCAAGGAAATTATACACATGGAAAAGCCCAGGAGATGTAACACGAAATCAAATCGACTATATCATGATAAAACATAGATTTAAGAACAGTATCACAAGTGCAAAGACACATCCTGGCGCCGACATAAATTCAGATCACAATCCAGTTGTCATCAAAGTAAATATAAAACTGAAAAAAGCAGGAAACAGAAGACAGGAGGAACCCCAGATAGAAATATCAGCGCTGAAACAACCAGATATAAAACAGAAATATTTAATCGACGTCAAAAATAAATACCAACAGTTATTGACAGAAAGCATGGAGCAGTATAGAAGAGAAAACCCAGAAGAAAAAGCAACCGCAAAATGGGAATGCTTAAAAACAAGCATACAATCAGCAAATGCAAATTTACCTAAAAAGGAGTCTAAGAAAAATCAAATTTGAATGACAGATGACATCTTGAATAAAATGGCAGAAAGAAAGAAAGCAAAAAACACTCCAGAATATAAAACAATAGACAATGACATACGTACTATGTGTAGAGAAGCAAAAGAACGGTGGATAGAAACAAAATGTAAGGAAATAGAAGACTTGGAAGCGAAGCACATGACAAGAGATATGCATGAAGAAATAAAGAAATTATCAAATCGGTCGCGGTTTGCACAAGGAGGAAGCTGTATCAAGAACAAAAATGGTGTAATATTACTTGATGAGAAAGACATATCAAACAGATGGGCAGAATACGTAAAAGAACTATTCGAGGACAACAGAGGTAAAAAAAACCATCACCAGATTCTAATGAAGGCCCAAACATTCTCAGATCAGAAGTAGAGAATGCCATTCATATGATACAAAAAGGAAAATCAGCAGGCATGGATAACATAAACATTGAAATGATAGAAGCTCTGGAGAGCTTTGGTATAGATACAATCACAGAAATATGCAATGATATATACAATACAGGATATTTACCACACGACATGAAGACATCAGTTTTTATAACATTGCCCAAAAAACCAAATGCAACAGAATGTTCAGACTTCAGAACAATCAGCCTGATGAGTCATGCAATTAAGATACTGCTCAAAATCATACAGGAAAGAATAAAAAGTAAAGTAGACAGCGAAATCCAAGAAGAACAGTTTGGTTTTAGACGGAACAGTGGAACAAGAGAGGCAATATTTTGCCTAAGAAGATTAGCAGAAAAATATACAGAGGTCCAAAAAAGTATGTATATGTGCTTCATTGACTATAAGAAGGCTTTTGACAGAATCGATCACGAGAAAATAATTGAATGCCTCAAAGACATAGGTATTGATGGAAAAGATATAAGAATACTCAGTAACCTTTATTGGGAGCAAACTTCCACAGTAAGATCGGGAAGGAATTATTCACCATACATAGACATAAAAAGAGGTGTCAGACAAGGTTGTGTGCTGTCCCCCTGCCTATTTAATTTATACACCGAAAAAATTTTCAAACAGATACAGGAAATACCAGGACTGAACATCAGTGGAAGATCAATAAACAACCTTAGATATGCAGATGATACCGTGTTGTTAGCTGAAAGCGAACAGGAGTTACAAGAACTAGTGAAGCAAGTGAACAGTATAAGTCACGAAAATGGACTCGACATTAATATTGAGAAAACTAAAACTATGATAATTAGCAAAACAGACGATAAACCCACATTAAAGATAAGCGTAAATGGGAAAATCCTGGAACAAGTCAAGAGCTACGTATATCTTGGTCATATAATAACAGAAGATGGCAGATGTGAAACAGAAATTAAGAAGAGAATAGGAATGGCCAAAGCTACATTCAACAACATGAAACATATACTGACATCCAAACAGTTATCTCATAAATTAAAACTGAGAATCATAAAGTGTTATATATATTCTGCATTTCTGTATGGTGCAGAAACATGGACGATGAATAAGCATTTGGAAGAAAGAATTGAGGCTCTTGAAATGTGGATATATAGAAGAATGGAGCGTATCTCATGGAAAGAGATGAAAACAAATAAGGAGGTCCTAGAAAATCTAGGTATGAAAAGAGAACTAATGAGAGAGGTCAAAGTTCGGCAGCTAAAATACTTTGGCCACATAAAAAGGCATAACACCTTGCAGAAGACCATAACAGAAGGGAGAGTTGAAGGCAAACGTGCAGGGGGAAGACAGCGCTATAAGTGGGAAGATAACATCAAGAGATGGACGGGAAAGAGTCTATCAGAGTGTACCACCAAGACAAGAGACAGAAGACGTTGGAGATCCATTACAGCCAACCTTCATTGTGGAGATGGCAGCTGATGATGATGACAAGAATGTTAAAGCATGCCTATTTACACAACCAACAATATTATGTATAGTTTCATTTCCTTCTAACTCCAGTTCTATCTGGTCCTATTTTATACAATGTGAGAATCCTTATTCTTAATTATCTCTAACTATATATTATTGTTTCCATCATGACAACAACCTTGAGAATCATGGTCTCATTATTACATAAAAATGTGTCAACTCAAAAGTTACACTGAATCTCAAAATCTCATATAAAACAATAATATCATCTTTCTAAATATTTAATGAACATTTCTCATTAAGTTTTACAGTATCTATAATTATGTATCGAGTCAGTGGTTCTCAATATGTTTACTTACAAGTGGCATCAACAGCTAAGCGCTTGAAATAAAAATCACCACTATTTATTTATTGCCTGCCAGTCTGCAGGATCACACATTTTCCCTTCACTACAACCGCTTCACCAACGGCGTGAAGATATAAATATTCATTACATATTCTATAGCGTTATCACGCAGAATAATATTTACTTTAAAATAACCTAAGAGCCGCCTGTGATTTACAAGTCACCTTAGCGGGTTAAATTCACAAAGAAAGGAATGGTAACGTTTATGACAGATTGTTTTGAAGGATCCTCAAGATGTTTACCTTGTTAAAGGGAGTTTAGACAGTCATTTCTTAAATTATTTACTGATGCAAACTGTGCACAAGAAGGAAAGGTACGTGTCAGATATAGCAGCAATGGATTGGGATATAAATTTGTATCCCCTGCGATAGGCAGGTCTAACCTGGTTGGTATAACCAGATAACACAGAAGAATGTTTGATGCTGACTATTTGAGAACCCTTGAAGAGAAGTTAACGTTGATACTAATTATTTGAGAACCTTTGAAGAGAAGTTTGTTGTACAGCTGTATATAACATATTATGAACAGAAGGAGGAGAGGTTCATACATTCATTAACACGTCAACGTTTGATATTGGTGTTCGTCTTTTTCTAAATAAATAAATAACCTTGCAATTGTCTGCAAGTTGAAAGTGCGGTTGACTGTGAAGGGTACGTTTCATCCATGTGTAAGATAGTACTACCACTGCTTCATCACGAGCCCCAACAACATCATATTATTGTAGTGGCATTGCTTTCGGGTTTATAAAACCTTGGTTGAACATATATACGCACAACAACCCCGACTGTCACATTTGTTTTATCTCTTCCCATCAATTTTCTTTTTCATCACCACTTTCATCTGCCTCTTGCTCTACGTTTTCTTATTCTTCGTTTTCATCCACTTCTCGTGATCCTTATTCTGCTGATTCTTCATTTCTCCTTCTTCTTTATTATCCAGCTCATCCTCTTCTTCATCTCCCTTTTCTTCAAGAACAGCAGGTCCTTCAGCAATCTTTGAGAAGATCCTTGCCGCTAATTTACAGACCGCCATTCCTGCTTTGAGACTGCTTCAGCCGGTTGTAAAGCACGTGACTTTTTGCGGTGGCCAGGAATGATGATGGGAACTTTATTGGGGTTTGGAGTAAAATTAACGGATCGTTTGATCCAGAATATGACCCTACCCCGAGGGTTTATGGCACGGCCAAGATTAATTCTGCCCAGGCTCCAGTTTTTACGATAATGGCAAGAGAAACTAGAAAGGATTTCGTTGTGTTTTATTATCAACGAGCTTTAACGGACGTGTGCCTTCATAATAGAGTTCTTAGATTGATGTAATTCTTATTTATATCCGACATCATAGATGTTAATGTCAAGTCTATTGTATTGCATGGCTGTGAAACATGGAGAACTTCAACATATAACAGAAGCTAGTGTCATAGCAGATACTGCCACAGGAGTGTCAAGTGTTAGAGATTTCATTATACTAAGTCCAGCTTCGAGAGGTGACCTGGTCAGTTCCCTTGCTCGATACATTAATCGTCCTTAGTTCAACGTACGCTGGAGCGCGGCTGCACCGTGTTTCGAACCCAGCACCTTTGCTGCGAGAGGCCAGCGCTGTAACAACTCTGTCTACTGGACGGCATTGAGAGTTACATAAACAGTAACAACTCTGTCTACTGGACGGTATTGAGAGTTACATAAACAATCAAAAAGCTATAGACTTTCATAAATAGGTGCTTGCATAGAATAGAAGGGTTGAAGTGGTATGACAAGATCACTAATATGGAACAGACGACAAAAACCAGACAAGTGCCAGTGGAACTTGAGACGAGACGAATGGATAGGATACACACTGGAGAAACCTGTTAATAGGATACACACTGGAAAAACCTGTTGATAGGATATACACTGGAGAAACATGTTGATAGGATACACACTGGAGAAACCTGTTGATAGGATACACATTATAGAAACCTGTTGATAGGATACACATTATAGAAACCTGTTGACAGGATACAAATTGGAGAAACCTGTTGATAGGATACACATTGGAGAAACCTGTTGATAGGATTACAAGACAGTTCTTGTTTTGGAAAAGCTGATCTGGACCGACAAACACACAGAGAAGAGAACTGCAGATAGACATGAAAGTGATGAGACAGACAAAGAAAGATCTTAAGCTGATGGCACGGGACAGGGAGACTTGGCATAAATTTGTTAAAGGTCTATGCATCTTGGGTAAGGGAAGGGGGTGATGATGATTATGATGATGGTGATGACCACAGATATTGAGAGGAATGATTGCTGGTACAGCAGATGTAAAATGTCGTCGGAATTAGGGTCTTAAATCAAATGTCACCTTAATTCCTCAAGCTTTGCCTCCGATCTTTCTTTCTGTTTTTGCACAGCTCGTGTTTGATGTTTAAGCCACGTATGTTTCCCCAGCTACTCCATGATTTATTTATTTTGTCATCTCGCTCTTTACAGCTTGTGATCCGGCTAATCTGTTTTCATTATGATTATGTTTCGGAAAAATACTTTGTGTCAGATTCTGTGTCTTACAGGTCTCTTTTTCTTTTGACAGTATTTCTCATAGGTCATTAATTCATTCATTCATTCATTCATTCAATCATTCATTCAATCGCTCATTCATTCAATCAATCCTTCATTCATTCATTCATTCATTCAATCGTTCATTCATTCATTCTATCATTCATTCATTCATTCATTCAATCGTTCATTCATTCATTCAATCATTCATTCATTCATTCAATCATTCATTCATTCAATCGTTCATTCATTCATTCAATCATTCATTCATTCATTCAATCGTTCATTCATTCATTCAGTCCTTTAATCATTCATTCAGTCATTCATTCACACCCCTACAGCTACAATAGACACATAGACCTTAAACAGCTGATAATAAGTGCTCGTGTCCTGTACCATCAGGTCAAAGGTCTTTCCTTATCGTACACATCCCCTTCACGTCTGTTAGCAGCTCTCGTCTTCATGTGTTCCTTGTTCTCCATCTACCTCTCTTTCCCTGGGGATTCCAGGACTGTCTGGTAATTCTATGAAAATTCTCCTCAGTGTGTGTCCTATTCGTCTCAACCGTCTTCTCTTGTTCTACTGCCACTTGTCTGTTTCTTGTCATCAGTTCTACATCAGTACTCTTGTCATACCATTTCAATCCTTCTATTCTACATAAACATCCATTTATGAAAATCTGTAGTTTTTTGATTACTGTTTGTGTTGTTCTCCATGTGTCAGATCTGTAAAATAGGTCTGACTTGACATTTGAATTGAAGATTCTGATTTTTGTTGGACTTGATTTCTTGTGAACTCTATATATTTTCCAATAGCCCTTCCTTACGTGGTTTCCGATAATACTTATTTAGTCTGTACAGTACATTCTAAGTATTTACCTCTCGGGTTTTTTTTTTTTTTTTTTGGTTTTTTTTTTTTAACCTCGCGTTTCGTAGATTATTTTCATCAGGGCAAGGGTGTTAGCAAGGGGAGCGATAATAAAACTTCGGAGAGAAAAATAAACTGTGATTGAAAATTTAAAAATATTAATTTATTATGTCAGTCTTTCTATTATACTATATTATTTTATTTTAGAGTCACATTGCGTGTGAGTTTTTGTATTCTTGATAAGTACACTAAAAATTCTTCCAATTATTTGACCGAATACCAGGAACTGCTTACACGGTGCAGTCAAGGAGATATGCACACAATCATTGTTGGCAGAGGCTGAAAATGTGTTGGCCATGTCTTCATAAGATACCCTGACACCATCACCAGATCTGTTATGCTATGGACCCGGGAAGGACAGCGAAAGAGAGACAGACCAAAGACTACCTGGCGGAGAACTGTAGAGGCTGAGATGCAAAGTATGAACAAGAGTTGTGGCACTGCACCAAAGATGGCCACCGACCGACTAAAATGGGGACATTTTGTTGCTGCCCTACAAGACGCCACTAGGAGTGATGGCCACTGACTGCTTCGTCAGTCAGGGGTTATGAATCCTGGAAAAAAGAAGATACTAAAAATGTATACTGTATTTTATTGATTAAATAAAATAATACATTTTAATCGCACGCGCGTCATTTTCTTAACAACATAGAGCAACGACATAACCTTTTACATTTAAACATAACCTAATATAAGCGACTTACTTTGTGTCTAGGTTGAACGGAGCTCCCCTCGACAACAGGGGGTAAAATTCCTATTAAAAAATATTCCACACTTTTGTATATTTGGACATCCACACTTAAATAAGAAATGGACCATGTGGCTTTGATGATGAAGCTCGAAAAAAAAGGTTTGGGAATGGATTTTCCCCGTGTTTGTCATGAGATAGAGAGCGAATGGCTGCTGGAATGGAAAGTGCATGATTCAACCCACGGGTTTGTGTACAGACTACATGAAAACAATGAAAGTTAAGCGTGCAACACGATTCCCAACAGCTATGACCCTGAAAATGTGTACGCGTTGTGGCAATATACTCGGTATAAAAAGGCCGTTGAGACAAAACACCAAGTACATGTGCTTGAAATGCCACGACTATCTGAAAACGACCGCCAACGAGCCATTGGTATGTTGGAGACCGGAATGAGCTCGCGGGCCATTGCCAGAAGGATGAATTGCCACCACAGCACTATTGTACGTCTCAATGAACGTTACGGAACCACTGGCAGTGCCCGGGATAGACTTCGGAGTGGCCAACCACGAGTTACTACCCCTGCGCAAGATCGTCATATTGTGCTGAGTCACCTAAGGAATCGTTCTCTCCCGGCAAGTCAAACAGCAAGAGCAATAGTGGGTAGACGTGGGCAAGTCTCTCGAATGACAGTCATACGACGACTCAGAGATACAGGCCTTACTGCAAGACGACCTTATGTTGGGCCAAACTTTTCACAGACATCGTCAGCAGCGCCTGCAATGGGCAGAGCAACATGTCAGATGGACTAGACTGCAGTGGAATGCTGTCCTATTCACAGACGAGAGCAGATTCAACATATCCTTTGCTGATGGACGTATGCGGATTTGGCGACGGTGTGGAGAGCGCTTTGCAGATTGCTGTGTTCGTCAGCACAACCGATTTGGAGGTGGCAGTATTCACATTTGGGGAGGATTCAGTTTTCACCATCGCTTGCCTCTTCACGTCTTCCGTGGAAATGTTAATGCTGTGACATATCGAGATGAGGTTCTGGATGCATTGGTTGCTCCTGCGTTCACAAATTATCCAGACTTGCAGCTTCTCCAGCAGGATAACGCGCGTGCGCACACCGCATGCGTTACGCAGCAATATCTACAGAAGCAGAACATTGTGACGATTGATTGGTCTGCCCTATCACCAGACATGTCCCCTATAGAACATCTGTGGGACGAGCTTGGACGCAGAGTCTACAGGCAAGGTTTTCCAGCTAATCTGCAACAGCTCGACACTGCTCTTACACGTGAATGGGACTTGATTCCCCAGAATTTCCTTCAGAGACTTGTGCGTTCCATGCGGAGCCGCTGCCAAGCTTGTTTGCAAGCACACGGTGGACATACTAGATACTGAGGATAGTGTGAATGAATTTTTTTATTGGTTGCATTTTTGGTTTTCTCCCTTGCCTGCACAGAATGCATGCAATGGATTTCATAACAATCAAACGTACAAATTAATAACCAGCATGGATTCATAGGAAAATGAATAAAGATTCCAAATATGTAAACTTGTAAACACTCATATTTATATTTCACACTCTGTTCCTGGATTATACAGGTAGTGCGTTTTTAATGTGCTTCAGTATATATCTCAGTGCAAAAACTCGTGTTACATTTTATTTCATTTTTTTATTTATAGCATTGTTCGTTTCTCCAACTTTTTTTTTCTTCAATATTAGTACTAAGATATTTGTAAGCCCATTGTGACAGAATGGAGCGGCCCCTATCGATCTTTGTTTACATCGGTACATTTGTATTACTGATTTTATTGTGTACTTTCATTTGTCGCACTTTCTTTCTTTCTTTTTCTGCTAAGCAGTAGATATCTGAGTTTGTCGAATTGCTCGACACTCCCTGTAGGTGATAATAATCACATTTGCTTAACTCTACCCAGATTTGCTGAGATAATTACTCGCAGGAGCGGCGGATATAATACATCACAGTCGCAAGGGCGCGGCACAGCTTTGCTAAGATTAGCACAATTTCTCATGCACGCGGCTGAAACTTATGACATAAGCGTTTCCTTTCCTAGTTGTTATGACAAGATTACTTTGTAATAAAGTAATGATTGTTACATTTTGAACACGTTTTCTTATGAGTTTACCGATTTGTCTGTAAGTGTGTACACAAGGGCAAGCGGATGCTTACAGCTCATTTTCAGAAAAGTAATGTTTGAAATTTTGCATTAGCTGAGTCGTGCAAAATATTCAACTCAGATTGGCTGATCCTTTGCGGCGCGCATAACAAATGCGTGGGAAGGCGTTGAATATAATCTGACCATTTTCTCAAGCTATTTCACTTGAGAAATCGCTTGCCAAAAAACACCAGACTGCCAGAGTGAAGCATAGAATTCAGAATTTCATCTTAGCAGACCGGACCCAGAAAAAGAGTCTGTGAGCCAGGATTGGCGAAAGTTGTGATTAACATTTCATATTTTATTACTAACATCCGAACTAACATATATATATGTATAAATTACCATGTGAATTTTAATATGTGAAACTCGCTAGTGGATGTCAAAGTCATTTGAGGCTGGCAACCTAAGCGTATAGAATGATTATTCATGAACCACCAGTGCACGGGCTGGTGACTACTTTATTGCCAGTATCTGAAAAGAGAACTAAACGCATAAAGAGTCGCAGGTTCCATACGGAGCAGGGAGGGAAAGATGAAAGAAAGGATGTATATTCTAAGTATAATACTTACATTTTCAAAGTAGTGTAAATGTCCACATAAATATATTCACTTTAAAATTAATGTAAGTTTTCAAGCTTTAAACCAGTGTAAATGTCCATGGAAAAATATTCATTTTAAAGTTTATGGAAGTTTCAAACTTTTTAATCAGTGTAAATATAAATGAAAACATATTCAATTTATATTGCGAACACTTTTCAATCAGTGTAAATATAAATGAAAACATATTCAATTTATATTGCGAACCCTTTTCAATCAGTGAAGATGTATATGTAAACAGACTTTATCTGTATTATTAACCTTTTCATTTAAATACCACGTAACGCTAAACCTATTCTATTTAAATGTAAAAAAAAGTTTTACCCCAAGAGATGATGATGATGATGATGATATAATTCCTTTAGCTGTGAGCAGATAGCTCTTGACAGCCCATTGCCTCTCTGACGAAGGTGCAAGTCTTCCTCAGTTGTTGTGATGATGTGTAGAGCGTATTGTGGATGGTTGGGTGCGATGGGAGTAGCTGGTGTCGCAGGTCAGTTAGTCTTGGGCACTGTAACAGCAGGTGTTCAACTGATTACTCATGGTGGGGGTAGTGCCTACAGTTTGGTTCACGTAGTGGGTCTATTCTATTTAAATGTTTATTGACGGGTGCATGGCCTGTTCTCAGATGGAAAATTAGACTCTGATCTCTTCTTTTCAGTTGTTTAACTGGATCTTGAGGATTTGGTTTAGCTTGATGTTTGAAGAATGGAGGTAGCCCACTGGTTTACCCATTCTTGCCTATAATTGTTTCTCAGGATCTGTTGGCAGGCTTACAGTGTGGTACTTGATGGGAACTGGGGCAGTGCTGCTCCTCTTTTGGATAGTTTATCGGCTTTTTCATTTCTGGGGACTCCGACATGCCCAGGGATCCACTGGAGTGTAACTTCGACGCAATAGGAAGTGAACAGTCAGTCAATTAATCTGCAGATGTTATTAATATTAGGAGACATTTTGCTTTCTAGGGCTTGGAGTGCTGATTTTGAGTCTGAGAATATAACAATATCCTCAGATGGAGTGATGCTACTTTCAAAGTCTGAGATTATCCGGCACAATGCTTTTTCTAGTGCTGTTATTTCTGCATCATAGCTGGAACAAATTTCTCCGCAAGGGCCAAAGATGCGAGGGTGGTCTTCTGGGTGCAGGTTGGGGTATTTTATCACTGCGCCATATCCAGCATTGATGGTAGCTTTAAATGCAGATCCATCTGTGTAGACATGGATGATGTCTTGTGGATATGAATCTATAGTTTCTAAAGCGATGGTTTTCAGTAGTGGTCCTAGAGTGTTCTTGTCTGCTGAGGGGTCAGAGAGTTCAGTTCTTACTATGGGAGTAGTTGCCTGCCAACAAGGTGGTTCATTATTGATAGTTACCATCGGCTTTCTAGCTGCTGGTAGGTGGTGTTTGATGCTAGCTTCTTTTGCATTTTTAAGAAAAGATGTCTTTTGTATTCTGTGTTTTTGGTGCCACTGCTCTATCATTTTCCTATTCTCCTCCTTTGTGTCCATTCTCAGATACCTTTCGTATGTTTCCACAGCTTAACGTTCTCTTCTTAGGTTTAAGGGTTCAATACTGGTGTTGATTTCGCATGCATCTGTCGGCGTTGTCTTCATGGCACCACTTATAGACCGTAGAGCGTGATTTTGGACTTTGTCTAGCTTTTGTAGGAAGCTTTTACTTGCAATAGTTTGGAGGGGGAGCGAGTAGTCAATTACTGAGCGCACATATCCAGTATAGAGTTGGCGTAATGAGTGCTGGTCTGCTCCCCACCCACAGGAGGAAAGGTGCTTGATGAGCCTGAGTCTTGTGGATGCTTTCTCAATCAGCTTGTCTATGTGGGGTCTCATGGTAAGTCTATGGTCGAGCTCGACTCCAAGATATCTCGGGCATTCTTCGTATGCTAGTTTCTCTCCATTCATCCAGACCTCGATGTTGTTCCCATTAACTCTCTTGTTTAGACTGAACAGGCCATACACAGTTTTCTCTACATTGATTTCAAGTTTCCAGAACTGGCAGTATGCAGAGATGGTTGTCAGGTTTTTGTTCATATTTTTGGTGATGGTTTGGAGGTATTTTCCTTTTGTCCAGATGACTAGGTCATCAGCAAATAGTGCTTTTTGGCAGGTGATGACATCTGGGAGGTCATTTATAAATATAAGAAATAGTGTACAACTTAGTGCTGATCCCTGAGGCAGTCCTTTCTCCAGGGTCCTTTGTTTTGATGTTGTTCCACTGAATGTTGTTCGGATTGTTCTGTTGTGGAAGAAACCTTTTAGCCAGTTGTACATTCGCCCTGATATTCCCATTTTTCGCATTTTGAAGAGGAGGCCTATCCTCCAGACCCGATAATAGGCTTGTCTAAGATCAATAAATGTTGCTAGCACATTTTTTTGGGTCTTGTAAGGCATTACCTATCTCTTGGGTGAATCGTATCAACTGATCCATTGTCTGTTTGTTTCTTCCAAAACCTGATTGATTGGTATTTAAGATCTTATTGCTTTCTAGCCACCAATATAGCCTTTCATTTATCATCCTTTCAGTGATCTTGCCTAGGTTTGATGTTAAGGAGATCGGTCGATAGCTTGTTACTTCATTGGATGATTTGTCCTTCTTAAGGACTGGGATGATATTGGCTTTTCTCCAGTCTGTTCGTAACTTGCCTTCTTTCCAGGTCTTGTTAATGAGGTCAAGGATGGTGGAGAGTTCATAATTTGAGAGATTTGAGATCATCTCGTTAGTGAGCCGATCACGTCCAGCAGCTTTTCCTTTCTTGCATTTTTTAAGGGTCATCTTGAGTTCTGAAAGAGTGAAGTTCTTTTCAAAGACCTCACAGCTAGCTGTTGCTTGTTTCTCCATCATTTTGGTCAGTGATCTGATAGCACCTTCAAGTCTCTTGCGTGGTTGTTTTTTGTTTACGTTGGCAAAATGCTTATTGAAGGCTTCTGCTTTCTGTGCATCCCTTGTTAGCGGTTCAGTGCTTGTAATGATGAGTTCAGGGTTTTTCTTTCTTTTAATTCCTTAGAGATTTGAGATGAGGCACCATGCTTTCTTTCCGTCTTTCCGCAAGTTTAACTCTCCACATTTCTTAGCCCATGTTTCTCCAGCTGATTAAATTTAATTCTCATCGAGGGTAAAGTCTGAGTTAATTGGGATGGCGGTATGGGAAGATGGGAACCCATAACCCATAACTATCGGGTGGAAAACGCCATACTCAGAAGAGCGTTTCGTTCTATTCTTTTACCATGGTTATTGGTGGTACCAGCAGAAAGTACTATCTCTGGAACAAGAAGGGAACAGTGGCCTAAGATTTAAAACGAAGGACCCACTTGGTAGACTCTCCTTGACATTTCTGGGAAACGAGCTACACCCGACAGTCTTGACCAGGGACGAGCGTGAGCGGTGGGAAAAGAACCAACCCATAAAAAGGAACAGAACCGTCATTTGCATCTAAGTTCAAATATAGCCTGTCACTTGAACTTCTTGTAAAATTTCACAATGCATAACGACCGTGATGATAACTTTTCTTGATCCATAACTATTCAAATTATTTTTCAACTGTTAAGACTTAAGGGATTATTAAATTTTGTTATTTGTAATTATACAAATTCAACTTCGATTTAATCATTTTAAAGCTACTGCATTTTTTTTCAGTCAATTTACTACACACACTCTAAACAGAGCTATACTCTAATAATAGAATTCCTCTGAGTAAATAAGGGGTGGGTGATTGAACGAGCTGAAATTGATAAGTGCTTAAATCCTTCACAAAAGTGTCGGCAGAATTACAGAGTTAACATACTCAGCCAAAGCAGTATTGTTCTCGCTTATTCTGAATATCTTGTGAAGACTCCCATGTGATAGAAGCGATATTGCCCTTCTATCTACATCTCTGCCAAGAGTAATCTTGTGTAAAGATAGACTCCATTGAAGCCCATATTAGATACTCTTGAGTTTTGGCCACTGTTGGTCCACTACTGCACAGCAGGGGAGGCAAAACCGTCACACCCATATCCTGTAGGGATGTATTGATGTTTCTCTGTCATATCTTGCTTTAATTCGTTATTATTATTCATTTAATTAAGTTTTCCTCTTTAGCTGCCCTGACAGGAGTACAGGCCTTCAATAAACGTATGTCACGTGACTCCTGTCACGTGTCATTAACTCTAATTCTTTCCATGTCGTCCTCATCATTTTCATCCCTGTCTAAAGTTCGCCGTGTTTTTTTTTCGGCCCGACCTCTGCTTCTTTTACCCTGGTCATTCCAGAAAAACTTGTTGTACTATCAACATCTTTCTTCAATGTGTGTCATAAATATCGATAACGTCTTGTTCTCATGCTCCACTGGTATGTGTCTAGTTCTTGTTCTCATGTTCCACTAATATGTGTCTGGTTCTTGTTCTCATGTTCCACTGGTATGTGTCTGGTTCTTGTTCTCATGTTCCACTAATATGTGTCTGGTTCTTGTTCTCATGTTCCACTGGTGTGTGTCTGGTTCTTGTTCTCATGTTTCACTAATAAGTGTCTGCTTCTTGTTCTCATGTTCCACTATGTGTCTGGTTCTTGTTCTCATGTTTCACTGGTATGTGTCTGGTTCTTGTTCTCATGTTCCACTGGTATGTGTCTGGTTCTTGTTCTCATGTTCCACTAATATGTGTCTGGTTCTTGTTATCATATTCCACTGGTATGTGTCTGGTTCTTGTTATCATGTTCCACTGGTATGTGTCTGGTTCTTGTTCTCATGTTCCACTGGTATGTGTCTGGTTCTTGTTCTCGTGTTCCATGGTATGTGTCTGGTTCTTGTTCTCATGTTCCACTGGTATGTGTCTGGTTCTTGTTATCAGCTCCACATTAATGATATTGCCATACCACTTCACTCCTATTCTAGGCTAGCACCCATTTGTGGATGTTTAACTCCATATTATGTTGTGGAAGTCGTGTTTTATTCCTGTTTATGGCCACCAGTTTTTGAGTCGTCACGTGTTCACGCAGGTCATTGCTCGTACACCGTTCTTTTCATTTATTTATTTCTATCATCATTTTCCTTTCCGCCCCCTAAGGATCATGGAGCTACCACAGCGGTTTGTTCCCCTTAAGATGCCAGCACCAAGTTTCCAGCACCAAGTTTCCAGCACCAAGTTGTCACAGTTCTTGCAGGTCTGGTGTCTGTAGCTGTTTGTTTAGTATGATGACCTTGCCAGCCCCATGCATAACTTCCTTAGTCGCCTTGAACGACACGCCTGATGGTGCAGTAGTTCTATTTTTCTCTTGGTCTCTTCTGACACCCCCGGGAATGACATGTGACATTTATGTCATTATTAGAGTTCTCATTTCTTTGCGTTTACATTCATTTCTTCTTCAGTATTAAATAATCATGATTATCATTTTCTGTTCACTCCTTATGGCGCATGGAACTACTACTGCAGCTGAATGCCTGTATAAAGCATTTACACTGTCTTGCAGCGATGGTTTCTGTGACTATTTTTTTATATGACGAGTATGCCAGCTATATACACAAGCTCGCATGAGTGTCCTTGTACGACATACCTGAGAGTGCAGTATGTCTATTCATTCTTCGCCTCCTTGGAGACTCCTGGGTACGACTGACGTACTTAGTCGCTCCTCTCTTCTACCTGGAGGCGTAGAGTTTCACCAAAGACAGCGCCATGATATCCTATCAACTTTGTTTTTTTTTTTTCCACCGGCATTTATTACATTATTGCGAAATTATTAGTTTATTTCTTGGCGTTTATGTTCATTTCTTGTTTTATATTTGTATGTATAAATTATTTTTGTTTCCTCGTGTCTGCTTGTCTTTTCTTATTTTCTCCTATACTATCTATATACCAGATAGATCACTTCAGCATAAGCGCTAAATTTCGCTCATCAGTTCAAGACGTCAGAGCATACAGAGGTGCAGAGATCGGAAGTGATCATAATCTCTGCATAGCTAAACTTAGAATTAAACTGAAGAAGTTATACCAACCGAATAAAAATAGAAGAATAGATGTACACAGACTGCAATCAAACGATGTAAAAGAGGAATAAAATGTCAAAATGAACAACTATTTCGATGCTTTAGGCAAAATTGACAACGATGTCACCACCAAGACAATCGATACTAAATGGGAACAACTGAGAACAGCAATGACAGAAGCAGCTGTAGCGACCACCGGATACCTAGTACATAAAAAGAAAAAATGGATGAGAGAAGATACTTGGGATAAAATACAAGAAAGGAAAACAGCAAAACTAAAACTACTAGCGGCAAGTACATATAATGCAGTTGAATCTTGCAAACTAACTTATAACTTGTTAAATAAAGAAGTGAAGACAAAAACTCGAAGAGACAAAAGACATTTCATCAATGAACTGGCCGTTGAAGCTGAAAATGCTGCAAGAATTGGTAATAGTAGGTGCCTTTATCAAATTACAAAACAACTATGTCACCAGCCTACTGATATGGAAACACCTGTTAAAGATAAATTAGGGAATCCAATACCAACAGAAAAAGAACAAATGAAGAGATGGGCTGAGCACTTCATAGAGGTGCTAAACAGACCACCACCAACAGTAACACCTGATTTTAATAATGAAACACCCACAACCACCTTGCCAATAACTTGCGATGAATTCACGCTGGACGAGATCAAACAAGCCGTTAAAAGAGTTAAAAATTTTAAAGCTGCTGGAGTTGACGAAATTTCAGGCGAAATGATTAAAGCAGTTAGTGACAACAACCTCTTGAGAATATTAGATATTATAAATGAAGTATGGAGAGAAGAACAACCACCACAACAATGGAAAGACAGTATTATTGTAAAGTTACCGAAGAAAGGTGATCTATCAGACTGTAATAACTGGCGTGGTATATCTCTATTATCAGTACCTGGAAAATTATTATGTTGCATGATGTTAGAAAGACTTAAATTGCATGCTGACGAAAAGATCAGAGAAGAACAAGCGGGTTTCAGGCCGAAACGATCATGTATTGATCAAATATTCACACTAAGAACAATTATAGAAGAATCCGTGGAAATGCAATCGCCACTTATTATCACCTTCGTCGATTTTCAAAAAGCCTTTGATAGTCTACACCGCCCATCATTGTGGAAGATACTTACAATCTATGGTTTTCCAACAAAATATGTGAATATAATCAAAGCGCTATATGACAATGCAAGATGTTGTGTTAGAACAAATAAAGGGAATACAGAATGGTTTACAGTAGAAACAGGGGTGAAACAAGGCTGTATTATGTCACCACGACTTTTTGGAATAGCTATTGATTGGGTTATGAGAAACTATACCCACAATGAACAATTAGGTATAAAATGGACACATGGAAAATTCCTGGGGGACCTGGATTTTGCAGATGATTTAGCATTCTTAAGTTCAACACCCAGACAATCCCAAGAAGCAGTAAATAATTTG
Organism: Oreohelix idahoensis; assembly: GCA_024509875.1. NCBI lineage: Eukaryota > Metazoa > Mollusca > Gastropoda > Stylommatophora > Oreohelicidae > Oreohelix > Oreohelix idahoensis. Next base: position 71,564 of record JAMPIV010004078.1, read on the forward strand.
TGTCATCTTTCGGTTAAAATAGGTCTCCAAATAAATGCCTCTAAAACTAAAGTTATGAACTTTTCTAACGAGAACTTTAATATCATCCTGAACGGGGAAAAACTACAGAAAGTTGAAAGTTTCAATTATTTAGGCAGTAAAATGACTCAGGATGGTGACACAACAAGAGAAATTCATACTAGAATTGCTTTGGCAGCTAGCGCCTTCAATAGATTATCTAACATTTGGAAATTACGATCATTGAATATACATACCAAGCTTCGTCTGTTTAATTCAAATGTTATCTCAGTGTTAACATACGGCTGTGAGAGTTGGAAAATAACAAAATCATTGGAGAACAAGCTGAATACATTCGAGAACAAATGTCTTAGAAAACTCATGAACATAAGTTGGAAAGAATTCAAGACTAATCGACAAATAAGAGAAGACTCTGGGCAGAAATATGTCTCCAACTATATAAGGAAAAGACGATGGTCATATATCGGTCATGTCCTACGAATGCAAAACAACAGAATACCATTGCAGGCACTCACTTGGGTTCCTGAGGGTAAGAGGAAAAAAGGAAGACCAAAAGAAACACTCAGAAGAACAATAATAAGAGAAGGAAGAACGTTGGGCCTAAATAATGTGCAAGAGCTAAGAGGAGTGGCGTCACAACGTACAACCTGGAGAGCACTGGTTTCTGCCTTATGCGCCGTGTTTGGTGCTTAAAGAATTTATTATTATTATTATCTATATTTCTAATCTGTGTTTCCTGTTTGCGTCTGTAACTGACAAAGAGTAATCCCTAAACGTCTCATATTTCTAAGGTATTCATCACTTGTAGATCTGACTACTGCTATTTCTCTCTTTTTTTGTTTTCTTTTTTTTTTTATTATCTGTGTAATAGCAGGCCACTTCTATAGTTACATAAATATAAGAAAATCTAAACTACAACCTGCACTTTCCTTTATTAACCATCCAAAGTCCTTGGTATAAAATTGTTTTAAAAAAATAAATAAATAAAAATGTACAATACAAATCTCAAAGAAACTAAAATGTAAACAGAGTTCCATAGCTGAAACTGTCGAAGGGGAGTAGCTGAATCTGTCGAAGGGGAGTAGCAGAAACTGTCGAAGGGGAGTAAAGTGTTAAAGACTTCACTAAACTAGTTTCAGCTTTTTATGAGGTAAGGTGATCAGTTCTCTTTCTCGCTACCGTTGTCTTCCCTAACTCACTAACAGAGTTAGTTACCCATTGATAGCTGGGTAGACATGAGCGTGAAGCTGGCAGGTTTCGATCCTGGAACGTGTTAACTGACCCGCGAGAGGAAAATTGAGAATATTTCACTAAGTGTTGTAATTAAACTGTTATTTTGATTTGTTATCCTGATTTATTATTTTGTTATGTTCACTTCGATTATTATTTTTTATTTGTCTTTCTCATTTCTTCTTTTCTCTTCATTTATTCTTATGATTTTGTTTTGCCCGATTTTTTTATTTTTTTTCATTATTATTTTTTATTTTTTTTTTTGGCTTGCTCATTATTTTTATTTGTTCCCTTTTTTAATTAAGTTTGATTCTTGTGCTCATGTATTACTTTGATTTAGTTTCCATAGTATCTTGTTCAATCTTGGATATAGAGATAATCTTGTCACCTCTTTACTTTATTTCAACAATTACTCCATGTCTCTATTAAATTTTATAAACAATGTAAATGCTAGTTTCTTTATTCCTTTCTTCTCTCGTTCATTCTGTTTTATCTTTTTCTCTCTATCACATTCTAATCTTCGCTTCCATATCTGCTCACCCGGCTCCAGTAACCTACGTGGTTACAAGAGGAAGATAAATAACCCTCCATTACTTCGATCAAATTTGGCTTAAGTACATCAAGAACATGTGAGAAGCAGCCAAATTGATTTCTATTTTCCGAAGCCATTCGCGAGGAGTACGTTTTTTAAACAGACCTCAAGTGACTGATAAATAAGCTTTAAGGAAAGGAGAAATATGAGGCACATCGAAGAGGGTATGCCTTAAGGCCCAAGAGTTTCTTAAACTGAACGCTCATGTTTCTAGGGCTCAATACGTTTTCGGGTAATAAGGAAAACAAATAAAGAAATCATAGAAAACCTTAGAATAACAAGAGAACTAATGAAGGAGATCAAAATTAGACAGCTACAATATTTTGGCCACGTAAAAATACATAACACCAGACACTGAAGACCACAACAGAAGGAAGAGCTGAAGGCAAGTTTGCAAGAGGAAGACAGCGCTATAAGTGTGTAGATAACATCAAGAGATGGACAGGAAAGAGTCTATCAGAGTGCACCATCAAGACAAGAGACAGAAACCGCTGGAGAGCCGTTGAGGAGATATCAGCTGATGATGATGATGATGATGACTAGTGGAAGGAGCAAGTATTGAAAATGGACGGTGGACGATAACATCATTATCATCACTGCTCGTCATCTCCACAACCAGCATAGGCCTTCAACCGGGGGAGGGTATTGACAATTCTCTAGGTCCCCAGACAATAATGGTTAGTGACACCTAACCCCCCCCCCCCCCCCCCCCATCCGACATAGATGGAGGATGGGGAAGAGTGGCACCACCACTGATCTGGGTCCTCGTGCACTGCCCGATGGCCTTACCTCTCAGTCCACGCTTGGTTTGGAGAAGGTCATACCAAGTACTTCCTGTCTAGTGCCAACCGCCAAAGTTTTTCATGTCTTTTTTATCTTCAATGTATATTCTAAGTGTCTGTTTTTTCGGTCTCCCTACCTTTGTATTCTGGGGACCTCGGAAAAAGGACTGCCTTGTAATGCTATTAGCAGGTTTCTTCACTATATGCCGTATTTATCGCCAATGACTTCTCCTCACCTTCTATTCCACTGTCACCTGAGGCACAATAACGGCAGCGATAGAAAATGAACAGACATCATCGAATGTTAGAGAATTGTGGAAGAAACCAGGGCGCCACTTGTTAAACCGAAACAAATATATAAAGTAAACAAATAACATTGTATAAAATCAGTTTTACAAGTTAACGGTACACAGGAAACACGGGACGTTTCGGGTTTCACCCTTCGTCAGCCACAGTTACAAACAGGTGACAAGGACAAGAATTACATACAGGTCACAGAAATACGAGGATGAGAAACATATACAAAAAAGAGCAATACAAGCAGATGAAAGAGTCAACAACAACAACAGGTGATGAGTGAACAAAGTAAACAACAACAGGTGATGAGGGAAAAAAGAACAATAATAACGCAAGAAAATTGCAAAACAAGAAAGAAATATCGAAACAAGAAAGTAAATCATCTACGAAACGCAAAAGGAATTAACAAAATTGCTAATACCAGTCTTGATCTAAGTAGTTATATCCGTGGAATAAAACAGAAGAGCGCTAGTCTGGTAACGTCTATGGAAGTGACGTATAAGATAGCGGAAATTAAAAAGACACAAAAGGATACGAAACGAAACAATACTATAACTATAAAACGATAGATCGCAAAATCAACGACGGAAGAAATAAAGAAGAGCCACTAGAATTCATACAAAGTGATGCTGGACATTTAGGCCATTGGGAGACAGATAACCCATTTGAAAAATCAGACGATTCTCCAAGGAAAAGCGAGTTCTGTCATCCCCGACGCAAGAACGGAGGGCAGTAATATTAATATCAGAATTACCTAAATTAAAATAAAGAGCCACCGGTGTAGGTTTGCCATGATAAATGTCATTTAAGTGCTCACGAAACATGTTTGCCAAACGTCTGTCAGTTTCACCAATATAGGTAATGCCACACCTCTTGCAGATGATAGCATAAATCAGGTTTCTGGATTCGCACGTGAAAGACTCTCTAATGACAAATTTTCCTTTCGGAAAAGTAACTGTCTGAGTTTGGAGTACAAACGGACAGCTCTTACATATACGGCGTTGGCACGGTTTAGACCAAAGTGTGAAGGGCTAGTATGTCTCAAGAGACTGTGAACAAGAAAATCCCTAAAATTCGTATCCCTACAGACAACCCATTTGAATGCAGTCAGCGACCCATAGCTTAACTGCTTGCATCAGGACCAGCGAACCAGAGCTGGTCAAGACCGTACTCCACCTCCACGTGGTGGTCCTGGAAACAGTCTGCAGCAGTGCAGTCTGGCTGAGCGAGTACGGATCGAAATGGGAAAGCAAACCCGGTCCCTAAAAAATGCTGTGCTGAAGTCGGATGTGTCGACCGAAAGGTGCAGATATCACAGCTTAGGCGCAAACAGACACAACGCAACCACCGTCCTTTTCAGGGCGAACAAGGAAGAAGAAGAAGAAGTATCCCTACGATATGCCACCAAAGGCGTATCTCGAAACAACTCTCTGGTAGCAGGATCAGAGTGGAGAATAGGCAGATGACGAAACAGAATTTTTTTCACCGCCAAACAGTGGGGATGGAAAGTTAAGACAAGTTTGAGTCTGTCAGATGTAGTAGTAGGTTTGGCAGTAAGTGCCACCTGACGAGTCACGTGACTGATGCGATTAAGAGCATTAGATACAACTCTTTCAGGATAAAAACGTCGGCGAAAAAACTCGAGCAACTCTTGAGCTCGTTCACGGAAATCATCATCATCGTGACATATCCGACGTAAGCGGAGAAGTTGAGCAAATGGAATGGAATTTTTACAGCTGAGAGGATGAGAAGAAGTGTAAAGAAGAAAACCATGAGCGTCAGTAGGTTTATAAAAGAAAGAAGTTTTAAGGCCAGTTAAACGGAACCATATTCTGGTTTGCCTTTAATTAAAAAAATGCATTAGGGCTTTGGCATAAAGTTCATCACCATCAGCTGACATCTCCATATCGAAGGTTGGCTGTAGTAAATCTCCAACGTCTTCTATTTATTGTCTTGATGGTGCACTCTGACAGAGTCTTTCCTGTCCATCTCTTGCTGTTATCTTCCCCCTTATAGCCGTCTTCTCCTGTCACGTTTGCCTTTAACTCTGCCTTCTATTATTGTCTTCAGCGAAGTATTACCAGTATGTCTTTTTATGTGGCCAAAATAGTATAGTGTCGAGTTTTGATTTAGTTCATTAATTCTCTGTTCATTCCTAGATTTTATAGGACCTCTTTGTTTTTTTTTTCTTTTTCCATGAGATGCGCCCCATTCTCCTATATATCCACATCTCAAGGGCCTCAATTATTTCTTCCAGTTGCTAGTTCATTGTCCATGTTTCTACACCATACAGTAATAAAGAATATAGATAGCAATTGATGATTCCAGGTTTTAAGGCATAGAGTTAAGACAATTCAAAAACATGTTTTCTGAAATAAAAGATAAATTTTTTAAATTGCTTATATCCTGACGCACATGATGTCATATAACTACAACTGCTGAATGTCCCTTACATGACGCCTCCATCAAAGTATTAATGTGCTCTTGTCGTGATGTATTCTCTAGCGATTTGTTTGACAAGATAAGGTTACCAGCCCAATGTACATCATCATATTGTTAGCGTTTCACAAGATACCACTGCTATTCTTGAAAAATATGAAGTAAAACAAAAAACAGTCTCACAGCAGATGCTAACTTACGGGTGTGAAGTGTTAGAGATTTAACAGTACTAAGTCTTAGTTTTTATAAGGCCTTGTTGCCTTCCTATCTGGCTTTACCTCCCTTAACTCAAGAGCAGTCAGGTAAATATTTAAAGCTGACACACTATAGTGTGATGATAATAAACGCCAGCCCTCCTTTCTGTCCAACCAGTGCCTGTTAATTACTTATGTTGCGATAGGTAAAGATAATAAGATGATGATAATATCCTGGACAAAAAGGTGTATCAGGTGATACCAGGATAGTGTGAGATAAGAGTCTGGTCTTACAAGAAATACCCCATTCTCTGAAAAGAGTAATTAATGGTATATCGAAGTCAAAGGTAGAGTCAAGCTGTATAGATCACTAGGTGAGATGGTAATGGCAATCCTAGTTGCCTATGGTGCCCCTCTCCAGACCAATCTAAGACTATGACTCTGCTAGGGGTAGTTAATTAACCTACAAAAACTTTGAATCCAACTTAAATAATTCACTGAAGACAATTTATAATTTATTTCTCTACAAGATCTTTTTTTCTTTGTACTTCTGTTAAATTTCAAATAAAATCAAATTGATTTCAAAATAAAATCTGTTTCACATTCAATATAATATATATATATATATATATATATATATATATATATATATATATATATATATATATATATATATATATATATATATATATATATATATATATATATATATATATATATATATATATATATATATATATATATATATATATTATATATATATATATATATATATATATATATATATATATATATATATATATATATATATATATATATATATATATATATATATATATATATATATATATATATATATATATATATATATATATATATATATATATATATATATATATATATATATATATATATATATCACATTTACAGTTAATTTTTTGTAACTAATAAAGGTCACTTCAACTGTTTTCTTGAGCCTTGATAAAATATGTCTTTCTTCTGTGCTTTCTTGAATAGAATATCAATGTTAATTTATGATAAAGTCATAAAGACTGAAATGACTGTCAATTGCAGTGGCGTATCCTGGTAATGCGAGCTAGGCGTGCTGCTACTTAAAATGAATATGTACGCCTATTATTTAACTTCTTCCCCTCTTAATTTAAAAACCAACTATATTCAATTACGCAACGATAGTTATTAGGGGTATAATAATAATAATAATAATAATAATAATAATAGCCCCTTCAGTCATAACTGACTATGGGAATGCGCCCCTGAGGTGACAGCCCTCAGCTGCTTATTTTCCTGGTGCTCCTTTCGACGTTTTTTCCTCACCTCTGCTTCTTGTGTGAGCCTCTCTTCGCCCAATCTGAGGTGGCGCCGTAAATAGCATCGCCACTTAGTGCGATCGGCAGCTTTATCCTCCCGTGTTGCTGGATCCATGTCCAGTGCCCTCGTAACTCTCTTGCACACATCTTTGAACCTCAGCTATGGTCGCCCAACTGTTCTCTTGCCATCTGCTAATTGTCCGTAGAAGATATCTTTTGGGATGCGACCATCATCCATGCGGCGAACATGGCCAAGCCAGCGAAGTCTGCGCTGTCTAAGAAGCGTATGAAGCTGGAGTGTCCTCTCCAGGGCGCGAGCTTGGGCACAGTTATATGGAGATCAAGCTGTTGCCCATGCAGCATGTTCCCCCTCTCCACACAGCCGGTAGATCCAAAGGAACGGCAGTAGTTGATACAGTTTGGTACCAGCCATGTCGCAGGAGTTGCCAGAATAATGTCGAATCGACATTAGACTGCCTTAGGGACTCCGACTCCGGATTTATCCTCAGGGTTTACTCCCGAAGCCAATTCCATAAATGGATATTCCCGCAAGGCAGCGGTGGTTTGAATTCAGAGTTCCTTCTCTTAGATAAGCTACCAACCAAGGATCACGAGCCCTATCTGCCCGAAGCTGCTGGTTTTAAGGCGCCAGTCGCTCGCCTTTGCCCCTTCTCCCGTCAGTGGAAACAGTTCCGCCGGGCTCAAATTGAGCCACACGTGAAGGTCGGGAGCTGGACTTGGTTGTCAGAGGCTGTTTGAGGCGCGTGTCATAGAAGTATTTTATCTTCAGTGAGAGCTTATCCTCACTACAACTCCCGGCAATAACAACCTTTGAAACCAAAGGGGTATTAGGGGTATTAGGGGTATATGTCAATTATCTCCGAAATACTAATTAACTTACAACTTGAAACTCACTGTCACTGTAATAGTCTGCATTCCCGGCAACTAACAAAAATTAATCACAAAAAACACTGGACGGACACAGCCGATTTTTACAACTCGAGAGCTGCAAGTCCACCACACGCATGTTCATATTGTATTGACGTATCTGGCATTGACCCCGATCCACACAAACCAATCGTTAGACGTGAATCCGAAAGACGCAGCACGCATTGTGACGGAATTATCCGAGAGACTTCGGGCGATTGTAACCAACCAATAAAAACTGCATTATAAAACGCGTCTGGGAAACTGAAACTAGATATACTCATAGATTCTATGCGGGAAAATCCGTTATCCTGATGCGTGCGGTCCGAAAGCAGAACTTTAGAAGAGAAATATTTTATAGAATAATAAATTAAATTTGTTTTTCCTTCGGGCAGAGGTGTGCGCAGCACGCACAGCACACATAGAGAATACGCCACTGGTCAATTGTCTTCTAAATAAACCGAAGGATTTGATATCATCATAACACAGTTTGTTCGTAGGTGTGGTATATTTGTAAGCTGAAGTAGCCCAACTAAGAGCTACTTTAACTGTAAACGTTTCTTCTCAGGCCTCGTACAGCAGTATGATCGGAGAGAACCCCACAACTGCGGGTCTTCCAATCGTTAAGAGGACACAGTTGATACTGGAAAAAGCTCTGAACAACTTGAGCATCTACTAGCTGACTTGGTCACAAAAGATTTAGTACGACACTCAGGGCAGGTTATAACCTGAAATATACTGAAGCACATTACAAACGCACCACCTGTATAATCAAGGAACAGAGTGTGAAATGTAAATATAAGTGTTTACAAGTTTACATATTTGGAATCTTTATTCATTTTCCTATGAATCCATGCTGGTCATTAATTTGTACATTTGATTGTTATGAAATTCATTGCACTCTGTGCAGGCAAGGGAGAAAACCAAAAATGCAACCAATAACAAAATTCATTCACACTATCCTCAGTATCTGGTATGTCCACCGTGTGCTTGCAAACAAGTTTGGCAGCGGCTCCGCATGAAACGCACAAGTCTCTGAAGAAAATTCCGGGGAATCAAGTCCCATTCACGTGTAAGAGCAGCTTCGAGCTGTTGCAGATTAGCTGGAGAACCTTGCCTGTAGACTCTGCGTCCAAGCTCGTCCCACAGATGTTCTATAGGGGACATGTCTGGTGATCAATCGTCACAATGTTCTGCTGCTGTAGATATTGCTGCGTAATGCATGCGGTGTGCGCACGTGCGTTATCCTGCTGGAGAAGCTGCAAGTCTGGATAATTTTCGAACGCAGGAGCAACCAATGCATCCAGAAACTCATCTCGATATGTCACAGCATTAACATTTCCACGGAAGACGTGAAGAGGCAAGCGATGGTGAAAACTGAATCCTCCCCAAATGTGAATACTGCCACCTCCAAATCGGTTGTGCTGACGAACACAGCAATCTGCAAAGCGCTCTCCACCCCGTCGCCAAATCCGCATACGTCCATCAGCAAAGGATATGTTGAATCTGCTCTCGGCTGTGAATAGAACAGCATTCCACTGCAGTCTAGTCCATCTGACATGTTGCTCTGCCCATTGCAGGCGCTGCTGACGATGTCTGAGTCAAGTTTGGTCCAACATAAGGTCGTCTTGCAGTAAGGCCTGTATCTCTGAGTCGTCGTATGACTGTCATTCGAGAGACTTGCCCACGTCTACCCACTATTGCTCTTGCTGTTTGACTTGCCGCGAGAGAACGATTCCTTAGGTGACTCAGCACAATATGACGATCTTGCGCAGGGGTAGTAACTCGTGGTTGGCCACCCGGAAATCTATCCCGGGCACTGCCAGTGGTTCCGTAACGTTCATTGAGACGTACAATAGTGCTGTGGTGGCAATTCATCCTTCTGGCAATGGCCCGCGAACTCATTCTGGTCTCCAACATACCAATGGCCCGTTGGCGGTCGTTTTCAGATAGTCGTAGCATTTCAAGCACAATTCTGGGTGTTTTGTCTCACCGGCCTTTTTATACCGAGTATACTGCCACAACGCGTACACATTTTCGGGGTCATAGCTGTTGGGAATCGTGTTGCACGTGTAACTTTCATTATTTTCATGTAGTCTGTACACAAACCCATAGGTTGAATCATGCACTTTCCATTCCAGCAGCCATTCGCTCTTTACCTCTTGACAAACACGGGGGAAATCCATTCCCACACTTTTTTTCCAGCTTCTCGGCATCAGTATATATAATAGTGGTGCGTTTTTAATGTGCTTCAGTATATAATATACAGCCTACGTAGTATCGCTCATTGTCTCCCTACCCAGTCAGGAGGTATAATGAGAAAGTTCAGATAAGCTGTGGTTAATCATAAGAGACATAGTAAATCACGAATAACATTATTCGTTCAAGTTCTAGCACAATATTTCAGTAACTCACTTGTTGCAGTTCTGTCCATGATTTGCTTCTGCAAAATCATAAAGGCTTTATGGTTATCATTGTGTCGTATATCAAATAATACAGAACATCAGTCTGTTACAATCTTTCCTTCTTCCAGTTTGGATAGTCCTTTCCAGCAAGCATAATATCTTTAAAACGCTTTCCACAACCAACTAGCTCAATCCATTCGTTCTACTAATTTAATACACACTTAAACTAAACCAACACACTTCGGGTTATCCTCCAAAAATAGCACAATGATTCTACACAAACCAATATTAACATAAGCACACATTGATAATATATTTACATATATATAAAGATATTTAATTAACATCTCGCTTACCCTCAACCACAGACAGGCTTTTAATGGTTACACAGTCTGCTCACACTTCTGCAGATGGCAAAGGAGTTGATGAAAATGCTGTTCTCCGTGTCTGTAGTTTGAATTAAGCGGCGAGTGTGTTTGCGCCTTCCGTTCCTCCCCCTTATATAGTAGGCTTCCGGATATACGAGATAACAACTAGGCCAAAGTATTTTGCAATCACCCAAAATCGTATAGGTAGGGCCAGGTGTGCTTAGATAACATATCTAAAAGAATTCTGGAGTCTTTATTTCTGCACCGATTTCATCCATCTTAGGCTTATTTTACTCATATGAATGAACTCTACCACTGTAAATATCCAACTTATAATATAGTTTATCCGACGTTTCACTGGAGCAGCCGAAACAGGAAAAAACACTACATGGTTCCTGCCCCACTGTCTTCTATTAACAATAACTTCGGCTCTACACTACTGTTGAGGATTGCTTCATGTCTGCAGCATGGCGCATTCCTCAAATGATTATATCTACGCGACTGATGTCGATGATTGTTTCATGCTTACAGAATTTGGATTTGAGCTCGATCCGAATGTCTGTATCATGGAACACCTCAAACGAATAGAGATATATCTCATCGACCGATGTCGATGATTGTTGCATGTGTGCAAGCATTTGAGTTTGGCCAACTCGGATTGCTGCACCGTGGAACATCGCAATTGAATATATATTAACGACGTAGTATGCATATCACTATGCATGACGCGTATGTCTTTATAACGTCATTCGACTTGTGGGTTTTGACCCGTACGGCAGTGTGTTTCAGAAGTGTGGCCATTGCCACTGATATTGTGTGGTATAACCACTTTTTAATTGTGTGGCTGGGAAGCCAATTGAGCAGTGTATTTCTTGAACCAAACGTAAGTCGTCGTATGAATAACGCAGTTTACATAATTATGGCAGATTAGCCTGGCGTGGTATGCCAAAGGAACAGTACGGTACTAGCAATAGTGTAAGACTAGTATAGATGGATATTGTACAGCTAGCGGCAAGCGTAAGCCTAGTGTAACGGATATTAAACGACTAGCAGTAGACGTAAGCCTAGCATAATAAGTGTATTGCAGAACTAGCAGGATAGTTAAGTCTAGTTAGCCTCTGAATTTATGCCAAAGGACATTGGCCGTTAAAAGGAACTGACCTCTAACCAGAACTCTAGATAGAGATTGTGAACAGGTGCTTATGAAATAATGAGAACTCTTACAGATCGTACATGAATGTGATGTGACTTTTGTTCCCATGTAGTTGGTATCTGCACATGGTATGAAATTACTAATTAAATATTGTGAGTCGTTGAAATCACGGTCTTATCAACTGTCGTATTCGGAGTTGAGTTAAATGCTATTATTATTCAACTGATCATGACCAGTGATGATTAATGTCTTAACACGCTGCATCTCACACTGCCAATATAATCAATAAAACAAGAGACTAATACAGGTCAGTCAAGGGTCGAATATTTAATATGAAACTTGTTCAGCACATAATGCATCACAAGGGTTAAAGCAGACATTATCGATACCAACGGACAGTATTACGGATTCCTACAAAAGTGATAAGAACCCGAGGGACTTTGACTCAATAAACTGAATACGCATATAATAACTTGGTCATCCACAAATACTAGAAGTCATCGAAGCACCCAGAATATATATTGTATCCTCCATTCTCTCTTGGGTGCAATCAGGTGGTTGCCTACTCACGAATTCTGACACCCCCTCGTCATCATCGAGATCCACAGGGATGTTATTCAATTGAAAACGGAATAAGGCTGGATCAAAAGAGACCAAATCCTCAAACCATATTTGCATTACCCATACCGAGTTTGAGCGAGACAAAACAAGTTGGCTCCTAGGCGTGATCGCACTGTTGACCACGAAATGACTACCATAAAGAAATAAATGGAATTTATTTATGGTCCAGACCAACGCCAAAACATTCCTCTTTCAACTGTTGAGTAATTAACTCACCTCCTTATTCCATTTGCGGCCTGGCATAAGCAACTAGGTGCAAAATCTTCTGGCTGTGCTTTGAGATCTTTGCAATTTAAAAACGGCCCCCCAAAAGCGACCCTTATCTCCGATGAGTTTGCCTAAACACACAGTCCCACACCACAAATTCTTGACTAAGATCTTTGAAGTACTCAACGTATAGGCCAACTTGTGAGTTTTTGCTTTAATTCTTTCTCCCTAAACAATCCGCCGTCCTCCTCAATTGTTGTGCGGGTGTTTCCTTTTTTTGTCAAATCCATTAAGAGGAGCACACAAAACTGTCTTGAAATTCTGTAAATAATATCCGGATCAGCACAACCACACAGTGAAACGGCCAATCATTCCTCTCAGGACCGTGAGTACAAAGCAGATCTCACATCACATGTCTTAACTTTGTGTCCCCTTGGTGCTCTCTGAAGTTTTTTTCTAAATTCCTGGGTTCAGGGGTGCATCATTAACCCGCTTCAGGCTTGTATGTCCTAAGAAATTCCTATTCCTGGCAACAACACAACATTTAAGTAGGGCGGAACAGCGACGGTCAAGTTTAGCATCTCGGAGCCTAATCCCAACAGAACGAAACATTTTCTAGTGATAGTAATTATCACAGTGTTCCTCAATCTAGAAAGGTTTCTGTTTGTCTACTTACAAGGAATATTCATCCAGTGCCATACACATTCCTGATATAGCTGGGTTTTGTAAAGGGATCAATCCAGTAATTTCCCTCATCATCCTGGAGAAAAACACTTCTGAGCAATTTTCAAACCGAAACGGCAACGCATTAAATTCGTAATAGAGTCCCTTCACGAAGTGCTAAAGGCCCATTAAATGGTCTAAATTAGCCTGATTCAGGTTCTAATGAACGGGAACATCTGTTGTAATACCACTTTAGGGCCTACAGATATCCTCTTTAGAAAAACTATTGTGCCTTGTTAGCAAACGCGTAAGACAAAAACAACAGGTTACAATGATCGTGTCTGGCGCGGTAAAGTGGATCTGCTTCACGTCAACATCTTTTGACAACAGACATTCAGTTTTTTCCTACTTCAATATATACAGATGTCTAACTGATTCACCAGAGTGTTTTTCCTCAGCAAAACCACTCTGGCGCTGTAAGGTAATTTGGATTGGGAAATGGAATTTTCCTGCAATAAGATATTCCAGTTTCTGCCCTTTAAAGCCTGTTATCTTTGCGAATGGATTTGATAATTTCTCTGCAGAATGGGTGTTTGGGTCTAGTAATTTCATATCGATATATCCATTAAAATTAAGTGCGCCCCTTTTGTTCCGTTAGCCACGTCTGCGAATGGTGGTTCCAGAACTTCCATCACCCCCCCTTGAATCTGCTCCACCTGTATCTTCGTCATGTGATTACTGACTTTTTACCTGTTCGTTGTGTTTTTAACAGGGTCTTAAAGTGATACTCATAGTATGAGTGAAGGTTCACTTTTCATCTTAGTAAACTATGGCCATGGTCATCAAATGGGCACTTTATCAGAAGCAGTTCTATCCATAGTACTATCTTGAGTAAAATTAACATGATAGACTTTTTTCCTTTCCTCTTTTGTACTATCTTTAGTTGGTTCTAGACAACTTCTCTAGAAAACAGAATATGGGCCCTGTCATCCCTATTTGTAGCTTGGTGTTACTGCTGTAAAAGAAGAATGCACCTTATCCCAACAATCTAGTTCTCCTATCCTTCCCTTCTTGTTGAAAAATGCAGCAATGATTTCCTTCTGAATTACAAAGAATTCTCGTTTGCTAATTTCCAGCTATGGTTGTATAGCATGAAGTCCAAGCTCGGTAACATACTGATAGGATGAGGTTACAGTCTCTTCTGCTTTCTCATCTGGCCATGTCCTCAATAAGGCTTCCAATAGACCTCTGATGGGCCGGCCAAATAACAACGTTGCCGGAGCCATCCTAACTTTAATGTAATGGGCGTATAATGAAGTGGGATCAGATATCCATCAAAGATGGTTGATACAGCCCCATCTTCTCCTCCCTGTGTTTGTGAAGCTTTTTGAAGCTTCTTTAATTGCTATTGCTGACTAAAGTCACTTTTATCGCTTATTGTAAAAATTTCTTTCACACGCTGAAAGTGTCAGTCCTGTAAAGAAGTGGGGTGTGTTTCTGGTTTCTTCAGTAAGATGTGTACACAGTCAAGTGGAAGCAAGGCCTAAAACTTGGTCACTCCAACCGACGCAGGATGGTGTATGTATGAAGTAGAAGTGTAGAGTGTGATTACCGCGAATGGTGTACTGTTCGTGTGCTGACCAATATAACCACTCATACACTTGTGTCTACAAGGCACCAATGCAGACTGCTGGAATCTTTGTTTACTCAATTTATTCAGCCGTACACACTGGGACATACGAGTACATCATGGTATGTTGACATATCAATTTGTAGGTATACATAGCAGATCTGAAGTCATGACACATTCAGAAATAATGGGCAGTACATCAAAAGTTCAATGTCATGATACATTATGGCCGCATCCCCTATCTGACTAAACGCGTCAGTGAAGGCAGATCGGTAAATAACTAAAGTTACTTGACGTCCATAGTTTGTAGTATATATTATGAAACCACGAAAGGGGGGTTTCTAGCAAGATTGAGATCTCCCTGTCACTGTCCGATAATAGGATAAATAATCTGTTCTCTTGGCAGTGAACAAAACATATGATGACCGAAATCTAACATGGCCGCCTCCCTGAGTTGTCGTTCACTCATTCATAGGAAGGAGAATATAAGCCAGAGTTAATTTATAATGGGTATATAAATGATTTCATAAATGTTTCCATACAGCTCTACGGTGATCAGGTTAATTCACGTAGCCATAACCGCTGTAGGAAAGTCTGTCATCTTCGTCGATACAAAACACGACCCTAGCGATACGAAGCACAATGTTCCAATCTAGGTCGAATCGACATGAGAACATCAAAAATAGGGTCTGGCAATACATGGACTGAGTCCCGAATTATACATTGTACTCGTACCTTAGGAGAGTCTCTAACATAAACTATAGTAGAGATACCATCTCCTTTAGAAGAAAACCACTTCATGAATCATATTTCCTTAAGAATCTACCAGCCCTTTGACAAGTGCGTACCCGCCATTATCACGGTACATCGGAACTCATCACGACTTGTCAAGACAACTCATACTTCCGCTAGCCCGGAATAACAAGAATCTAGTCCCGCCTACCCATCCAAAATATACAATATAGGACTGATTCTACTTGTACTAATAATATGTAATACATATGAATTCAGGCCATAAACACAATAAGCAAATTAATATATTTTCTGGCCCTAAAAAACAAGTACAAACGCAAGCGCAATATCCTTGCGCTGGATCAATATCCAGAACGATTACTCCTATAATCAAAAGTGTGAATCAAACATGGATTAAATCTCGCTTAAAGAAAACCCTACAATACTAGACAGCATTTTCAAATACGACAATGAATGAGACATGGTCTATATCCTTTTCCATATTAAAGAGCCATATCGATTTTTGTAAGATGTGCGTCAAAAAAAGCACGCAAGAGATAACCACACCCCTCGAGAAAAAAAAAATGGTACATTTTTTTTTTTTTGAAATACATCTAGGAGCAACATACAATGAGGCTCACAACGGCAACCAATACAATGCGCAGATGATAAAGCATAAGTTTTTATGACCTTAGAGAAAGTACTTCTCTAAGTTATAAATATTTCTCAGAGAGGTGTCACCAAACGCATACGTACAATAATAGCAATGACACAATTACCACGTTAGTTTAGACATAAATTTCAATATAAGAGTAATATTAAACAAGTCATGATCCATCAAAGGGACGGATAAAACATTGAAAGATCATAGCGTGTGATATTAAAATATCTTATATGAACACGATAAGTAGTGTTACAAACTCAATATCATTGGATTTCATTTCTTAAGATGAGTACAGTTAAATAATTTCAATCTCATGAGATAGATACTACTGTATCGCAAAGTTGGATAAACCAGTTATGTAATTGCATGTGGGGCAATCTATGAAAAACTAATTATGCTGGCAGCTTTCACATTTTTCTTGGACTTCCACGGATAGCTCGCACCGAAAAAATTAAATGTCTGTAGAGCAATCTCGTAACGCGTGGATGCATCGCACTCTTCAGATTTTTTTACTTCTGTGAAAAGCAGTAAGAGCTTACTGTGTCATTTTTCCA